>JAQQAC010016209.1:50317559-50351860 GCA_029783875.1 Phataginus tricuspis | reverse complement strand
CCATCCTTGCATCCCTGGGATGAATCCCACTTGATCATGGTGTATGATCCTCTTGATGTGTTTTTGAATTCAGTTTGCTGATATTTTGTTGAGTATTTTTGCATCTACGTTCATCAGGGATATTGGTCTGTAATTTTCTTTTTTGGTGAGGTCTTTGCCAGGTTTCAGTATTAGAGTGATGCTGGCTTCATACAATGAGTTTGGAATTATTCGCTCCTCTTCTATTTTTTGAAAAACTTTAAGGAGAATGGATGTTGTTTCTTCTCTATATGTCTGGTAGAATTCAGAGGTGAATCCATCTGTTCCGGGGGGTTTGTTCTTGGGTAGTTTTTGATTACTGATTCTGTTTCATTGCTGGTGATTGGTCTGTTTAGTTTTTCTGTTTCTTGCTTGGTCATTCTTGGAAGGTTGTATTTTTCTAAGAAGTTGTCCATTTCTTCTAGGTTTTCCAGCTTGTTAGCATATAGATTCTCATAATATTCTCATAATTCTTTGTATTTCTGTGGGTTCCATCATTAATTTCCTTTCTCATTTGTGATTCTGTTTATGTGTGTAGATTCTCTTTTTCTCTTAATGAGTCTGGCTAGGGGTTTATCTATTTTGTTTATTTTCTCAAAGAACCAGCTCTTGGTTTCATTGATTTTTTCTATTGTTTTATTCTTCTCAATTTTATTTATTTCTTCTCTGATCTTTATTATGGCCCTCCTCCTGGTGACTTTGGGCCTCATTTGTTCTTCTTTTTCCAATTTCAGTAATTGTGTCTTTAGACTATTCATTTGGGAATGTGCTTCCTTCTTTAAATAGGCCTGGATTGCCATATACTTTCCTCTTAGAACTGCCTTTCGTGCATCCCTCAGAAGTTGTGGCTTTGTGTTCTTGTTGTCATTAGTCTCCATATATTCTTTGATTTCTGTTTTGATTTGGTAATTAACCCATTGATTCATTAGGAGAATGTTGTTAAGTCTCCATGTATTTGTGAGCCTTTTTGATTTCTTTCTAAAATTTATTTCTAGTGTTATCCCTTTGGGATTTGAGAAGTTGGTTGGTAGAATTTCAATATTTTTTACTTTACTGAGGTTCTTTTTGTGGTCTAGTATGTGGTGTATTCTGGAAAATGTTCCATGTGCACTTGAGAAGAATGTGTATCCTGTTGCTTTTGGGTGTAGAGTTCTGTAGATGTCTCTTAGTTCCATCTTTTCTAGTGTGCTGTTCATTGCCTCTGTGTCTTAACTTATTCGTCTGGTTGATCTGTCCTTTGGAGTAAGTGGTGTGTTGAAGTCTCCTAAAATTAATGCATTGCTGTCTATTTCCTCCTTTAATTCTGTTGGTATTTGTTTCACCAGAAATATGCTGGTGGTCCTGTGTTGGGTGCATATATATTTATAATGGTTATATCTTCTTGTTGGATTGACCCCTTTATCATTATGTAATGTCCTTCTTCATCTCTTGCTACTTTCTTCGTTTTGAAGTCTATTTTGCCTGATACAAGTACTGCAACGCCTGCTTTTTTCTCTTTGTTGTTTGCATGAAATATCTTTTTCCATCCCTTCACTTTTAGTCTGTGTATATCTTTGGGTTTGAGGTGAGTCTCCTGTAAGCAGCATATATATGGGTCTTCCTTTTTTATCCATTCTATTACTCTGTGTCTTTTGATTGGTGCATTCAGTCCATTTACATTTAGGGTTATTGTCAATAGATATGTACTTATTGCCATTGCTGTCTTTAGTTTTGTGGTTACCAAAGGTCCAAGGGTAGCTTCTTCTTTACTATCTAACAGTGTAACTTAACTCTCTTGTTAAGCTATTATATACACAGTCTGATGGTTCTTTATTTCTCTCCCTTCTTATTCTTCATCCTCCATTCTTTATATACTAGGTGTTTTATTCTTTGCCTTTAGTTAGTATTTGAATGGTCTGCTTTCTTTGCTATGATTTTATTTTCTCTGGTGACATCTTTTTAGCCTTAGGGATGCTTCCCTCTAGAGCTGTCCTTTTATGATATCGTGCAGTGGTGGTTTATGAGAGGCAAACTCTCTTAACTTTCGCTTGTCTGGGAATTGTTTAATCTCTCATCATATTTAAATGATAATCGTGCTGGACACAATATTCTTGGTTCGAGGCCCTTCTGTTTCATTACGTTAAATATATCATGCCATTCTCTTCTGGCTTGTAAGGTTTCTGTTGAGAAGTCTGATGATAGTCTGATGGGTTTTCCTTTGTAGGTGATCTTTTTTCTCTCTCTAGCTGCCTTTAATACTCTGCCCTTATCTTTGATCTTTGCCATCTTAATTATTATGTGTCTTGGTGTTGTCTTCCTTGGTCCCTTGTGTTGGGAGCTCTGTGGGCTTCTGTGGACTGCGAGACTATTTCCTTCCCCAGTGTGGGAAAGTTTTCAGCAATTATTTCTTCAAAGACACTTTCTATCCCTTTTTCTCTCTCTTCTTCCTCTGGTACTCGTATAATGTGAATATTGTCCTGTTTGGATTGGTCGCACAGTTCTCTTAATATTCTTTCATTCCTAGAGATGCTTTTATCTCTCTCTGCCTCAACTTCTCTGTATTCCTGTTCTCTGATTTCTATTCCATTAACAGTCTCTTGTATCTCATCAAGTCTGTTCTTAAGCCCGTCGATCGCTTGTCTGCTTTCCACATTGTCTTTCCTCACTTCCTTCACTTCTTCCCTCAGCTCTTGCACATTTCTCTGTAGATCCATCTGTATGGTTATGACTTTTATTCTGAATTCTTTTTCAGGAATATTGTGGATTTCCATCCCTCCAGGCTCCCTCTCTGGGGTTGTCTGGTTGATCTTAGTCTGGACCATATTCCTCTGTCTTTTCATGGCTATAGAAGTGGACGCTGGTAGGTGCCACGTATGTCAACTGGGCTCTTTAAGACTTTTAAAAAAAGGAAAAAAAGAAAGAAGGAAAGAAAATAAAAGAAAAAATAAAGAAGAAAAAACAGAAAACAAAACAAAACAAACAATAACAAAAAAAACGCCCACTGGGAGTAAATTCTGTCGGGATGCTGTATGTGGCACTGTTGCTCCACATTTCAACAGCCATGGCTGTGCCACTCCGCAGGGCCCTTTATAGGTCTGGTTGGATTGGGAACGAATGGGAGGCTGTTGATCTCTGTGGGATTTCGAAGTGCCACCACCCTTTCCCAGTCACCAGCTAAAGGGTCCGAAACTCCCCAGGACTCCCAGCATCCTGGGCTCAGTGTGCCTGGACAATCCGGCTCCTCCGCTGGGCTTCTGTCTCTTTACAACTGCTGAAAAAAGTGCACGCATTTCTTTTCTTTTCTTTTCTTTTCTTTTCTTTTTTCCCCGGGAGCCGGCTGCAAGGACCCAGGTGCATTCCCCACTCAGATCCTGCACCCTCTGTCTCTACAATCTCTGCTACTCTGCACGATGTGTGTCAGTGCTTCCCCTGCAAATCACCAGGGCTGGTTATTTTGTGGGCCTGTAGTTCCACTCCCTCCCTCCCGGCTCTGAATCTTCTACTCCCATCGTTGCGATGGGGTGGGGGAGTGCTCGGGTCCCACTGGGTCACGGCTCCATATCTTACCTGCCTTGTGGTGTGCTGAGTCTTTTCAGGTGTAGCTGCAGGCTATGTGCTGTCTTGTATCTTCTGGTATCTTTTTTAGGAATAGTTGTACTTGTTGTATTTTCATAAATACATATGGTTTTGGGTGGAGATTTCTGCTGCCCTGCTCACGCTGCCATCTTCTCAGACGTCTGCTAATAAGTTTTTGAAAATGTTATAGACATCATGTTATCACTAAATAACTTTTTGAAAATAAGTTGCACACATCATATGCCATCCCTAAATAACTTAGCATTCATCTCTTACAAATTAAGATATGCAAACACCATGATCATACCTAAGGAGATTATCATTAATTCAAAATTATCTAATATACAGCCCATATTTAATTTTTCCATATGTACCCCAATATCATTTTATTTTAGATTCTGATCCAATCAGGTTCATGAATGTATTTGTTTCTTATGTCTCTTTAGTCTCATAAACTAGAAGAGTTCCTCCACCTCCCTCTTAGCCCTTTATAATGACTTTATCTTATTTGAGGAGTCCATATCAGCTAGTTTTGTAAAATGTCACATATTCTGATTGTTTCTTTATGAAGACATTCAGGTTAAACATGTTTAGTAAGAATACATCATTGGAGAGATTCAAAATGGTGGCATAAGAGCTGAGACTGAGAACTCCTCCCAAAACCACAGATAGAGTGAAAATATAGTTAATACAACTAACCCTAAAACAGCAACAGGAAAGAAGGCTTAACCAGACTGCATACAGACCTCATGAACAGAGCAGACCTCATAAAACAGGGTAACATACCAAAGAATTAATCTGGTGGGACCGAGGTCCTTCTCCCACACCAGCTCACTGGCAGGAGGAAGAGAAATGGAGCAGAGAGGGGGGTGGAACCCTGGGACTGCTGAACACCTAGTCCTGGAGATTTGCTTTGGGAGCAGAAACCTATACTGTGTGGTGCTCTGGAGGATGGGGATCTGGGACAGGTGGAGTGCTTGAGAGACAGATTCCAGCCATTTGTGGAAGATGGGATTCACACCTGGCTGCTGTGGGACAAGGGAATGGCAGGTGGTCTGAGAGACTTCCTAGCAGCAAGAGGGCTACTGAACGGGTGGGGTTTTTATGGACTTTGCTGCATGGGAGAAGAGACAGGAGGACAAGGTTGTCTGGGCATGCTCTGCCCAGAAGATTGGGAACTTTGAGGAGCTTCAGGTGCTCCATCCCTGAGCTAGCTAATCATCTCCAAGGGACCCCACTGTGATACACAGCCTGCCAAGCCTTCCTCCTGGCCTGATGGCACCAGCTCACAAATTGGCAGTCACTGTGCAGGCATAAAGCCAGTCAGAGGGAGGCCCCGCCTACAACAGGTAGAGACGGCAAAGCACAAAGAATTGCACCTGTGTGCTTGGCCCACTGGCTCTGATACAGAAGACAGGCACAGCAGATGGAATCAGGAAACAGATCTTTCCTCCAACCTGGCACCAGCTCTGCTCCGCTATGACACCGAACCTCACTCTAGGGGCTGAGCAGCTCCAGAGACTGGAGCTTCTGTGCACTAGAGGGCAACACACAGAAATAGGAAATATCAAAAGAACATGGTTCAGACCAAAATCTCACAAACCCTAGGAAAAGGGCCAAATGAAACAGAACTCACCAATCTTCCTGAAAGAGAGTTCAAAATAAAAATCACAATCATGCTTATGGAAGTACAGAAAAATATTCAAAAACGCAGGAATGAATTTAAGATAGACATTCAATCATTAAGAAATTCCATATCTGAAATGAAACATACAATGGAGGGATTTAAAAGCAGATTTGATGTAGTATAAGAGACAGTAAATGGAAAATAAATTAGAGAGGAGGAATACAAAGAGGCTGAGGCACAGAGAGAAAAAAGAATCTCTAAGAATGAGAGAATATTGAGAGAACTGTGTGACCAATACAAACGGAACAATATTCACATAATAGGGGTACAACAAGAAGAAGAGAGAGACAAAGGGATAGAAAGAGTCATTGAGGCAGTAATTGCTGAAAACTTTTCCAATCTGGGGAAGGAGACAGTCTGTCAAACCATGGAGATGCACAGATCTCCCAACACAAGGGACCCAAGGAAGACAACATCAAGACATATAATAATTAAAATCGCAAAGATCAATAATAAAGACAGACTTTTAAAAGCAGCCAGAGAGAAAAAAAAGATCACATACAAAGGAAAACCCATCAGGCTATCATGAGATTTCTCAACAGAAACCTTACAGGCCAGAAGGAAGTGGCATGATATATTTAATGCAATGAAGCAGAAGGGCCTTGAACCAAGAATAGTCTACCCAGCAAGGTTATCATTTAAAATTGAAAGAGAGATTAAACAATTTTCAGATAAGCAAAATCAGAGAATTTATCTCCCACAAATCATCTTTACAGTGCATTTTGGAAGGACTCCTATAGATGGAAGTATTCCTAAGGCTAAATAGATGTCACCCAAGGGATAGATAAAGAGTACAGAATATGATTCATAACATACAAAGAATGGAGGAGGAAGAAAAAAAGGAGGGAAAAAAAGTATCTTTAGGTTGTGTTTGTAATAGCATATGAAGTGAGTTAAATTAGAATCTTAGAGAGTAAGGGAATTACACTTGAACCTTTGGTAACCACGAATCTAAAGCCTGCAATGTCAGTAAATAAATACCTATTAATAATCACCCTAAATGTAAATGGTCTGAATGCACCAATCAAAAGATGTAGAGTCAATGAATGGATGTAAAAACAAGACCCATCTATATACTGTCTACAAGAGAATCACTTCAAACTCAAAGACATACACAGACTGAAAGTAAAGGGATGGAAAAATATATTTCATGCAACTAATAAGGAGAGAAAAGCAGGAGTTGCAGTACTTGAATCAGACAAAATAGACTTCAAACCAAAGAAAGTAACAAGAGACAAGGAAAGACATTACATAATGGTAAAGGGGTCAGTCTAACAAGAGGATATAAGTATTATAAATATCTATGCACACAACACAGGAGCACCTACATATGTGAAAACAAAATAACAGAATTAAACGGGGAAATAGAATGCAATGCATTCGTTCTGGGAGACTTCAACACACCAGTCACTCCAAAGGACAGATCAACCTGACATAAAATAAATTAAGAGACAGAGGCACTAAACAATGTATTATAACAGATGGACCTAATGGACATGTACAGAACACTCCATCCAAAAGCAACAGGACACACATTCTTCTCAAGTGCACATGGAACACTTTCAAGAATAGATAACACTATGCCAGAGGAAGAACCTCAGTAAATTGAAAAAGATTGAAATTGTACCAAACAGCTTCTCAGATCACAAAGGTATGAAACTAGAAATAAATTACTCAAATAAAATGACAAAGCACACAAACACATGGAGGCTTAATAAAATGCTCCTAAATAATCAATGGATCAATGACCAAATAAAAACAGAGATCAAGGAATATATGGAGATAAGTGACAACAATAATTCAACACCGCAATATCTGTGGGACTCAGTGAAGGCCCTGCTAAGAAGGAAATATATTGCAATAGAGGCCTACCTCAGGAAAGAAGAACAATCCCAAATGAGTAGTCTAAACTCACAATTAGTGAAACTAGAAAAGGAAGAACAAATGAGGCCCAAAGTCAGTAGAAGGAGGGACCTAATAAAGATTAAAGTATAAATAAATAAAATTGAGAAGAATAAAACAATGGAAAGAATCAATGAAAGCAGGAGCTGGTTCTTTGAGAAATAAACAAAAAAGATAAGCCCCTAGCCAGACTTATCAAGAAAAAAAGAGTGTCTACACATAAACAGAATCAGAAATGAGAAAGGAAAAATCACTACAGACACCACAGAAATACATAGAATTATGAGAGATTACTATGAAAAATTATATGGTAACAAACTGGATAACCTAGAAGAAATGGACAGTTTTCTAGAAAAATACAACCTTCAATGTCTGACCCAGGAAGAAACAGAAAATCTGAATAGACCAATTACCAGCAAAGAAATTTAATTGATAATCAAAAAACTATCTAAGAACAAATCCCTGGACCAGATGGTTTAACTGATGAATTTTTTCATAGATTTAGTGAAGACCTAATACTCATCATCCTTAAAGTTTTCCAAAAGTAGAAGAGGAGGGAATACTCCCAAACTCATTCTACAAGGCCAACATCACTCTCATACCAAAACCAGGCAAAGACACCACAACAAAAGTAAATTACAGACCAACATCCCTGATGAACATAGATGCAAAAATACTAAACAAAATATGAGCAAACTGAATTAAAAAATACATCAAAAAGATCATCCACCATGATCAAGTGGAATTCATTCCAGGGATGCAAGAATGGCACAACATTGAAAAATCCATCAAAATCATCTACTACATCAACAAAAAAGACAAAAACCACATGATCATCTCCATAGATGCCAAAAAATCATTCAACAAAATTCAACATCCATTCATGAAAAAAACTCTCAACAAAATGGGTATAGTGTGCAAGTACCTCAACATAATAAAGGCCATATATAACAAACCCACTGCCAACATTATACTTAACAGAGAGAAGCTGAAAGCTTTTCCTTTAAAATCAGGAACAAGACAAGGATGCCCACTCTCCCCACTTTTTTCCAACATAGTTCTAGAGGTCCAACCATGGCAAACAGACAACACAAAGAAATAAAAGGCATCCAGACTGGTAAGGGACAAGTAAAACTGTGCCTGTTTGCAGATGACATGATACTGCACATAAAAAACCCTAAATAATCCGCTCCAAAACTACAAGATCTAATATTTGAATTCAGTAAAGTTGCAGGATACAAAATTAATATACAGAAATCTACTGCATTTCTGTACACTAACGATGAACTAGCAGAAAGAGAAATGAGGAAAACAATTCCATTCACAATTTCATCAAAAAGAATAAAATACCTAGGAATAAACCTAACCAATGAAGTGATATACTTATACTCTGAAAATGGTGACACTAATGAGAAATATTAAAGAAGATACCAATAAATGGAAACCCATCCCATGCTCATGGATAGGAAGAATTAATATTGTCAAAATGGCCATCCTGTCTAAAGCAATATACATATTCAATGCAATACCTATCAAAATACCAATAACATTCTTCAATTAACTATAGCAAATAGTTCTAAAATTCATATGGAACCACAAAAGACCCTGAATAGCCAAAGTAATCCTGTGAAAGAAGAGTAAGCTAGACAGTATTACACTCCCTGACTTCAAGCTCTACGTCGAAGCCACAGTAATCAAAAAAATTTGATACTGGCACAGGAAAAGACCCATAGATCAATGGAATAGACTAGAGAGCCCAGACATAAACCCAAACATATATGGTCAATTAATATATGATAAAAGAGCCATCATATACAATGGAGAAATGACAACCTCTTCAACAGCTAGTGTTGGCAAAACTGGACAGCTACATTTAAGAGACTGAAACTGGGTTATTGTCTAACCCCATACACAAAGGATATTGTATCCAGCACAATTATCATTTAAATTTGAGGGAGGGATTAAACAATTCCCAGACAAGTGAAAACTGAGGGAGTTTGCTTCCCATAAACCACCTGTACAGGATATCTTAAAGGGACTTCTCTAGATGGAAGCACACCTAAGGCTAAAAAGATGTCACCAGAGAAAATAAAATCATAGCAAAGAAAGCAGACCATCCAAATACTAACTAAAGGCAAAAAGTAAAATCAACTATCCACAAAAACAGTCAAAGGAAACGTAAAAGAGTACAGAATAAAAAACCTAGTATGTAAAGAATGGATGAGGAAGAATAAGAAGGGAGAGAAATAAGAATCATCAGACTGTGTTTATAATAACATAACAAGAAAGCTAAGTTAGAATGTTAGATAGTAAAGAAGCTACCCTTGAACCTTTGGTAAGCACGAATCTAAAGCTAGCAATGGCACTAAATACATAACTATTGATAATCACCCTGAATGTAAATGGACTGAATGCACCAATCAAAAGACACAGAGTAATACAAAAAAATAGCAAGACCCATCTATATGCTACTTACAAGAGACTCACCTCAAACCCAAAGATATACACAGACTAAAGGTGAACGGATGGAAAAAGATATTTCATGCAAACAACGAGAAAAAAGCAAGTGTTGCAGTACTTGTATCAGACAAAATAGACTTCAAAACGAAGAAAGTAGCAAGAGATAAAGAAGGACATGAATAGTGATAAAGGGGTCAGTCCAACAAGAGGGTATAACCATTTTAAATATATATGCACCCAACACAGGAGCGCCGACAGATGTGAAACAAATACTAACAGAATTAAAGGAGGAAATAGAAAGCAATGCATATATTTCAGGAGACGTCAACACACAACTCACTCCAAGGGACAGATCAACCAGATAGAAAATAAGTAAAGACACAGAAGCACTGAACAACCCATTAGAACAGATGGACCTAACAGACATCTACCTAACTCCACAGCCAAAATCATCAGGATATACATTCTTCTCAAGTGCACATGGAACATTTTCCACATTAAACCACAACTAGGCAACAAGAAGAACCTCAGTAAATTCAAAAATATTGAAATCCTACCAACCAACTTCTCAGATCACAAATGTATAAAGCTAGAAATAAATTGTACAAAGAAAACAAAAAGGCTCACAAATGCATGGAGACTTAACAGCATCCTCCTAAATAATCAATGGATAAATGACCCAATTAAAACAGAGATCAAACAATATATGGAGACAAATGACAACAACAACACAATGCCACATCTTCTGTGGGACACAGCAAAGGCAGTTCTAAGAGGAAAGTATATTCCAATCCATGCCTATTTCAAAAAGGAAGAACAATCTGAAATGAATAGTCTAAAGACATAATTATTGATATTGAAAAAAGAAGAAAAAGTGAGGCACAAAGTCACCAGAAGGAGGTGCATAATAAAGATCAGAGAAGATATAAATAAAATTGAGAAGAATAAAACAATACAGAAAAGCAATGAAACAAGGAGATGCTTCTTTGAAAAAATAAACAAAATAGATAAACCCCTGGCCAGATTTATTAAGAGAAAAAGAGAATACACACACATAAACAGAATCAGAAATGAGAAAGGAAAAGTCCCTATGGACACTACAGAAATACAAAGAATTATAAGAGAATACGATGAAAATCTATATGCTAACAACATAAAAATTCATATGGACCCACAAAAGACCCCAAATAGCCAAAGCAATCCTGAGAAGGAGGAATAAAACAGGGGGAATAACACTCCCTGTCTTCAAGATCTACTACAAAGCCACAGTAATCAATCAAGACAATTTGGTATTGCCACAAAAACAGACACACAGACCTGTGGAACAGAATAGAAAATCCAAACATTAACTCAAATATATGCAGTCAATTAATATATGATAAAGGAGCCTTAGATATACAATGGGGAGATAACAGCCTCTTCAGCAGCTGGTGTTGACAAAACTGGACAGCTACATGTAAGAGAATGAAACTGGACTACTGTCTAACCCCATACAGAAATGTCAACTCAAAATGGATCAAAGACCTGAATGTAAGTCATGAAACCATAAAACTACTAGAAAAAGACATAGTCAAAAATCTCTTGTACATAAACATGAGTGACTTCTTCATGAACATATCTCCCCGGGCAAGGGTAACCAAAGCAAAAGTGAACAAGTGGGACTATATCAAGCTGAAAAGCTTCTGTACAGCAAAGGACACCATCAGTAGAACAAAAAGACATCCTACAGTATGGGAGAATATATTCATAAATGACGTATCTGATAAGGGGTTGATATCCAAAATATATAAAGTACTCATGCACCTCAACAAACAAAAAGTAAATAATCCAATTAAGAAATGGGCAGAGGACATGAATAGACACTTCTCCAAAGAAGAAATTCAGATGGCCAACAGGCACATGAAAAGATGCTCCACATCGCTAATCATCAGAGAAATGCAAATTAAAACCACAATGAGATATTAGCTCACACTAATGAGGTGGCCAACATCCAAAACACAAACAACGACAAATGTTGGTGAGGATGTGGAGAAAAGGGAACCCTCCTACACTGCTGGTGGGAATGCAAATTAGTTCAATCATTGTGGAAAGCAGTATGGAGATTCCTCGAAAAACTCAAAATAGAAATACCGTTTGACCCAGGAATCCCACTCCTAGGAATTTACCCTAAGAATGCAGCAGCCCAGTTTCAAAAAGACAGATGCACCTCTGTATTTATTGCAGCACTATTTGCAATAGCCAAGAAATGGAAACAACCTAAGTGTCCATCAGTAGATGAATGGATTAAGAAGATGTGGTACATATACACAATGGAATATTATTCAGCCATAAGAAGAAAACAAATCCTACCATTTGCAACAACATGGATGGAACTAGAGGGTATTATGCTCAGTGAAATATGCCAAGCAGAAAAGACAAGTATCAAATGATTTCAATCATATGTGGAACATAAGAGTGAAGAAAAAAGCTTGGGGAAAAAAAATCAGCCGACTCACAGAACCCAAGAACGGACTAAAAGTTACCAAAGGGAAAGGGACTGGGGAGGATGGGTTGGAAGGGAGGGACAAGGGGAAAAAAGGGGCATTATATTATGAGTAGCAGACATAATGTTGGGGATCACGGAGAGGGTTGTACAACTTAGAGAAGACTGGTTGTGATTCTATAGCATTTCACTACACTGATGGACAGTGAATGTAATGGGGTAAGTGGGGGGGACCTGATGAAGTGGGGAGTTTAGTAACCATAATGTTGCACATGTAATTGTAGATTAATGATACCAAAATAAAAAAAATTCAGCAGTGAAACCATCTGGTCCTGGCGTTTTTTACTTAGGTAATTTTTTGATTACCAATTCAATTTATTTTCTGTTAATTGGTCTATTCAGAAATCTGTTTCTTCCTGGTTCAGCCATTGAAGGTTGTATTTTTAGAGAAAGTTGTCCATTTCTTCTAGGTTATCCAGTTTGTTACCATATAAGTTTTAATAGTATTCTCTCATAATTCTTTGTATTTCTGTGGTGTCCGTAGTGATTTTTCCTTTCTCTTTTCTCGTTCTGTTTATGTGTGTAGACTCTTTTTTTCTTGATAAGTCCAGCTAGGGGTTTTTTAATTTTGTTTATTTTCTCAAAGAACCAGCTTCTGCTTGCACTGATTCGTTCTATTGTTTTATTCTTCTCAATTTTATTTATTTCTGCTTTCATCTTTATTATCTTCCTCCTTCTACTGACTTTGGGCCTCATTTGCTCTTCATTTTCTAATTTCATTAATTGTGACTTTACACTGTTCAGTTAGGATTGTTCTTCTTTCCTGAAGTAGGCCTGTATTGCAATATATTTCCCTCTTAGCATAGCCTTTGCTGCATCCCACAGATTTTGTGGTGTTGAATTATTGTTGCCATTTTCTCCATGTACTGCTTGATCTCTGTTTTATTTTGTCATTGATCCATTGATTATTTAGGAGCATGTTATTAAGCCTCCATGTGTTTGTGGAATTTTTCATTTACTTTGTGCAATTTATTTCTCATTTCATACCTTTGTGATCTGAGAAGCAGTTTGGTATAATTTCAATCTTTTTGAATTTACTGAGGTTCTTTTTGTGGCCTAACATATGATCAATTCATGAAAATGTTCCATGTGCACTTGAGAAGAATGTGTATCCTGTTGCTTTTGGATGGTGTGTTCTGTAGATGTCCATTAGGTCCATCTGTTCTAATATGTTGTTCAGTGCCTCTGTCTCTTTACTTATTTTCTGTCTGGTTGATCTGTCCTTTGGAGTGAATGGTGTGTTGAAGTCTCCTAAAATGTATGCATTGCATTCTATTTCCCCCTTTAATTCTGTGAGTATTTGTTTCACATATGTAGGTGATCCTGTGTTGGGTTCCTAGATATTTATGATAGTTATATCCTCTTGTTGGACTGACCCTTTTATCTTTATGTAATGTCCGCCTTAATCTCTAGTGACATACTTTGTTTTGAAGTCTATTTTGTATGATAGAAATATAGCAACTCCTGCTTTTTCCTCACTATTTGTTGCATAAAATATCTTTTTCCATCCCTTCACTTTCCGTCTGTGTATGGCTTTGGGTTTGAAGTGAGTCCTATGTAGGCAGCATATAAATGGGTCTTGTTTTTTTAATCCATTCAGTAACTCTATGTCTTTTGATTGGTTCATTCAGACCCTTTACATTTAGGGTAGTTATCGATAGGTATGTACTTATTGCCATTGCAGGCTTTAGATTCGTGTTTACCAAAGGTTCAAGGGCAATTCCCTTACTATCCAACAGTCTAATTTAACTTACTTAATATCCTATTACAAACACAACCTAAACGTTCTTTTTTTTCCACCTCCTTTTTCTTCCTCCTCCATTCTTTGTATATTATGAATCGTATTCTGCACTCTTTGTCTTTGCTTGGGTGACATCTTTTTAGCCTTAGGAATACTTCCATCTATAGGAGTCCCTCCAAAACGCACTGTAGAGGTGGTTTGTGGGAGGTAAATTCTCTCAGCTCTTGCATATCTCTAAATTGTTTAATCCCTCCTTCAAATTTAAATGATAACCTTGTCAGGTAAAGTATTCTTGGTTCAACCCCTTTTGCTTCATTGCATTAAATATATTATGCCACTCCCTTCTTGCCTGTAAGATTTCTGTTGAGAAGTCTGATGATAGCCTGATGGGTTTTCCTTTGTATGTGATCTTTTTTTTTCTCATTAGTTGCTTTTAAAAGTCTGTCTTTATCCTTTATTTTGGCCCTTTTAATTATTATATATCTTTATGTTGTCTTCCTTGGGTCCCTTGTGTTTGAAGATCTGTGCACCTGCATGGCTTGAGAGACTATCTCCTTCCCCATATTGGGGAAGTTTTCAGCAATTACCTCCTCAATGACACTTTCTATCCCTTTTTCTCTCTCTTCTTCTTCTGGTACCCCTATAATGTGAATATTGTTGTGTTTGGATTGGTCACACAGTTTTCTCAATATTCTTTCATTCTTAGAGATCCTTTTTTTTTCTGTGCCTCAGCTTCTTTGAATTCCTCATCTCTAGTTTCTTTTCCATTTTCTGTCTCTTCTACTACATCTAATCTGCTTTTAAATGCCTCCATTGTATGTTGCATTTCAGATATGGAATTTCTTAATGATTGAATCTCCAACTTAAATTCATTCCTGAGTTCTTCAATATTTTCTGTACCTCCACAAGCATGTTTACAATTTTTATTTTGAACTCTCTTTCAGGAATATTGGTGAGTTCCATTTCATTTGGCCTTCTTTCTGGAGTTTTGAGATTTTGGTCTGAACCATGTTCCTTTGTCATTTCATATTTCTGTGTGGTGCCCATTAGTGTGCAAAAACTCCAGTCTCTGGAGCTGCTCAGCCCCTAAAATGAAGTTGGGGGTCATAGGGGAGCAGAGCTGGTTCCTGAGGGTAGGAAAGAACTGTTTCCTGATTCCCGTCTGTGGTGCCTGTCTCCAGTGTCAGAGCCAGTGGGCCAAGCACACACGTGTAAACCTCTGTGCTTTGCATCTCTAGCTGTTGTAGGCAGGCCTCTCTCTGGCTGGCCTGATGCCTGTACAGTGACTGCCGGTTTGCAAGCAGGTGCCTGCAGGCTAGTAGGAAGGTTTGGCAGGCTGTCTGTCACAGTGAGGGTCCTCGGAGCTGAGTAGGCAGCCAGGGGATGGAGCACCTGAAGCTCCCCAAAGTTCCCAACCAGCTGGGCAGAGCATGCCCAGGCAACCTTGTCCATCTCTCCCTTCTCCTGCACAGCAAGCTCCATGCAAATCCCGCCCCTTCAGCAGCCCTCTGGCTGCTAGGAAGCCTCTCACACTGCCTACCTTTCCTCTGACACAGAGCGGCTGGGTGTGGACCCCGTCCTCCACAAACGGCGAGAATGTCAATTTGTCAAGCACTCCACCTGTCCGAGCTCCCTAGCATCTTGAGCACCACACACTATAGGATACTGCTCACAAAGCAGATCTTCAGGGCTAGGTGTTCAGCAGTCCCAGTCTTCCACCCACTCCCCTGCTCCATTTCTCTTCTTCCTACTGGTGAGCTGGGGTGGGGGAAGGGCTTGGGTCCCGCCAGATTAAGGCTTTCGTACGTTACCCTGTTTCGTGAGGTCTGCTCTTTTCATGAGGTCTGTTTGCAGTCTGGTTCAGTCTTCTTTCTTGTTGCTGTTTTAAAGTTAGTTGTATTAATTAACTATATTTTTGTAGAATTTGTGGTTTGTGGAGGAGCTCCCCATCTCACCTCTTACCCCACCATCTTGCAAGTCCCACATGACTTATTTTTTATAACTGGAAGTTTGTACCTCTTGAACCCTTCACCCATTTTACCCATCCCCAAAATCCTGTGCCCCCCTGGCAACCACCATTCTGTTCTTATCTGAGTTTTGTTTTGTTTGCTCATTTGTTTTGCATTGTAGATTCCACATGTATGTTAGATCATATGGTATTTGTCTTTCTCTGTCTCACTTATTTCACTTAATGTAATACCCTCAAGGTCCATTCATGCTGATGCAAATAACAAGATACTATTCTGTTTATGGCTGAGTAGTATTCCACTGTGTGTGTGTCTGTGTGTGTATCACATCTTTTTATATATTCATCCATTGATAGGTTGTTTCCAAATCTTGGCTATTGTAAATAATGCTGCAATGAACATGGGGTGCATATACCTTTTCAAATTATTGGTTTTGTTTCTTTTAGATAAATATCCAGAAATGAAATTACTGAATAATATGATATTTCTATTTTGATTTTTTGATAAATCTTCATATTGTTTTCCATAGTGGCTGCACCAGTTTATATTCCCAACAATAGGCATTAGCATTTCTTTCCTCACATTTTCACCAATACTTGTTACTCATTGTCTTTCTGATAACATGCATTTTAGCAGATATGAGGTAATATCTCATTGCAGTTTTGATTTGCAATACCTGATGATTAATGACGTGGAGCATCTTTTCATGTACCTTTTGGCCTCCTGTATGTCTTCTTTGGAAAGTGTCTATTCAGATCCTCTGCCCATTTTTTAAATCACATAGATTATTATTATTATTACTTTTTGCTCTTGAGTTGTATGAATCCTTAATATTTTTAGATATTAACCCCTTATTGAATATACAACTTGCAAATATTTTCTCCCATTCAGTATATTGTCGTTATATTTTGTGGTTTGTGGTTTGTGGTTTCCTTTGCTGTTCAGAAGTATTTGGTCTTTTATAGTTCTGCTTGTTTATTTTTGCTTTCATAGCCTTTGCTTCTGGTGTCAGTTCCAAAAAATCATCACAAAGGCTGATGTCAAGAAGCTCAGTGCCAGTGTTTTCTTTAGATGTTTTATGGCTTCAGGTCTTATATCCCAATCTTTAATTCATTTTGAGTTAATTTTTGTGTATGGTGAAAGGTAGTAGTCTAGTTTCATTATTTTGCATGTAGCTCCCCAGTTTTCCTGCACCATTTATTGAGTAGATTTTCCTTTCTTCATTGTATATTCTTGCTTCCTTTGTTGTAAATCAATTGACCACATGTGAACAGGTTTATTTCTGGGCTCTCTATTCTGTTCCATTGATTTATGTATCTGTTTATAGTGCCAACATCATACTGTTTTGATTACAATAGCTCTGTAATAGCTTGAAATAAGGGAATGTGATGCTTCCAGCTTTCTTTTTCCAGATTGCTTTGACTATTTGGGGTCTTTTGTGGTCCCATATAAATTTTAGCATTATTTTTCCTATTTCTGTGAAAAACAACATTGGAATTACCATAGAGCTGTCTTGAATCTGTAGATTGCTTTGGATAATATGGACATTTTAACAGTATTAATGCTTCTAATCCATGAGCATGGAATAGTTTTCCATTTATTTGTGCCTTCAATTTCTTTCATCAATGGCTTACAGTTTTCATTGTAATGGTCTTTCCCTACTTGCTTAAAATTATCCCTAGGAATTTTATTCTTTTTTTGAAATTGCAAATGGAATTGTTAATTTAATTTTTGGCAGTTCTTTGCTAGTATATAGAAATGTGACAGATTTTTGTATGTTGATTTTATACCCTTCAACTTTACTGAGTTTATTATTTCTAACAGTTTTTCCATGGAGTCTTTAAGGTTTTTCTATACATAAAATCATGTTGTCAACGAATAGTGACTGTTTTATTTCTTTCCTTCTAATTTGGATGCCTTTTATATCTTTTTATTGTCTTAGTGCTCTGGCTAGGACTTCCAATTCTATATTGAATAAAAGTGGTGAGAACGGGTATCCTTGTCACATTCCTGATCCTAGAGGAAAAGCATTCAGATTTTCACCATTAAGTATGATGTTAACTGCGGGGCTGTCATATACGGCTTTTATTATGTTGAGGTATATTCCCTCTATAATGATTTTGTTGAGATTTTTTATAACAATTGGATGTTGGATGCATCAAATGCTTTTTCTGGACCTATTAATATGATCATGAAATTTTTATTCTTCATTTTGTTAATATGATTATTCTTTTTGTTAATCCATTTTGTTAATCACATTGATTGATTTGCAGATTTTGAACCATCCTTGTGCCCCTAGGATATACCACCACTATCCATATCATGGTGTATGATACCCAATATATTGTTAAATTCAGTTTGTTATTAGTATGTTGAGGAGTTTTGCATTAATGTTCATCAAGGATATTGGTTTGTAGTTTCCTTTTTGTGCCCCTATAATATACCACCACTATCCATATCATGGGGTATGATATCCAATATATTGTTAAATTCAGTTTGTTATTAGTATGTTGAGGATTTTTGCATTAATGTTCATCAAGGATACTGGTTTGGGTATCAGGATAATGCTGGTCTTGTAAGATGATTTTGGAAGCATTCCATTGTTTTTCATTTTTTTGAAAGAGCTTGAGAAGGATAGGTATTAACTCTTCTTTAAACGTTTGGTAGAATTCACCTGTAACACTGGCACTGGAATTTTGTTTGTTTAGAGATTTTTGATTACTGATTCGATTTCCTTAGTAGTAATCAGTCTATTCAGATTGTCTACTTCTCATTAATTTAGTCAGAATTTTTATAGGAATTTATCTATTTCTTCTATGTGTCCAATTTGTTGGTTTATAACTTCTCATAGTAGTTTTTTATTATCTTTTCTATTTCCATGTTGTTAGTTGAAATTTCTCCTCTCAATTCTGGTTTTATTTATCTAAGCCCTCTCTTTTTTTTCTGTTGAGTCTATCTAAAGGTTTGTCAATTTTGTTTATATTTCCAAAGACCCAGATCTTATTTTCATTGATCTTTTCTATTGTTTTAGTCTTAATTTCATTTATTTACACTGTGATCTTTATTATTTCCTTCCTTCTATTAACTTTGGGCTTCATTTTTCTTCTTTATCTAGTTCATTTAGGTGTAAAGTTAAATGCTTGACATTTCTCTTCTTTCTTAAGGTAGGCCTTTATTGTTATCAACTTCCCTCTTCGAACCATTTTTGCTGTATCCCAGATTTTGCTAAGTCATATTTCTGTTTTCATTTGTCTTTAGGTATTTTTTTAGTTATCCTTTGATTTACTCTGTGACCCAGTTGATCAGTAACATGTTTAATCACCATGTATTTGTAATTGTTTTTTCTGTTGCTTCTTTTAATATTCTCTATTTTTAATTTGAGATTTAAATTATAATGTGTCTTGGCGTAGGTGTTTTTGGTTTTCTCTAATTTAGAAGTTTCTAGGCTTCTTATATCTGGATGTTGGTTTCCTTCTCCAAGTTAGGGAAATTTTTATTTATTACTTCTTCACTTTGTTTATCCCTTTCTCTCTTCTCCTGGGACTCCTGTAATGTAAATATTATTCTGCTTGATGTTGTATTATAGTTCCCTGAAGCAATCTTCACATTTGAATTCTTTTTTCTCTTTCGTTGCTCTGTTTATGTTCTACTTCCTTGTCTTCTAGATCACTGCTGTCTTCTTCTGCTTCATCTAATCTTCTGTTGAACCCATGAAATGCATTTTTCAGTTCAGTTATCATATTATTCTGCTGTGTGACTTTCTTCTATTTTCTATCTCTCTTTGAAGTTCTCAGTGTGTTCATCCATTCTTCTCTCTAGTTCCGTAAGCATCTTCTGACCATTATTTCAAACTTTTTGTCAGGTAAGTCACTTATTTTAATTTCATTAAAGTCTTTTTCTGAGTTTTTTATTGTTCTTTCATTTGAAATATATTCCTTTATATATATTTTTTTCACTGTGGTTGACTCTATGTGTTAGCTTCTATGTATTAGGTGAAACAGCTGTCTCTCTCAATCTTAATGCAGTGGCATTACATAGGAGATGAAAATTACCTTTAAACCTTGTCCTAGATATTGGTTTTCTCTGGATCCCTTTTGAATGTCTAAACAGCCTGATTTATTCTTGATAGGTCCCAGTAGTTGAGAGTGTATCATGACCTGACAGTATTTGAAAGAAAGGAATGTCAGTCTACACCTAGTTTTAGGATGATTAGAAACTAGACATTCAGGCAGCAGTTTTTAAAGTATGAAAATATATAATTTCTTGTGGGACAACTATCATAAACCCTGCTGGCCTCCAAATCATGGAATCTGGAGGGGTCCCCTGGGCAATAGTTGCAAAAGTCAGGGAGTGTCCTGAGTTCCTTTCTGGGAAATACTAGTGAGCTTTTATAAGGCCAAGGGAGAACACAGTGATGGCCTCCCCTTGCCTATGTTTCCTGAGAGCAGTTCCATGACCTCTATATGTGTGGTGAATCTAACGTCTACTTCTCATTCTAAATCTCCAGGACAAGTAAATAGGCTTTTTCCCAAAAAGACCACAGACATGTTTCAGTCTGCTATGTAGTGCCTTGTGACTTGTAGATTACCAAGAACTGTCACCCCAGGCGTTACAGTCCCATGGGAGTTATGCAAGCACCCCTTGCCATTAGATTCAGACGATCAAGTACTATCCTATGTGTATACTGCATGCAACTGCTGGCTTTCATGGGACCATGGGAGAGCACAGGTCCAGGGCACGTCTTCCTGCACTATCAAGGTAGAGCAAGACTGCAAAAATGGTGCATAACATCATTTCTATCCCCAGAGAGAGTCCCAATAGTCCCCTGCCACTCTGGCACATACTTTACGATTAGCAAGATCAGGTCATAAGGTTTGGGATGCCTCACTCCTTAAGAAAAAACTACTGATTTGTGAGGTCCCTCCTGCTTGTAGGTCACCATGCTGGTTATGGAGTTTTTTGGTGAGACTACCTCTCTGCTTCTCCTACCCATCTCAGTGTGGCCCTTTCACTGCTTGTTGTAAAGATTTTCATTTGGATTTCAGGTCTTTTTCATTGGAAATTGTTCTATCTATAGCTGTAGATTCCCTGTCAGTGTGGGGAGTAAACTTCAGGATTTTCCTTTGCCACCATCTTAGACTGTTCCCCTTCTCCTATTACTTTTTTAACGTAGGCATTGACAGGTATATGTAGACTTATGAGGATGTTTTTAGTTTCCTTACATAAATGTCATTTGAATTTGTTTTCATTCATGTCAAAATATCTTTTTGCTGTGCTTTCTCCTTTGACCCTTTGGTTATTTAGATTATATTGTTTAATTTCCGCATATTTGTGAATTTCTCAAATTTCTTTCTGTTATGATTTCTAATTTAAATTTATTGTGGTAAGTGAACATAATTTTTATGATTTCATTCCTTTTATATTTACCAAGCTTGTTTTAGGCCATAGCATATGGTCTGTCTATAGAATGTTTCATGTCTGCTTGGGAAGAATTTGTGTCCAGGTTTTATTTGGTGGAGTATACTATAGATGTCTGTTATAGTGTTTGTTTGTTTATAGTGTTGTTAAATCTTCTATAACCTTATTCATCTTCAGCCTAGGTTTCTATCCATTAGTCAAAATGATATATTAAATTCTCTAACTAGTATTGTTGAAATGTTTATTTCTTCTTTGATTCTTTCAGTTTTTGTTTTATGTATTTGGGACCTCTGTTTTACATACATTTATGTTTATAATTATTTTGTCTTCTTCATAGATTGATTCATTTATTACTATAAAATGTCCTTCTTTGTCACTGGTAATATTTTTTGTTGAACATTTATTTTGGCCATTATTACTACAGCTATCCAAGCTCTTTTACTTTTGATGTTTGCATGAGATATCTTTTTTCATTCTTTTACTTTCAGTCTACATGAGTCATTGAAGCTGATGTGTGTCTCCTATAAGTCAGCATATAGTTGGATCTTATTTGACAAAAAAAAATCTGTCTTTTGATTACATTTTTATCCACTCATATTAATGTTATTTTATTATTTTTAATGTTTTTAGATGGCTGTATTTACATCTACCATTTTGCTTTATGTTTTTTATATCTCTGTTCCTTATTGGTCCTCTGTTCTTTCTTAATTGACTTTTTTACACTAAGTTGATATTTTCCAGGGTAACATGAATTTTAATGATTTTTCTAATACTCTATATTTGAGTTTCTTTTTAGTGATTGTTCTGGCCTCACAATATACATCACAATTTATCAAAACCTTTATCAGATTTATACTAATGTAATTCTTGTGATATATAGGAACTTTACTCCTATAGAGGTTTACTCTCTCCTCTCTTTGTGCTATTGTTGCTATACATAATTAGTGTATTTAGTTACCAAATATGCATTGCTATATTTATTAATTTACATAATTTTCTATCTTTTGCGAAAGATGAGAAGAAAAGAGGTAGCTTCTATTTAGAGTTTATTATATTAACTTTCTTTTTTACTAGTTCTGGTTGTCTTCATTTCATGGAATAAATCTTCAAGGTGTACTTTTTAATTTACTGATCTTCATCAATTTATGATGGTGGTTATATCCCTATAAACCTACTGCACTGAAAATATCATAAATCAAAAAATGGATTTAATACACCTAACCTACTGAACATAATAGCTTAGCCTAGCCTGCTTTAAACATGCTCCTAACACTTACATTAGCCTACAGTTGGGAAAATTCATTTAACAAAAAGTCTATTTTATAATATAGTGTTGAATATCTCATGTAATGTATTGAATACTGAGCTGTTATTGAAAAACAGAATGGTTGTATAGGTGCAGAATGGTTGATCTATCATATACTGGGTACTCTTTTTAATACAATTTTTCCTATATACACCACATACCAATATACCTTGTACATAGTAGGTACTAAATAATATATTATAATAAGTTAATGAATTATGCCCCTTACATAAAAATTATTTACTTCCATTAATATTCTGCTTTGATTTAATTTTTGCTAATAATATTGTAAACACAGGTGTTGTCTATTTGCATTTGCTGGGAATTTAACTATATGCAAGGAAACCCCCTACCAAAATTCTGTGGTAAACATTGAGCTATAGGGTCATTCTTCAGTGAGATCAGTTAATGTTCCCCAGATAAAGAAGAGTAGCACATGTTTTTATTATGCTAATCATTTGTAATCATGTGTAAGATTCACTTTAGCATGCTAAAAGGCCCAGGCCTATGTGCTGTCTTTCCTCTTTCAGATCTTGATGCCGGGGTTCTTGTTCATGAAGCCGAAGAATGAGCTTCACAAACACTCAAGGTAGGAGAGCAAGATATAGGCTTTAATTTAGAGATAAAGTGAAATGACAGACCTCCTGGCTCATGCCAGTAGGGGACAAGAGAGTCCAGGGTGGTGCATTGTCTAGGAGGTTTTATAGGCAGATGAGGAGTTTTTGAGAACATGAAAAAAGCTTAGGAGTGTGGACTTATTAAGCCGTCCTAGAATATTTACAAGTAACATAAGGAATTTCCTGCATTGATTTTTCTCTGGGACACTGGTGTCTTGATCTAGAAACATATCAAAAGGTGGCCTGCCCAGCCCCCAAGGTGGGCTGAGGTACTGTCTGTTTGCTAAAGTGTAAGTTAAAAACTTACTTCTTAAACTTCCTGAGTGTTAAAATGCAATCTTATCTTTAAGGTAGAATCCTTCCTGCCTTTTATTATGTTGCTTACAGCTGAGTCTGCATGCTAAATGAGTTGCCCAGTTTGTAAAATCACCCCATCAGATCTGAAAGAGGAAAGACAGCACATAGGCCTGAGCCTTTTAGCATGCTAAAGTGAATCTTACACATGATTACAAATGATTAGCATAATAAAAACATGTGCTACTCTTCTTTATCTGGGGAACATTAACTGATCTTACTGATGAACGACCCTAGAGCTTAATGTTTAACACAGAGTTTTGGAAGGGGGTTTTCTTGCATGTAGTTACATTGCTCTGACTGCAAATATCCTGCCTTGCGTTTTCTGGAGGCCCTTACCCTATTCTGTCTAAACCCATGGTCCCTGTCTCAATCTGATGGGGTGGTTTTGCAAACTGGGCAACTAATTTAGCATGCAGACCCAGCTGAAAACAACATAGTAAAAGGCAGGAAAGATTCCACCTTAAAGATAAGACTGCATTTTAACACCCAGACAGTTTAAGAAGCAAGATTCTTAACTTACTCTTTCGCAAACAGACAATACCTCAGCCCACCCTGGGGGCTGGGCAGGCTGCCTTTTGATATGCTCTGACACCAAGACACCAGTATCCTGGAAAGAGATCAGCGCAGGGAAATTCCTTGTCTTAAGTTAATTCTGGGTGTTCAGACACCACTTAGCAAGTCCACACCCCTGAGCTTTTTTTTCATGTTCTCGAAAAATCCTCATCTGCCTATAAAACACCTAGACAACGCACCACCCCGGACTCTCTTGTCCCCTCCTGGTGTGAACCGGGAGCTCTGCCCTTTCACTTTATCTTTAAATAAAAGCTTGTACCTTGCTCTCCTACCTTGAGTGTTTGCTAAGCTCATTCATCTGCTTCGTGAACAAGAACCCCAGCATCAGGAGAAAAAAGAGCATATAGGTGAATGTAAAAAAATAAGTTGGGCCTGCATGATTAACACAATAAAGACATGGGCTATGCTGAGGTACACTCTTTTATCTGGGGAATATTGAAACATTCCAGGCCAAGTTGCTCCTGGCTTTTGAGCTTTAATGGATTAATTTGGATATTTTTAGTGGATGTTCTGCCCTTCTTCTCTTTCCATCCCATTCATATCTATTTTCCTGCCTAACAAAAACATGTAGTCTGTGCATAAACAAAAACAAGAAGAAAGTCTAAAACGTATCTAGATCAATTTTGGTCCACAGGCTACCATCATGAGTACCCTATAGGAGTTTTTTAGACATGCAAAATATCAGACTCCACCCTAGACTGCCTGAATCAGAATTGACATTTTAACAGCTCTCCAAGTGATTCCTATGGATATTAAAGCTTCTGATACACTTGTCTAAAATGTATACAGGACAAAGTGAATTCAAAAGTAAGGTCATTCAGAGACACTCCAATTCCAGACTTAATAAATGTAATAACCTGAGTATTTAAAACTCCATTAAAAACTGCTAGGTTGCTTAAGTTTTTCTTGCATTGATTATACTAAAGTATTAGCACAACAACAGCTTTGAGCTCCAGATTACAATCTGAGAACTACATTTGAAGAGGGGATATCCTTCTATGGATGAACGGATAAGGAAGATACAGTATTTGTAAACAATAGAATATTACTCAGCCATGAGAAACAAGGAAATACTGTCACTTGCAGCAACATGTATGGACCCTGAGAGCATTATACTAAGTAAAACACGTCAGAAAAGACAAATGTATTATATAATATAGATGTACGGGTTCTTGTTCACAAAGCCAAAGAATGAGCTTCACAAACACTCAAGGTAGGAGAGAAAAGTACAGGCTTTTATTTAGAAATAAAGCAAGAGGAAAGAGCTCCCATCTCACGTCAGGAGGGGACAAGAGAGTCCAGGGTGGTGCGTTGTCTAGGGGTTTTATAGGCAGATGAGGATTTTTCAAGAACATGAAAAATAGGCTTAGGTGTGTGGACCTGCTAAGTGGTGTCTGAACACCCAGAACTAACTTAACACAAGGAATTTCCCTGCCCTGATCTCTTTCCAGCATACTGGTGTCCTGGTCTAGGAGCGTATGAAAAGGCAGCCTGCCCAGCCCCCAAGGTGGGCTGAGGTATTGTCTGTTTGGGAAAGAGTAAGTTAAGAATCTTGCTTCTTAAACTTCCTGGGTGTTAAAATGCAATCTTATCTTTAAGATGAAATCTTTCCTGCCTTTTACTATGTTGTTTACAGCTGGGTCTGCATGCTAAATTAGTTGCCCAGTTTGCAAAACCACTCCATCAGATCTGAAGGAGGAAAAACAGCACATAGGCCTGGGCCTTTTAGCATGCTAAAGTGAATCTTACACATGATTACAAATGACTAGCATAATAAAAACATGTGCTACTCTTCTTTGCCTGTGGAACGTTAACTGATCGTGCTGAAGAATGACTCTAGAGCTTAATGTTTAACACAGAGTTTTGGTAGGGGGTTTCCTTGCATGTAGTTCCATTGCTCTGACTGCAAATATTCTGCCTTGCTTTTTCCGGAGGTCCTCACCCTATTCTGTCTAACCCCATGGTCCCTGTCTCAATATTGTTAGGCAGAAAGACAGAAATGAGCGAGATGAAAAGGGGAAAGGCCCCCCCAAAGATGACTCATGGACTTGATCAAAAAGAATGAGAAAGCCATCAATGACTCAAAGAGTTAATCAGATGAAGCCACAGGGTCCAAAAGTTACACAGAAAATATCCAGAGACCCCCAGATAAATAATGTCAGAGGCCGAAGTGGAGCACAGCCCCTATTCCCATTTCACCAATCAGAACAAGCCTACAGAGCTGATCGCTGTCAATCAAGGACCTCTCTGCCCTACCAAATCCACATAAAAGAAGCCTCAGAATGAGCATCCACACCTGCCTGTCTTATCTTAGGCAGCCCTGCTATCATACTCTATGCAGAGTGTATTAAAACTTACTTTGTTTTCTTGACTTTGGTTTCCTGTCTCACTATATCTGACTTCCCTGTGACATTGAGCTGAGTCCTTTCTTTCCCAACAATATCACTGATATGTGGGATCTAAAACAGTTGAACTAATAGAAAGAGAGTAGAATGGTGGTTAACAGAGGGTAGGGGTAGGAGGAAATGGGAAAATGTTGGTCAAAGGGTAAAAACTTCCAGTTATAAAATAAATAACTTCTGGAGATCTAATGTACAACATGGTGATTATAGTTAACAATACTATATTATATACGTGAAAGTTGTTAAGAGAATAAGGTTTAAATATTCTCAGCACTACCTAGGAATAAACCTAACGAAGGAAGTGAAAGACCTGTACTCTTAAAACTACAAGACACTCCTAAGAGAAATTAAAGAGGACACTAACAAATGGAAATGCATCCCATGCTCTTGGCTAGGAAGAATAAATATTGTCAAAATGGCTATACTACCTAAAGCAATCTACAGATTCAATGCAATCCCTATCAATCTACTAACAGCTTTCTTCAATGAACTGGAACAAATAATTCTAAAATTCATATGGAACCAGAAAAGACCCCGAATAGCCAAAGCAACCCTGAGAAGGAGGAATCAAGCAGGGGGAATTACACTCCCTGACTTCAAGCTCTACTACAAAGCCACAGTAATCAAGACAATTTGGTATTAACACTAAAACAGACCCACAGACCAGTGGAACAGAATAGAAAATCCAAACATTAACCCAAACATATAGTCAATTAAAATTTGATAAAGGATCCTTGGATATACAATGGCGAGATGACAGCCTCTTCAGCAGCTGGTGTTGGCAAAACTGGACAGCTACATGTAAGAGAATGAAACTGTACTACTGTCTAGCCCCATACACAAAGGTATACTAAAGGTAGATCAAAGACCTGAATGTAAGTCATGAAACCATAAAACTCTTAGAAAAAAACATAGGCAAAAATCTCTTGGACATAAACATGAGTGACTTCTTCATGAACATATCCCCCCGGGCAAGGGAAACCAAAGCAAAAATGAACAAGTGGGACTATATCAAGCTGAAAAGCTTCTGTACAGCAAAGGACACCATCACTAGAAGAAAAAGAGATCCTACAGTATGGGATAATATATTCATAAATGACGTATCTGATAAGCGGTTGACATCCAAAATATATAAAGAACTCATGCACCTTAACAAACAAAAAGCAAATAATCCAACTAAGAAATGGGCAGAGGACATGAATAGACACTTCGCTAAAGAAGAAATTCAGATGGGCAAGAGGCACATGAAAAGGTGCTCCACATCACTAAACATCAGAGAAATGCAGATTAAAACCACAATGAGATATCACCTCACACCAGTAAGGATGGCCAACATCCAAAACACAAACAACAACTAATTTTTGCGAGGATGTGGAGAAAAGGGAACCCTCCTACACTGCTGTTGGGAATGTAAATTAGTTCAACTATTGTGGAAAGTAGTATGGAGGTTCCTCCAAAAACTCAAAATATAAATACTATTTGACCCAGGAATTCCACCCCTAGGAATTTACCCTAAGAATGCAGCAGCCCAGTTTCAAAAAGACAGATGCACCCCTATGTTTATTGCAGCACTATTTACAATAGCCAAAAAATGTAAGCAACTTAAGTGTCCATCAGTAGACGAATGGATAAAGAAGAAGTGGTACATATACACAATGAAATATTATTCAGCCATAAGAAGAAAACAAATCGTACCATTTGCAACAACATGGATGGAGTTAGAGGGTATTATGCTCAGTGAAATAAGCCAAGCCAAAAAAGACAAGTATCAAATGATTTCACTCATATGTGGAGTATAAGAACAAAGAAAAAAACTGAAGGAACCAAACAGCAGCAGACTCACAGAACCCAAGAACGGACTAATAGTTACCAAAGGGAAAGGGACTGGGGAAGAAGGGCGGGAAGGGAGGGATAAGAGGTAAAATGGGCATTACGATTAGCAGATATAACTATGGCGGGGTGTGGGGAGGGC
This sequence comes from Phataginus tricuspis, assembly GCA_029783875.1. Lineage (NCBI taxonomy): Eukaryota > Metazoa > Chordata > Mammalia > Pholidota > Manidae > Phataginus > Phataginus tricuspis. The sequence continues at coordinate 50,323,343 of JAQQAC010016209.1, read as the reverse complement.
TATACAACTCCAAGAAGACAAGTAGTGATTCTATAGCATCTCACTACGCTGAGACAGTGACTGTAATGGGGTTGGTGGGGAACCTGATGAAGGGGGTAGTTTAATCACCATAATATTGCACATGTAATTGTAGATTAATGATTCCAAAATAAATTATAAGAAAAATAAAAAATAAAATAAAAAATAAAATAAAATAAGTATTCTCAGCACAAAAAGGACATAATAATTATGTGAAGTGATGGTAGTGTGTGCTAATACTACAGTGGTAATCATTTGTTGTAATGATTTGGAAATCATTATTTAAGTATATAAATCAACACATTATACATACTAAACTTACAGCATTATACATCAAGTATCTATCAGTAAAGATGGAAAAAAGGAAAAGGGAATGTCTTACACATGAGGATCACTAAGTGTACATATAGAAACACAGGAGAGAAAAGGCATAGAGTTTTAGACCCAGAGAATAATAAAAAAAGTACCTTCTTTGTACAGAAGGAAAATACTCTGAGTGAGCCTCTAAAGAATAAAGTCATCCTTATTTGGGCACTTGCAGGCATTTTTGCACATGGGGTGCAGAATAGAGAGTTAGAGATTATCTCTAGCCTATCTGCTTGCTTTATGAATATACATTCTAACATAAAACTTGCTGATTATCTTTCCTGCTTGCTTTATGGCCACACATTCTAATGTGGAAATTCCTCATGGTGTTTCCTGCTCACTTTCTCAAATCCCACAAGTAAGCCCTGGTACTCAAAGGAAAAACTTGTTAGACAAGTGGAATTACACAACTGCAGAGGAAACCTAGGTCATTTACCTATATTAATCAAACTAATACATCAATCATAAATGAAAATAGCCAAGAATACCAAACATTTTAGGAAGACACAATACATAACAGAAAATATGAACAAGGGAAAATCTTGCTCTGGAAAAAGAGATGACACAGCGAACAGAGTAGAACTTCAATTCTAGATGGTAAAATTTGAGAAGCCATTGAATACATAAAACAAAAAGGTGGTCTGAAATGGAAAAAGAACAATCACAGAATGAGAAAATCTTATTTAAAAATATTGTTCATGAAATTAAGTTTTCAGTGGATGGTATGAATTGGACTAAATATGGAACTAGTGTTCTGGAAGATGAATATAGATACAAATATTCAAACAAAATACTACCAAGTCAAATCCAGTAGTTTATTTAAGAATAATATATAGTGAGCTGTACCCTAGAAGCAAAGATGGTTTGACATCAGGATATCTAGTAATTTCATTCACTAAATTAAAAGTTTAAAGGAAAAAGCCATATGATCATCTTAATAGATTAATCTCCCCAAATTTGATAATAATATAACACCAATATTTTATGAAAACAAAAATCTCTTAGGAGGTTAATAATAAAATGAAACATCCTGAAATCCACAAAGGGAATTTTGTTATAGAAAACAAGATACTTAATAATAAAACTTTAAAAGGACTCCCATTAAAGTCATTAACAAGTGAGACACTCTCAGTAACCACTACTATTTATTTTGTAGTTAAAGTCTTAACCAATGCAATATAAAATAAATAAAAATTTAGGGCAACAAATACTGGAAAATATGAGACAAAATTATAATTTGCTAATAATTCTCAACATTGAAAATTGATGAGGATCAAGTAAAAATATAAAAATACATAACTAAGTATAACAGTTACTAAGGAAGTATCAATACCTTCCATGTATCTAAATAATAACAAATGTAAAAGATCATGAAAATATGAATCAAGTTAGAAATAAAAGCTATAAAATAACCCGTCTTTACAAGTAGTGATTCTCATCTCACTACACTGATGGACAGTGACTGTAATAGGGTTGGTGGGGGGGACCTGATGAAGGGGGTAGTTTAATCATCACAATATTGCTCATGTAATTGTAGGTTAATGATACTAAAATAAAATAAACTGTAAAAAAAATAAATAACCCGTCTTTAAAAGATAAAAACTTACATAAATGAAATTACAAAGCTTTAGTGAAGAACATAAAAGAAGGCATTAATAAGGGGAGAAACATTCCACGTTCTTACATGGGATGATTAACTAATATTTAGATGCTGTCTCTCACCACAATTTATTCCTTGTTTCAGTGCAGATCTACTCAGCATCCCAATAGGAGTTTTATAGAGCCTGAAAAACTGAATGTAAAATTCATCTAGAAGAGAACATTAAAGAGTAACCACGGCCATTTTGAAAAAGAACAATAGTAGGAGGGGAGTGGTGTACCTTGCTAGATACAAAATATACCATCGAATGATAGTGATTTAAACAGTGTAGTATTATTTTTAGGCAGAAAGGCCGAAATGAGTGGGATGAAAAGGAGAACGGAACCCCAAAGATGACTCAGAGAGTTGATCAAATAGAGCCAGAAAGCCAGAAATGACTCAAAGAGTTAATCACATAGCCACAGGGTCCAAGAGTGACTCAGGAAATGTCCAGGGTCCCCCCAGATAAGAAACATCAGAGGCACAGTAACAGCACAGCCCCTGTCCCCATTTCACCAATCAGAACAAGCATAGAGAGCTGACAACTGTCAATCAAGGACCTCTCTGTTCTGCCAAAAACCACATAAAAGAAGCCTCAGAATGAGCATCCATGCCTGCCTCTCTTACCTTAGGCAGGCCAGCTCTGTTAACCTCCACAGAGTGTATTAAAACTTACTTTGCTTTCCTGACTTTGGTCTCTTGTCTTACTGTATCTGACTTCCCTGTGACACTGAGCCGAGTCCTTTCCTTCCTAACAATATCATGAAAGGAAAAGAATATGTCAGTGGACTAGAATTGAGAGTGTAGAAATAGATTTGTAGATAGAAATATAGATGGATTTAATGAAAGATAAGGGTAGATTTCAAATTGCTGTCTAAAAGTTTGACTATTCAATAAATATATCAATTGAATATGCAGCTAGAACGTTTTGAAACCCTACTATGAAATAAATGCAGACATAAATTCTAGAAGTTTAAAATAGCTAAATTTCTAAATGATAAACTATTTGAAAAAATATAGAACATTTTGGTAGTAATTGGTATGTTGAAGGCTGTCTGATTAAACAGTATTCAAAATTCAGAAACCAAAATAAGAATGAAAGAAGAAAAGAAGAAAATAGCAAAGAGCCCAACAGCAAAATGATGAAATATGTGAACAGTTACATATCAAAGAATAAGAAATACAAAGTTTAATAAATATGTGAAAATATGTTCAATTCATGTGTAATCAGATCAATTCAAATTAAAATAGCACTGAACATTTATTTAGCATAGATTGGAAAATTTTTTAATTGATCATTTTCACTGAAGTAGTAGTATGGGACAACTGGTTCTCTTATACATATTTAGTGTGAGTGCAAATTATGACACTTTGGGGGAAGGTCAATTTAGCAGAGTATTTCAAAATACAGAAAACCCAATCATAGCAGGTCTACTACTAATCTATCCTAGAAAATTTTATTTATACAATAAAATACATATGCACAAAGGTTTATTGATGTATTATATATAAGTGAAAAATAGAAATAACGTAAAGGACTATTAAAAGGATAACAGCTCATTAATTTGTGGAAAAGCTATACTTTGGAAAAATATACAGCAGTAAAAATGACCCATATAAACATATATATAAAGGTCCCTGAAACACATCATTAGAAAGTTCTATAGAACACATAATAAAATGAAAATCATAGCTATGGAATAATAAAAATAAATGAAACTATAGTTTTTAAAAGTTTGAAGTTATACATACAAATATATGCAAATTAATAGAGAACATTTAGAAATACACACAATTATCCCTGGTTAGTCTTTTAAATTATTGGCATAACTTCTTTTTGCTTATAGTTTAATAGCTACTATTTATTCAGAGCTTTATATGAGCTGGGCCTTATACATCTGAAGCCTCTTGTTGGAAAAACATCATTCCAAAGAGATTTTAAAATGGAACTAAAAGAAATATTATAAATAAATTGTGAAGAGCAGGACATGAATATGACCGTAGCTGAGATAAGAGATGACAATCAGGATGGAGCATCACATTTGGCTCAGAGGCACTTGCTAATCAAGATAGAAAGAGAAACAGGATATGCAACAGAAGCTTAAGGAAGCATACCTATCTAGCTGGTGTCTTTGAATTAATTCTGAATTTGCCTTTGAAGAATGGGTAAGATTAGTTAAATAGAAGGGATTTCTGAGAAATGAAAATGACTTGAGCAAAAACAATGGGGCAGGAATAAGAGAGAATCACTATTCACTGACTGAACACAAGGTATGTTCAGAATCAGTAAATAAACCTGTTTTATTTATTTTGGAGAATACATATGGGCTGCAAGTGTGGTCAGGAAATAAATGTTACAGGGCCTCCAGGCAGGCTTGATTTTGTGGACAGGAAAAAAGCTGAAAGGCTGAAATTGATTAGTAGAGGAAAAATTAATCTGGGCTGAGTGCAACATGTATGGATACAAGGTAAGACATGAAGTAGGGTATGTGGTGAGGACTTTACTATATACTGGCCAATAATAAAGGCGCAATAGGACTTAAACAAAGCTGAGTCATATGGAATACCAAAGAAAGGAAAATTAAGTAACAGCAAAAAAAGTGATGACTACTTGGCTGTTAGTGGCAAAGAGAAAGAAAATTAAAGATGGCTTTAGAGTCTCGAGCCTGGGTAACTGGGTAAAAGTGACATGAGTAAATTAATTTCATAACTAGTAACTATTAACTTCATCCCGATAAAATAAGGAAAGTAATATGCTTTTACTTTTTTTCATACCTCACATCTAACTTCTTATTATAGGTTTTCATAGTGCACTCTTAATATATTTGTTTTATTTTATATTTTTTCTCTAAATAATAGTATACAACATGTTTTTGTGATATTTTAATAATGACATATAAAATTCTATATGTAAATGATTAAATAACTGCTGGTACTGTATATACTGTCACTTTCCAATTATTTTTTGGTTCATCTCTCACTTAGCTGGAATACACCTTTGAAGATGTTTTTCAAGAAATACTCATGAGTAGAATATTTTCTGTATATTTAAAAATGTATTCCTGGGTTATATGGTATTTCTATTTTGAGTTTTTTGAGAAACCTCCATACTGCTTTCCACAATGGTTGAACTAATTTGCATTCCCACCAGCAATGTAGGAGGATTCCCCTCTCTCCACATCCTCACCAACATTTGTTGTTGTTTGCGTTTTGGATGTTGGCCATCCTCACTGGTGTGAGGTGATATCTCATTGTGGTTTTAATCTGCATTTCTCTGATGATTAGCGATGTGGAGCATCTTTTCATGTGCCTGTTGGCCATCTGAATTTCTTCTTTAGAGAAGTGTCTATTCATGTCCTGTGAATCCCACTCCTAGGAATTTACCCCAAGAATGCAGCAGCCCAGTTTCAAAAAGACAGATGCACCCCTATGTTTATTGCAGCACTATTTACAATAGCCAAGAAATGGAAGCAACCTAAGTGCCCATCAGTAAATGAATGGATTAAGAAGATGTGGTATATATACACAATGGAATATTACGCAGCCATAAGAAAAAAACAAATCCTACCATTTGCAACAACATGGATGGAGCTGGAGGGTATTTTGCTCAGTGAAATAAGCCAGGCTGAAAAAGACAAGTACCAAATGATCTCACTCATATGTGGAATATAAAAACAAAGAACAACAACAACAATAACAACAACAAAAAAAAAGCTGAAGGAACAAAACAGCAGCAGACTCACAGAACCCAAGAACGGACT
>JAQQAC010016209.1:50278498-50309274 GCA_029783875.1 Phataginus tricuspis | reverse complement strand
AAAAAAAAAAAAAAAAAAAGCCTCCGGGCGTGGGTTCTGCGCGAGTGCTGTAGGTGGCGCTGTTGCTCCACTATTCCAGCGCCACTATAGTTCTAGCTGGGTTGGAAACAATGGGAAGCTGTTGATCTCCGTGAGGGTCTCAATGGCGGGCACTCTTTCCCAGTCGCCAGCTACGGGGTCCAAAGCTCCCCAGGACTCCCAGCGTGCTGGGCTCAGTTCACGGGGCTATCCGGCCCCTCTACTGAGCTCCTGTCTCTTTAAGACCGCTGGGGTAGAGCGCGCGCTTTTCTTCCCCTTTTTCTCCTTTCTTTTTCCTTCCCGGAGCCTGCCGCGGGCAATTTGCACGTTCCCGGCTGGGACCCTGTGCCCTCTGTCCCTCCAATCTCCGCTACACCGCAGATCTCCACTCCCTCCTGGCTCTAAATCCTCTCCTCCCGCCGGAGCGCTGGGGGAGAGGGGCGCTCGGTCCGCTCGCGGCTCCGTACCTTACCCACCTTGCCGGAACTCCCTCCGGAGTGCTGGGGTGGAGGGGCGCTCGGGGCTCAGACTTCCCCTGGCTCCCGGCTCTGAATTCTCTCCTCCTGCCGGAGCGCTGGGGGAGAGGAGCGCTCGGTCTGCTCGCAGCTCCGTACCTTACCCGCCTTGCCGAGACTCCCGTCGGAGTGCTGGGGTGCAGGGGCGCTCTCGTCTCGCTGGATCGTGTTTTCGTCCCGCCTCGCCGGATGCCGAGTCCTCTGTCCGGCGTGTCTGGCCGCTGGAGCTCTGGGGGGGAGAGCGCTCGGTCCCACCGGATCGCCGCCCGTCCGTCTCACCGGCTGCCAAGTTCTCACAGGTGTAGCTGTACGCTGTGCACTTTCCTGTGTATTCTGGTCTCTCTTTTAGGGATAGTTGTATTTGCTGTATTTTCGTGAATAAATATAATGTTGGGAGGAATTTTTCTGCTAGTCCGTTCAAGACGCCATATTCCCGGAAGTCGCATAATATTATTTTAATTTCTCCATAGATAACTTCCTTATTGTGCCTAGGTACATGAAAAATTTACTACACATTTTTTAATTTTAAAAGTGTCACCAGAATATGTTCATGCATGTTTTTATTTTCATTATGTTTTAAAAAATAATGAGACTTTAAGTATGTAGGTTTGCACCTTCAATTTACTAAGATGACATCAAAGGAATAAAGAGAGCATACCCACAAATATAAAATGAGAATGTTAGGAAAATAGATATGAGTGGGGTGGGAAAAGATCAAGGTCAGTAAAACCCACTAGAAAGGACTCAGTTAACCAGTTAAAACCAGAAAGCCAGAGAAGTCTCAGAGTTAGAATTAATTAGTTAAAGCTAAAAAGGTCAAGAGCAACTTGGCCTTAAATTCTTTAATATTCCCCAGATAAAGAGAACTATCTGAGCACAGCCCATGTCTTCATTGTGCCATTGTAAGATTTACTCTAGCCTGTTAAAAGGCCCAGTTATAAACAGCATAATAAAAACAGGGACATCCCACCTTAAAGCCAAAATTGCATTTTGAAAAAACCCAGGAATTTAAGAAGAAAAGTTCTTAGCACAGTATTTATCAAACAACAAATAACTCTGCCCACCTTGGAGGAAGGGCAGTCTTGACTGATATGCTCCCAAACCAGGAAGCTGCTATCCTGGGAGGGGACTAAAGCAGTAAATTTCTTGTGTTAAGCTAATTTTGCAGAATTACCTAGAGGACTGATAAGAAACTTAGTGTCTCATCAAAGACAGCTGGGTCCACTAACAAGAAAACACTCCTAGTCCTTTGTCACATTCCTGAAAAATCCTTAAAATGGGGAACCCCAAACCTTTCAGTGTGCTCCTCCCTCTGAGGTCGCCTGCACTTTCTCTCTAAATAACTAAATAAAACTTCTACTGTTTCACTACTGTGTCTCTGCCTTTCAATTATTTGTTACAGCAGGGACAAGAACAGAGGAAAATACACAGCACCTCTCTCCCAACAAGAACAGGGGAGGAGACAGAAGGAGGGGAAAGCTGACAACAAATTTTACATGGAAACTCAGATTAAGTGTGATATTTAAGAAATGAAATATAAGTTTTTTAAACCTTTCCGAGAGAAAGTCAAGGAAACCTATATGTGTCTGGAAACAATTGATGCCAGGGTTCTTGTTTGCAGGGTCGAACGAATTTCACAAATGCACAAGGTAGGAGAGCCAGGGAGAGGCGTTTGTTGATAGAGGTAGTGAGAGGACAGAGCTCCTGGCCAAAGCAAGGAGGGGACAAGAGAGCCCGAGGTGGTGTGTCGTCTAGGGGATGTATAGGCAGTTGAGGATTTTTTGGAACTGATAAAGGGCTTAGGGTGTGGACTTGTACCACCTGCCCTGCCCCCTGGGTGGGATGGGTTATCTGTTTGCTAAGTCTCTTTACAGTTAAGTCAAGGGTTATGCTGAGATACCCTTCTTTATTTGCAGAACACTCAAACATTCCAGCCAAGTTGCTCCTGGCCTTTTGAACTTTAACTGATCTCACTGAAGATGTCTATATTCCTAGCCTGGTATCTTTACACTAGAGAATTAGTGTGAAATTGATGTTACATAATGCTTAACACAAGAGTTTCAATAGGGACTTCTTTACATTGTTACATTGATTGACTGTAAATATCCTGCCTTGCTTTTGCAAGAGGCCCTCACCCTACTCTGACTACACCCAAGGTCCCTGTCTCACAATCAGACTTTTATTTATTTATTTATTATTATTTTTTTATCAGTTCAAATCTTCTGCTTATTTTTATTTTTTTTTTATTTTTATTTTTTACAATTTATTTTGGTATCATTAACCTACAATTACATGAGCAATATTGTGATGATTAAACTACCCCCTTCATCAGGTCCCCCCCACCAACCCTATTACAGTCACTGTCCATCAGTGTAGTGAGATGAGAATCCCTACTTGTCTTCCCTGAGTTGTACAGTCCTCCCCGTGCCCCCACATTATGTCTGCTAACTGTAATGTCCCCTTTACCCTCTTATCCCTCCCTTCCCAACCTTCTTCCACAGTTCCTTTACCTTTGGTAACTATTAGTCCGTTCTTGGGTTCTGTGAGTCTGCTGCTGTTTGGTTCCTTCAGTTTTTTTCTTTGTGCTTATACTCCACATATGAGTGAGATTATTTGATACTTGTCTTTTTCAGCTTGGCTTATTTCACTGAGCATAATGCCCTCTAGCTCCATCCATGTTGTTGCAAATGGTACGATTTGTTTTTTTCTTATGGCTGAATAATATTCCATTGTGTATATGTACCACATCTTCTTAATCCATTCATCTGCTGATGGACACTTAGGTTGCTTCCATTTCTTGACTATTGTAAATAGTGCTGCAATAAACATAGGGGTGCATCTGTCTTTTTGAAACTGGGCTGCTGCATTCTTAGGGTAAATTCCTAGGAGTGGGATTCCTGGGTCAAATGGTATTTCTATTTTTAGTTTTTTGAGGAACCTCCATACTGCTTTCCAAAATGGTTGAACTAATTTGCATTCCCATCAGCAGTGTAGGAGGGTTCCCTTTTCTCCACATCTTCGCCAACATTTGCTGTTGTTGTGTTTTGGATGTGGGATATCCTCACAGGTGTGAGGTGATATCTCATTGTGGTTTTAATCTGCATTTCTCTGATGATTAGCGATGTGGAGCATCTTTTCATGTGCCCGTTGGACATCTGAATTTCTTCTTTGGAGAAGTGTCTATTCATGTCCTCTGCCCATTTATTAATTGGAATATTTGCATTTTGTTTGTTAAGGTGCGTGAGTTCTTTGTATATTTTGGATGTCAACCCCTTATCAGATACATCATTTATGAATACATTTTCCCATATTGTAGGATGTCTTTTTGTTCTACTGATGGTGTCCTTTGCTGTACAGAAGCTTTTCAACTTGTTATAGTCCCATTTGTTCATTTTTGCTTTTGTTTCCCTTGCCAGGGGGATATGTTCATGAAGAAGTCACTCATGTTTATGTCCAAGAGAATTTTGCCTATGTTTTTTTCTAAGAGTTTTATGGTTTCATGACTTACATTCAGGTCTTTGATCCACCTTGAATTTACCTTTGTGTATGGGGTTAGACAATAGTCCAGTTTCATTCTCTTACATGTAGCTGTTCAGTTGTGTGAACACCAGCTCCTGAAGAGGCTGTCATCTCCCCATTGTATATCCAAGGCTCCTTTATCAAATATTAATTGACTGTAGGTGTTTGGGTTAATGTTTGGATTTTCTATTCTGTTCCAACGGTCTGTGGGTCTGATTTTGTGCCAGTACCAAATTGTCTTGATGACTGTGGCTTTGTAGCAGAGCTTGAAGTCAGGGAGCGTAATTCACCCTGTTTTATTCCTCCTTCTCAGGACTGCTTTGGCTATTCGGGGTCTTTTCTGATTCCATATGAATTTTAGAATTATTTGTTCCAGTTCATTGAAGAAAGCTGTTAGTAGATTGATAGGGATTGCATTGAATCTGTAGATTGCTTTAGGTAGTATAGCCATTTTGACAATATTTATTCTTCCTAGCCAAGAGCATGGGATGCATTTCCATGTGTTAGTGTCTTCCTTAATTTCTCCAAGGAGTGTCTTGTAGTTCTCAGAGTACAGGTCTTTCCCTTCCTTCGTTAGGTTTATTCCTAGGTATTTTATTCTTTTAGATACAATTGTGAATGGAATTGTTTTTCTGATTTCTCTTTATGTTAGTAAATCATTAGTGTATAGGAAAGCAACAGATTTCTGTGCGTGAATTTTATATCCTGCAACTTTGCTGAATTCAGCTATTAGTTACAGTAGTTTTGGAGTGGAGTCTTTAGGGTTTTTTATGTACAGTATCATGTCATCTGCAAATAGTGATGATTTGACTTCTTCTTTACCAATCTGGATGCCTTGTATGTCTTTGCTTTGTCCGACTGCCGTGGCTAGGACCCCCAGTACTATGTTGAATAACAGTGGAGAGAGTGGGCACCCCTGTCTTGTTTCTGACCTTAGATGAAAAGATTTCAGCTTCTCGCTATTAACTATAATGTTAGCTGTGGGTTTCTCAAAGGTAGCCTTTATGATATTGAGGTACTTGCCATCTATACCCATTCTGTTGAGAGGTTTAATCATGAATGGATGCTGAATTTTGTCAAATGCGTTTTCAGCATCTATGGAGATGATCATGTGGTTTTTGTTCTTCTTTTTTTTGATGTGATGGATGATGTTGATGAATTTTCGAATGTTGTACCATCCTTGCATCCCTGGGATGAATCCCTCTTGATCATGGTGTATGATCATCTTGATGTATTTTTGAATTCGGTTTGCTAGTATTTTGTTGAGTACTTTTGCATCTATGTTCATCCGGGATATTGGTCTGTAATTTTCTTTTTTAGTGAGGTCTTTGCCTGGTTTTGGTATTAGAGTGATGCTGGCTTCATAGAAAGAGTTTGGAAGTATTCCCTCCTGTTCTAGTTTTTGGAAAACTTTAAGGAGAATGGGTGTTATTTCTTCCTATATGTCTGGTAGAATTCAGAGGTGAATCCATCAGGTCTGGGGGTTTTGTTCTTGGTTAGTTTTTTGATTACTGATTCTATTTCGTTGCTGGTGATTTGTCTGCTTAGTTTTTTTGTTTCTTGCTTGGTCAGTCTTGGGAGGTTGTATTTTTCTAAGAAGTTGTCCATTTCTTCTAGGTTTTGCAGCTTGTTAGCATACAGATGTTCATAATATTCTCTTATATTTCTTTGTATTCCTGTCGTGTCCATCGTTATTTTTCCTTTCTCATTTGTGATTCTGTTTATATGTGTAGATTCTCTTTTTCTCTTAATGAGTCTGGCTAGGGGTTTATCTACTTTGTTTATTTTTTCAAAGAACCAGCTTTTGGTTTCATTGATTTTTTCTATTGTTTTATTTTTCTCAATTTTATTTATTTCTTCTCTGATCTTTATTATGTCTCTCCTTCTGGTGACTTTGGGCCTCATTTGCTCTTCTTTTTCCAATTTCAATAATTGTGTCTTTAGACTGTTCATTTGGTAATGTTCTTCCTTCTTTAAATAAGTCTGGATTGCAATATACTTTCCTCTTAGAACTGCCTTCGCTGCGTCCCATAGAAGTTGTGGCTTTGTGTTGTTGTTGTCATTAGTCTCCATATATTCTTTGATTTCTGTTTTGATTTGGTCATTAACGCATTGATTCATTAGGAGAATGTTGTTAACTCTCCATATATTTGTGAGCCTTTTTGATTTCTTTCTAAAATTTATTTCTAGTTTTATACCTTTGTGATCTGAGAAGTTGGTTGGTAGGATTTCAATATTTTTGAATTTACTGAGGTTCTTTTGGTGACCTAGTATGTGGTCTATTCTGGAAAATGTTCCATGTGTACTTGAGAAGAATGTGTATCCCACTGCTTTGGGGTGCAGAGTACTGTAGATATCTGTTAGGTCCACCTGTTCTAGTGTGTTGTTCAGTGCCTCTGTGTCTTTACTTATCCTTTGCCTGCTTGATCTATCCTTTGGAGTGAGTGGTGTGTTGAAGTCTCCTAAAATAATTGCATTGCTCTCTATTTCCTCCTTCACTTTTGTTAGTATTTGTTTCACATATGCTGACGCTCGTGTGTTGGGTGCATATATATTTATAATGGTTATATCTTCTTGTTGGACTGACGCCTTTATCATTATGTAATGTCCTTCTTTATCTCTTTCTACTTTCTTTGTTTTGAAGTCTATTTTATCTGATACAAGTACTGCAACACCTGCTTTTTTCTTCTTGTTGTTTGCAAGAAATATCTTTTTCCATTCCTTCACTTTTAGTCTGTGTATATCTTTGGGTTTGAGGTGAGTCTCTTGTAAACAACACAAAGATGGGTTTGCTTTCTTATTCCCTCTGTTACTCTGTGTCTTTTGATTGGTGCATTCAGTCCGTTTACATTTAGGGTGATTATTGAAAGATATGTACTTATTGCCATTGCTGGCTTTAGATTCGTGGTTACCAAAGGTTCAAGGGTTGCTTCTTTACTATCTGAGAATTTAACTTTACTTTCTTGGTAAGTTGTTGTGAACGCCGTCTGATGTTTCTTTATTTCTCCCTTACTATTCTTCCTCCTTCTTTCTTTATATATTAGGTGTTTATTCTTTGCCTTTAGTTAGTATTTGAATGGTCTGCTTTCTTTGCTATGATTTTATTTTCTCTGGTGACATCTTTTTAGCCTTAGGGGTGTTTCCCTCTAGAGCAGTACATTTAAGATATCCTGTAGTGGTGGTTTATGGGAGGCAAACTCTCTCAACTTTCTTTTGTCTTGAAATTGTTTTATCCCTCTGTCATATTTAAATGATAATCATGCTTGATACAATGTTCTTGTTTCGAGGCCTTTCTGTTTCATTACGTTAAATATATCATGCCATTCTCTTCTGGCCTGTAAGATTTCTGTTGAGAAGTCTGATGATAGTCTGATGGGTTTTCCTTTGTAGGTCATCTTTTTTCTCTCTCTAGCTGCCTTTATTACTCTGTCCTTATCTTTGATCTTTGCCATCTTAATTATTATGTGTCGTGGTGTTGTCTTCCTTGGTCCCTTGTGTTGGGATCTCTGTGGGCTTCCGTGGACTGTGAGACTATTTCCTTCCCCAGTGTGGGAAAGTTTTCAGCAATTATTTCTTCAAAGACACTTTCTATCCCTTTTTCTCTCTCTTCTTCCTCTGGTACTCCTATAATGCGAATATTGCTCCGTTTGGATTGGTCACACAGTTCTCTTAATATTCTTTCATTCTTGGAGATCCTTTTATCTCTCTCTGCCTCAGCTTCTTTGTATTCCTGTTCCCTGTCTTTTAATTCCTTGATCGTGTCTTGAACCTGATTCAGTCTGCCTTTGAGCCCGTCAATGGCTTGTCTCATTTCTGCATTGTCTTTCCTCATTTCCTCCCTCAGCTCTTGCACATTTTTCTGTAGATCCATCAGCAAGGCTATGACTTTTATTCTGATTTCTTTTTCTGGAAGACTGTGCATGTCCATTCCTTTAGATTCTCTCTCAGGGGTTGTGTTTGTCTGAAGCTTTGCCTGTATCATATTCTTCTGTCTTCTCATGACTATAGAATTGGTTGTTGATAGTTGTCACGTTTGTCAGCAGGGCTCTTTCTGACTTTAAAAAGGAAAGAGAAGAAAGGAGAGAAAAAGAAAAAGAAAAGAAAAAATTAAAAAAATACTACTATTAATAAAAAAGGTAAAAAGAGAGAGAGAAAAAGGAAAAGAAAGAAAAGAAAAACAAAAAGCAGCAACACTTAAAAAAAAAACGCCCACCTGGAGTGGTTTCTGTGTGAATGCTGCAGGTGGTGCTGTTGCTCCACTATTCCAGAGCCATGGCCGCACCACTCCAGGCAGCCCTTTAAAGCTGTGGCCGGGGTGAAAATGAATGGGAGGCTGTTGAGCTCTGTGGGAGTCCTAATTATGGCTACCCTTTCCCAGTCGCCCGCTATGGGGTCCAACACTCCCTTGGACTCCCAGTCTGCTGGGCTGAGTATGCGGTGGCGATCAGTTTCCCTGCTGGACTCCCGTCTCTTTAAGACCGCTGCAAAACAAAGCACACACTTTTCTCCTTTTTTATTCTTCTCTTTTCTTCTTCTCTGAGCCAGCCGCGAGCAAACAGGCGCGTTCCTGCTGAGATCCTGTGCCCTCTGTCTCTCCAATCTCTGCCACATTGTGCTTTGTGCACCCGCATTCCCTGGGCTGATCCGGGGCTGGTTATCTCCTGGGCCTTCATTTCCACTCCCTCCCGGCTCTGAGTCTTCTCCTCCTGCCGGTGCGCTGGGGTGGGGGAGTGCTCGGGTTCTGCCAGGTCACGGTTCACAGGTCCGTTTCTTACCCACCTCGCCAGCTACCGAGTCCTCTCAGGTGTGTCTGCACGGTGTGCGCTTTCCTGTGTGTTCTGGTCTCTCTTTTAGGAACAGTTGCATTTGCTGTGTTTTTGTGGATAAATATAATGTTGGGAGGAAAATTCTGCCACTCCGTTCACCCCGCCATCTTCCCGGAACTCCACAATCAGACTTTTAAACAACAATAATGGAAATTAGAAGACAACACAACAATATTTTGAAGGAATGCTCTTTCCGTTTGTCTTGCAAATGAGTTTCAGCTCCAGGCAAATTTGCTATAGATTCACTGTGACCAAAGAAATTTACAGCAAAGGGTTCTTGGGGTGAAAAGGTTATACCCAACTTTATTTCTGGGTGGCAGGTCAGTCACTAAAATCCCATTCACTCAGAGCAAGTCTGTGTTATCACTGCTGCTTTGGATGCAGCAAGCCGGTCTCTGCCTCTGGGCCTCTCTGCACAGCCATCCTCTGGGCCTACCTGCACAGCTTTCCCACACAGCCGTTCTCCAGGCCTCTGTCCTCTGTGCAGCCACCACTCCAATCCTCCACTCAGCTCTCTTACAGCCTTGCAGCCCGGCTACCCAGTCTCTGGCAGAGCACTGGGCGGAACTCCTTATATTAACACAATAATGGCTTATTGCCTAAAGGTATGAAAGCGGTAGCATAGCAACAGGCCAGTTACATTTAAGTTCAGTGAAGATCCTGGCCATAGGAACCCCACTTTATCCACACTGTTCCAAAATTCTATACCTGGTCAAACTATTAATCAATTGTGAGGGTTGTATACAGACAGTTTAATACATAAGCAATCTAAAAAGTTCTCTCAGCTGGAGAATACTCTCTACCAAAACTTAAAGAATAAACTAAGAAAGAGGAAAAGGGGAAGGATGGGACAGAGGAACCTTTGAATAAAATATAGGAGAAACAGAAAGCCAATTCCAGGCATAATGGCTGTAATGTAAAAGGCAGCTGTGCAGTGAGCCTAGAGAGCAAATAAATTCAGATGACAGGAGGAGAAAGCGTGTAACTCCGTGGGGCAGGGAGAATATTTTCCCAGCCTGGGGCAAAATATCTTTGAACCGAAATCAGTCAAAGGGAGAAATAAAGTGGAAGAAACCAGTTTACTGCTTACAAGCAACCCACTTCCGTGTATCTCACAACCAGGCTTCAAAAAGAAACCCATCCCAACCTCTCCAGTCCACATAAGCCTTCGTTCCCCCTTGTGATTATCTATTGATATGGAAATGGACTACTTCTCTCCACCCCTTGGCAACACCTATTGATACAGAGATGCACTAAGGCCAGGCAAGAGATTCTGGAAATATTGCAATTTTACCCACAGTTTTCCAAAAAGGAATATATCTTGCTCTCAAAAAAAGGGAAGCAATATTACTTGGTTGGATCAAAAAGAGTTTTATCTCTGTAAGACAGTTTAGGGATGATTATTGATATGTACACAGAAAAATAAGCAAACAAAAATATGACACTGACAACCCTGGGGTCTGAGAACAACCTCTCAGACACCAGATAGAATTTTAGAGACCTTGAGTCTCTGGAACTAACCAGGGCTCCCTTTGATTTCCACTTCTTTAGCATTTTTTCCTCCATTTTTTCCTGCTATTTCCTGAGGTCTTTGAACAAAAATGATTATCACATACTGCATAATAATGAAGTCTGATGACAGAATCCATTCTATTTACTATAAAATATAATGTAGATACAAAATCTACCTATTTAATAATTACTGTATCAAAATCCCTGGATTCTCAAACAAGATATGATCTAGACTTATAAATAGTGCATTATTGTTCTACCACAACAATGAACCCATTCATCTAACTTATTTTATTTAAAAACTGTTTGCAATGGTAAAACAAAAATATTTGACAAGACAAATACCTTTCCTTCTAGACTCATAGTATATTGCTTCATTGAGTTGTCTTTGTATTCCTCAAAATTTTTGCTAATAAAGTTTTCATACATCTCATTCTGCATGTATATTATTTTCTGATTTTTTCATAAATGACTGATTTTATACATTACATTGTCTAACTGGTAATTACTGGCAAAGAGTTTCACAACTATCATTACTCTCTACTTTTATCACATTTTTATGACACCAAAAGGAAGCCTCATACCCATTAGTATTCACTCCCCATTCCCCACCCCAGACATAGACAAAAACTAATTTACTCTGTTTCTATGGACTTTCATATTCTGGGCATTTATATAAATGGAATCATATGCAGTCTTTTGTGACAGCTTTCTTTCACTTAGCACATTTTTAAGACTCATTCACATTGTTGCATTGTTAGTACTTGTTCCTAGATAATATTCCACTGAATGGATATGATGCCGGGGTTCTTGTTCACAAAGCCAAAGAATGAGCTTCACAAACACGCTCAAGGTAGGAGAGCAAGGTACAGGCTTTTATTTAGAAATAAAGTGAGAGAAAGGAGCTCCTGGCTCACACCAGGAGGGGACAAGAGAGTCCGGTGTGGTGCGTTGTCTAGGGGTTTTATAGGCAGATGAGGATTTTTTGAGAACATGAAAAAAGCTTAGGGGTGTGGACTTATTAAGTGGTCATAGAATATTTACAAGTAACTTGATACAAGTAACGTCCTGCTCTGTTGATTTCTCCCTGAGAGATACCAGCATCTTGGTCTGGGAGCATATGAAACAAGACTACCTGCTCAGCCTGACCCCAAGGTGGGCTGAGACATTGTTTGCTAAAGAGTAAATTAAGTGCAATCTTATCTTTAAGGTGGAATCTTTCTTGCCTTTTATTATGTTGTTTACAGCTGGGTCTGCATGCTAAATTAGTTGCCAAGTTTGCAAAACCACTCCATCAGATCTGAAAGAGGAAAGACAGCACGTAGGCCTGGGCCTTTTAACATGCTTAAGTGAATCTTACAAATGATTAGCATAATAAAAACATGTGCTACTCTTCTTAATCTGGGGAACACTAACTGATATTACTGAAGAATAACCCTAGAGAGCCTAATGCTTAACACAAAGTTTTGGTAGGGGGTTTCCTTGCATGTAGTTACATTGCTCTGACTGCAAATATCCTGCCTTGTTTTTTCCAGAGGCCCTCCACCTACTCAGACTACACCGACAGTCCCTGTCTCAGATACACCACTTATTTTTTATTCATTCAGCACTTGATGAATATTTGGGTTGCTTCTACTTTTTGAATATTATTAATAATGCCACTATGAAAATATGTGCACAAGTTTTGTGTGGGTATGTTTCCATTTCTCTTAGGCTATATACCTTGGAATGGAATTGATGGGCAATACAGTAACTCTAGATTTAATATTTTGATGAGTTGCCAAACTGTTTTCCAATGTTGCTGTACTATTTTACATTTTCATCAGGGAAGTATGATCTTTCCAGTTTTTCACATCCTCACCAGCACTTGTTACTTCTGCCTTTTGGATTACAGTCATCCTAGTGGGTCTAAAGTGGTATCTCATGGTTTTGATTTGGATTCCCTTGATGACTAATGATGCTAAGCACATTTTCATGGGCTTATAGGCCATCTATATCTTCTTTAGAGAAATGTCTATTCCAACCCTGTACCCAAATTTTACTGGAATTATTTATATTTTTATTGATTTGTGAGAGTTCTTTATATATATTGAACAGTACTCTTTTATTAGATACATGATTTTCAAATATTTTCTCCCATTTTGTGGATTGTCTTTTCATTCTCTAATCAAATATTTTAATACATGTTTTTAGTTTTGATGAAGCCCATTTTATCCATTTTTTTATTATATCACTTTTTCTTTTAATGTCATATCTAAGAAAGCATTGCCTAACCCAAGGTTATGAAGATGTACTCCTAAGAGCTTTATCATATTAGTTCTCACACTTATGTTTATGATACATTCTAGGTTAATTTTTGTGTATGATGTGAGGAAAGGTTTCAACTTCATTTTGTGCATGTGGATATACAGTTGTAACAGCATCATTTGTCAAGACTTTTCTTTCCCCACTGAATGGGCTTGGCACTCTTATTGAATATCAATTTACCACAAATATAAAGCCTTGTTTCTAGACTCTCAATTCTATTTTATTGATCTATATGACTATCTTTATGCAAGTACCACTTTGTCTTGACTACTTTAGCCTTAATGCCAGATTTGAAATTATAAAGGGTGAGTGCTCCAATTTTATTCTTTGTCAAGTTTATTTTTCTATTTTGGGTCCTTTGCATTTTGAAATGATTTTAGGATTATCTTACTAATTTTGGAGATTTCAACAGATATTTCACTGAATATATCAATTAAATTGAATTATCATTTTAATTATATTAAGTATTATGATCCATGAGCAGAGGATATCTTTACACTTATTTATATCTTCTTTATTTTTTCAATTATGTAGTTTTTTGTAATGTTCAGTGTACTAGTCTTTCACTTTGCTAAACTCATTTCTAAGTATTTATCTCTTTTTGTTATTTTAAAATAATTATATTTTCATTTGATTTTCAGTATTTTGACTGCTAATACAATTAATTTTTGTTTATTGCTCATATTCTACAAGTTTAATAAACTTTATTTCTAAATACATTTAATTGGTTCTTAGAATCTGATATATACAAGATCACATAATCTATGAATAGATTGTTTTACTCTTCTTTTCCAATCTTGTTGCCTTTTTTTTCTTTACATGGCCTAAATGTCCTGGGTAGAACCTATAGTATGATTTTGAATAAAAGTGGTGAGAACAGACACCCTTGTCTTGTCTTGCTCCTTACTTTAGGGGGAAAGCATTCAGTCTTTCACTATTAATTATGATGATAGCTGTGAGTTTTTACAGATGTCCTCTATCAGGTTGAGGAGGTTCTCCCCTTCTATACCTAGTTGACTGGGTTTTTATTATGAAAGTTGTTGAATTTTGTCAAATGCTATTTCTGTGTCTGTTGAAATAATCATGTGGTTTTGTCCTTTATTCTATTCATAACGTAATATTTACCATTGATTTTTATATATTACACCAGCATTGGTCACGGCATATTATCCTTTTTTTATGTTGCTGCATTCAGTTTGCTAGTATTTTGTTGAACATTTATGTACCTATATTCCTAAGGGATATTTATCTGTAGTTTTCATTTTTGTGATTATTTTTCCTGATGGTATCATTGTAATACTGGCATCACAGAATGAGTTGGAGTGTGTCCTTTTACTAATTTTGGAAGAGTTTGTGAAAAATTGGTGTAATGGTTGACTTTATATGCCAGCTTGACTGGGCCATAGGTTTCTCAAATATTTGATCAAACATTATCTTTAATATATCTATGAAAGTGTTTCTATATGACATTAAAAAGTTAATCAGTAGCCTGTAAAACATTTTGCCTTTTCTAATATGATTGGGTTCTGTCTAATCAGTTGAAGGCCTGAATAAAATGGAAAAAGCTGACTAAAAAGAAACTCTTCCTGATTGACTGTCTTCAGACTGGAGCTAAACCAACAGCTATCCTGGGGGTCCATCTACCCAACTACAGATCTTGGGACTTGTCAGACTCCATAATTGTTTGAATCAGTTTATTATAATAAATCTCCTATCCTATTGGTTCTGTTTCTCTGTAGAACCCTGAATATAATTTGTATGAATTATTCTGTACATATTTCATAAAATTCACTTTTAGAGCCAACTGGGCCTGGACTTTTCTTGTGGATATTTTAGTTGATGACATTTAATGAAGTGATAACACTCATTCTTCTTAAAGTATTCCAAAAAGAGGAGGGAAGACTTCAAAACTCATTCTAGGAGGTCAACATCACTGTAATACCAAACCAAACAAAGACAACATAAGAAAAAGAAAATTATAGACTGATATCGCAGATGAACACAGATGCAAAAATCAACAAAATATTAGCTAACTGAATTAAAAAATACATCAAAAGGATAACAACCAAAAGGGATGATTTATTCCAGGGATGCAAGGATGGTACAATATTTGTGACTCAACCAATGTGATACACCACATGAACAAAGGGAAGGATAAAAAATATACGATCATCTCAACAAAAGATGGAAAAGCATTTGACAAAATTCAACATTCATTCATGATAAACACTCTCAACAAAATGGACATAAAAGAAACATACACAAGATAATAAAGGCCATATACAATAAACCCACAGCTAACATCATATTCAATGGTGAAAAGCTGAAAGCTTTTCCTCTAATAACAGGAACAAGGATGCCCACTCTCACCAGTTTTCTTCAACATAGGACTGGAAGTCCTAGCCACAACAATCACACAAGATAAAGAAATAAAAGGCATCTAAATTGGTAAGGAAAAAATAAAACTCACTTTCTGCAAATGACATATTGCTGTATATAAAAACCCTAAAGACTGCACCCTAAAAAACTGTTAGAACTAATAACTGGATTCATCGAAGTTGCAGGATACAAAATCATTAAACAGAAATCTGTTACATTCTTACACACAAACAACAAACAAGCAGAAAAAGAAATCAAGAGAACAATTCAATTGACAATTGCAACAAGAAGAAAATACATAGAAGGTAAAAAACGAGTACTCTTGAAAGCTATAAGACACTGGTAAAAGAAATTGAAGACACAAATAAATGGAAATTTATCCCATGCTTATAGAGAGGAAGAATTAATATTTTCAAAATGGCCATCCTGCCCAAAGCAATTTACAGATTCAATGCAATCCCTATCAAAATGCCAATGGCATTTTTCAATGAACTAGAATAAATAATCCTAAAATTCATATAGAATCACAGAAGTTCCCAAATAGGCAAAACAATCTGGATAAAAAGAAGAAATCTTGGGGTATTGCAATCCCTGACTTCAAGCTACAAAGCTACAGTAATCACAACAGTTTGGTACTGGCACAAGAAAAGACCCATAGTCCAGGGGAACAGAATAGACAGCCCAGAAATAAACTCACACAAATATGGCCAATTAATATATGACAAAGGAGCTATGAATATACAATCGGGAAAACACAGTCTCTTCAATAAATGGTGTTCAGAAAATTGAATAGCTACATGCAAGATAATGAAACTGGATTATTTTCTAATACCATACACAAAAGCAAACAAAAACTGAAGGAACAAAACAGCAGCAGACTCACAGAACTCAAGAACGGACTAATAGTTACCAAATGGAAATGGACTGGGGAAGAAGGGCGGGAAGGGAGGGATAAGAGGGTAAAAGGGGTATTACGATTAGCAGACATAAGGTGGGGGGGCACGGGGAGGACTGTACAGCTCAGAGAATACAAGTAGTGATTCTCATCTCACTACACTGATGGGCAGTGACTGTAATAGGGTTGGTGGGGGGTACCTGAAGAAGGGGGTAGTTTAATCATCACAATATTGCTCATGTAATTGTAGGTTAATGATACTAAAATAAAATAAATAGTAAAAAAAATAGATTAAAGACCTAAATATAAAACAGAACCATAAAACTCTTATAAGAAAATATAGGCTAAAATTTCTTGAACATAGGTATGAATAATTTTTTTCTGGACATGTGTCCCCAGGCAAGGGAAATAAAAGCAAAAATAAACAAGTGGGACTACACAAAACTAAAAATCTTCTGTACAGCAAAGGAAACCATCAACAAAACAAACAGGCAACTTGCAGTATGGGAGAATATATTCATAAATTTTATATCCAATAATGAGTTAACATCCAACATATATAGAGAACTCATATGATGCAACACCAAAAAAAAATTAAAAAAAACAAATAACCCTAGTAAAAAATGTGCAGAGAACCTAAATAGACATTTTTACAAGACATATAGATGACCAACAGGCACATGAAAAGATGTTTCACTTCACTAATCATCACGGAAATTCAAATTGAAACCACATTGAGATATCATCTCACACCAGTCTGGAAAGCTAATACCCACAACACAAGAAATAACAGGTGTTGTGAAGATGTGGAAAATAGTAAACCCTCATATTGTTGGTGGGAACATAAATTAGTGCAGCCACTGTAGAAAGCGGTATAGCATTTCCTATAACTAAAAATAGAATTATCACTTCTAGGAATTTACTTAAATAAAACAAAATCTCTGATTTTAAAAGATATAGTCACCTCTATTTTTATTGTCACATTATTTACAAAAGCCAAGATATGGCAGCAGCCAAAGCATCTATCAATAGATGAATAAATATGTTGTACATATACACAATGGAATATTAGTCAGCCATTAAAAGGAAGTAAATCCGGCTATTGCAGAAACATGGATGGACTTAGAGGATATAAGCTACGTGAAATAAGCCAGGTGTAGAAAGACAAATACCATATGATTTCAGTTATATGTGGAATCTAAAATCAAAACCAAAAAAGAGAACAAAACAGCAATACAGTCATAGACACTGAGAACTGACCATGGGGATGAGGTTAGGGTGGGTGGGATACATGAAGGGGATAAAGAGACACAAAAATCTCAATCATAATATAAATAAGTCACAGGGATGAAAGTACATCATAGAGAATATAGTCAACAGTTCTGTAACATCTTTCTATGTTGACAGTAACTACACTATTTGGGCAAGCACTTAATAATGTATGTAATTGTTGAATATGTTGTATAATTGAATCCAATGTGTTATTGTATATCAACTATACTTCAGTAAAAATATATCAAACAAATTTAGTAACATTTTACTATGTTGACGGATAGTAACTGTGCTAGGTGGGTTGAGTATTTAATAAAGTGTGTAACTGTTGAATAACTATGTAATTGAAACCAATATAATATTGTATATCAACTACATTTCAATGAAAATGAAAAAGAAAAACATTCAGTCACTATGTGTTACAGGTCTATTCAATTTTCTGTCACTTCTTTTGTCAATTTCAGTAGCTTTTCTTGTCTTTCTAGATATTCATCCATTCCATTTAATTCATGGGCACACATTTGTTCATAGTATTCCCATAGAATTATTTTTATTTCTGTTTAAGTATAACAGTGATTTCCTTTCATTCATTCCTTATTTTTGTAATTTGAATTTTCTCTCCATTTTTTCTTGTTCAGTGTCTGTCAGTTTTTATTGACCTTCTCAAAGAACCAGCTCTACGTTTAATTGATTTTTTCTATTTTTTTAGTTATTTCTATTTTCACATTGATTATTTCCTCCTTCTTACTTTGGGCTTAATTTGCTCTTGTTTTTCCAGTTTCTTAACTTGGGAGGTTAGATCATTTGGAGATCTCTTTTTTTAAAAAAAATATGTGTTTACAACTATAATTTTCTCTGTAAGTACTGCTTTATTTGCATGCCTTACATTTTGACCTGTTTTATTTTGCTTTAATTCCTCTCAAAAAATTTTCCAATTTCCGTTGTGATTTTTCCTTCATCCATTCATTAGGTAGGAGTGTGGTGTTTAATTTGCACATGGAGCATGAGCTATTATTGCATTTTTAATTCTTCAAAATAAATTTTATGCTTTCATATTCATGGATTATTTGTCAGTGATTTTTTTGAGGGTTATAAGGAATAAGGATGCATTACAGTTTTTCTTTTCCAAATTGCTAGCTATTTATACCAAGACCACTTGTTGAATAGATTTCCTTGGCTACTTGAAATAACACTTTTAAAATTCACTAGATTATTTATTGTATTTGAATTAACTTATGGATATTCTGTTTCATGTTTTTTGTCTGTGTATCTCTTCTCCAATTTAAAAATATTTCGATTATTTTATCTCCCTAACATATTTAAATATTTGACTGAGGTAATCTCCATGTATTGTTTCCTTTTTCCAATTTTTCTTGCTATTGTCATAAAGTTATTTTCTCATGTGAAGTTTAAAATGATTGTTATGTTGCCAACAAAATTTTGTTGGTATTTTGATTGAGATCACACTGAATTTATAGTTATATTTCTGCATGTTAACACCTTTACAATATTGTCTTCCTATCTATAAACAATGTACTTATTTCCAATTTTTTCATATTATTTTATGTTCAGGAATAGTTTTGGAGCAGGATTTGTATTTATACTGCAAATTTATTATTAAATAACTTCAAGGAATTGCATTTAAATTACTTAAATTTTCTAAAATTTTCTGTTTTTTTCTTTAAATAGAAATCTATTAATTTTGTATATATTAATCTTGAAACTGGGCAAATTTAAAGAATTTTCTTTTGCTTTTACTTTTTTCAGTGGCTTATTGGATTTTTTAAATATTCAATAATTTCATTTACAAATAAGTATCATTTTGACTTATCCTTTTTAATAATGAGCCTTCATTTTTTCCCTCTTGTCAAGTATGGCTAATACTTAAAAAATAAGGTTAAGAAATATTTCATGGTTGGATTCATTGTATTGTTACTAACTGTAATAAAAATGCCACTATGGTTCATCTTTAAGCAGGTTCTGACTTTTAGGTTGAGGAAATGTTTACCATAAGGGAAGTATCCATTGTTCCACTATTCAGTGAAAAGAAAAATACTTAGCCTTAAATGGGTAATGCATATTGGATTTTGTCATATACATTTTTGACATTAATTAGGATGATCATATTTTTCTCTTTGATCATTTGATGATAAATTATATTAATATATTTCACAATATTAATACTTTTTTGCATTCATTTAACATGCTGCTGAACCACTGGCCAATAGTTTCAGTGTTTACAACATTTTTCAGTATACTGTGGTCTTTCTTTTATTCTTAATATCTCTCTCTCTTTCTGTCTCTGTCTCTTCCTGTGCTGTCCTTGTCAGATTTTGTTATCTGTGTTATGATGTTTGAGTAAAAAGAATTTGGAAACATTTCAGAGTAAAGAAATAACAAGTGTTGATGAGAATGTGCAGAAAAGGGAACCCTCCTACACTGTTGATGGGTACAGCCACTATGGAAAGCAGTATGGAGGTTTCTCAAAAAACTGAAAAGAGTAATACCATATAACACAGAAATTCCACTTCTAGAAATTTATCCAAAGAAAACAAGATCTTTGATTCACAAATACATATGCACCTCTATGTTTATTACTGCATTATTTACAATACCAAGATATAAAAGTAGCAAAGTGTCCATCAATAAATTAATGGATAAAAAGAAGTGGTATATTATTCACATATATAACACAACGAAATATTATTCAGCTATAAAAAGAAAGAAATCCTGCCATTTGTGAAAACTTGGATGAACTTAGAAGGTATTATGCTAAGTGAAATAAGCCAGGTGGAGAAAGACAAATACACTATGATTTCATTTATATGTGGAATCTAAAAACAAAAGAAAACAAAATGAACAAAACAGCAGTAGACTCATAGACAGAACTGACTACTGGTTACCATGGGGAAGGGATTGAGGTGGGTGGATAAAATTGGTGAAGGGGATAAAGAGGCACAAAAGTCTCAATCATAATATAAATAAGTCACAGGGATGAAAGTATAGCACAGAGAATATAGTCAATAGTTCTGTCACATCTTTCTATGTTGACACATGGTAACTGCACTATTTGGGGTGAGGATTTAATAAAGCATATAACTGTTGAATCACAGTGTTCTATATTTGAAACCAATATAATATTGCATATCAACTATACCTCAGTAAAAAACTGTATATATCAACAACAACAACAAAAAAGTTTGAAAACATTTCTTTCTTTCCCTATGTCTGGAATAATTTAAATAGATAAAGATGAACTGTTCCTTAAAAGTGTGAAATTTTTACCTACAAAATATCTATGCTTGGTGCTGCTTGAGGGACAATAATGCATTTACAACGTTCTCAATTTTTTCCATATTTGATTTTACTTAAATTTTTAATATTTTCTCGTGTCATTTTTTACATATTTTTGTAGAAAAATCATGCATTTCATTGTTTATCAAAGCAATTGATAGAATTTTGCAAAGTATTATTTTACAAATCTTTTAATCTAATACATACCTAATTTTAACTGTTTAAAAAAATTTGTGTGTTTGTGCTTTCTTCTTAATATTGATCTTTTTTGTTTTTTTTGTTTTTCTTTTTTACAATTTATTTTATTTTAGTATCATTAACCTACAATTACATGAACAATATTGTGATGATTAAACTACCCCCTTCATCAGGTCCCCCCCACCAACCCTATTACAGTCACTGTCCATCACTGTAGTGAGATGAGAATCACTACTTGTCTTCTCTGAGCTGTACAGTCCCCCCCGGGACCCCCCCCCCCCCAGCCGGGGAATCGGAATGCCCCTGTTACCCCCGTATCCCTCCCTTCCCGCCCTTCTTCCCCAGTCCCTTTCCCTTTGGTAACTATTAGTCCGTTCTTGAGTTCTGTGAGTCTGCTGCTGTTTTGTTCCTTCAGTTTTTTTTTCTTTTTCTTATACTCCACATATGAGTGATACACAATGGAATATTACTTGATATTGATTTTTAAATAATTTACGAATTTCACTAATTTTCTCTAGGGAATAGTTTTCAGTTTTTCAGATTACCAATTCTACCCACGTTGCTTTTAATTTAATTAATTTAAAATTCACTTCTTTCCGCATTTTATTGTATTATAAAATTAACTTTCAGCTTTATTTCATTTTGATCAAAGAACATGGTCTATAATACACCTTCTCTTGTTTTCTTCGTGGCTTATTCTTGTGGTCAGTTCTTGATCCTGCATAGCATGACAATAAGTTGTATTCCCTAATGTCATAGTAATGTTACCAATATATATACATATTAGGTCAACATTATTAATTAAAGAATTTACAATCTTTCAATCTTTATTAACTTTCTGTGGGGTCTATTTGCTCTATCACTGTTTAACTAAGTTGAGTTAAAGTTTCCTACTAACATGGTCTTCTACCAGTTTGTCCTTGCATTTCCAATAGTTTATAGTTTAGATGTCATAATGATATTTCACTGATGCAAATACATGAGAATTAAATACTTATACCCTTATTCTGTATTTACCTTTATTATTATAAACTGCCCCTTTTATGTCCTTTAATAGTTTTTAATTGTGAATTCAGATTATTCCGATATTTATAACACAACACCAATTGTATTTTTTGGAATGTCATTGTTCTTTCTTTTACTTTGAACTTTTCTGGGTTTATTTTAGATACATTATTTGAGTATAATATAGGTTGATATCTATGTTGTCCTTATATCAGAATCATTTTGGTGGGCAGATTTTTTTCCATTTGCATATTTTGGTAGAACATATTTTACATTATTTCCATCCTTATATTTGTGTTTTTATTTTTCTATTTTTTTAATCTTCAGTTTTATAGGTTATCTTTTCTTCTCAGTTTTAGTGTGTTTTCTTCCCAGTCATTTGAAATGTTGTCTATTTTTATTTCTTCTAGTAGATTCATTTATAATTTTAGATAATGTACATACACATATTTTTCTTGATTTATCAAGTGTAGACAATATTTCTTGACACCTCCTCGATTAAAAATTAGCTTATTAGGAAGTTTATACTTCTTATATTCTCTAATGCCACCTTCAATTTTATTATTTTATTTATTGTGATGACTAACTTTAAGAAGAGTTTACAAACTTAACTGATTGCCTTTGTGCCTTTTTTAACTGTTTGAATACCTGAAGAATATTTTTTATTCTGAAATTCTAAAATTTTATCAGAATGTTAATTGTTGCTTATAAATCTGTCTCTCATTTTTTCCCCTGAAATATAATATGCTCTTGATCTATGGAATCTTTCCCAGTTCAGGAAATTTATTATGTCTCTCTCTATTTATTTTTAATTTCCATTTTGCTTTTCCTTAGAACTTTCATTTAGGGACTGGATATTGACAACTTCATTTGCTTTTTCTGTGACCTGAGATCTTAAGTAAAGTGCAACAGCTTTTCTGGTGTTACAAATAATCTTGATTCAAGAACCTGGACTGTGATTTCCCTTATCTAATTTTGATACACAACCTGTACCCAAGTTCACTCCACCTAGGCGAAGATGTATCCTATACTGCTATATGGTGGGTGCCACTTTACTCTGGACCTTGTCCCTAATTCAGGGTGTAGTACTGGATACTTTGTCTCCAACAAAGACAATCATGTTGTTCACTTATTCCACCTTGTCCTCATCTCCCTAATAACAATGTTTACTATCCTCCCAAAAAGTGGATAGAAAAGATACATAAAATCCCTTGTTTGGGGCCTAGGCATTATTAGATCAGAAGAGTTGGGGGTATTTAATTGTCGTTTTCCCTGTGAATCCTCTCCCTGGCTTGTCCACTCCCTTGGATAACCTTGTCTTGTTATTTTCTCTTTTCTTTGTTAATCTGTTAAATCCTCAAATATTTCTGGAACTAATTATTTCTTAATTATTTTGATTATTCTGCTTTCCATTCCTACTATGAAGCCAGGGGGAAAATGTGTTCCCAGCCTGGTGCAAATAAACCTTTGAATCCGAAATCAGTCAAAGGGAAAAATAAAGTCAAGAAATCTGTTTATTACTTACAAGAAGCTGTCTACTCCTGCTCGCCCACGTATCTCCCTGTTCTGGCTAGGAAGAAGCCCCAAAAAACACCTCTCTGCTTCAGGTGTCCACTCGCCCTTCCCACAACCCTTATAAATACCTATTGATATGGAGATGGACTAAGGCCAGGCAAGATATTCTACAAATATTATAATTTTACCCACAGCCCACCCCTCCAGAAATATCTCCTCACAATCTACTTGCTCCCCATCTTCTGCAATGGCCCCAGTGTGAGAAAACTGGAGCATTGTAACCAGACTAATAACATTCAATAACAACAGCAATAAAATCATGATAATACTCAAACCAGAGAGTGCAGCTAGGTTCAAACTACTATGCAGATTAGGTCCACAGCTCACCCATTCCACAGGGGGTCAGTAGTTGAACCAGTAGGGAGTTCCATGCACATTCAGAAAGGGAGCAAGTCCAAGCCACAATGACGGTAGAAGAAAATAACTTTAAGGATAATAATATACATGTTTTAATGACACCATCATAGGGAAATCTTGTTCATCAGGTAAGATGCATGCAATAGAGTGGTCCTGCAATAAGACAGTGGCAGGAATAGGATCTTGTTCTTGTCTAATATACTAGACCTTCACTGCCCTCCCTGTGGGAGTTACAGATGGGTCAATATATAGAGCTATGAGATGTACATGTACTGGCAATAAAAATAAAACAAAACTTCCCTGTAAGATGCTCTTATTTCCTGGCCATTGTGGATACACTACCATGATCTTTGGTGGCCGTTCTGCTGTTACTCAAGTAATACACAGGTGGTCATCTTCCAGGCCTTTTCCCCACGGTGCCAGAAGGGCCAGCTATCACTGGTCCATGTGTCAAAAATGTCCAGGGCCACATCCGTTCAACAGAGTCTGCAGGGTATAAGGCAGTTGGGGCTAGCATCAGGATGATGCCCTGCTGGCCATATTCTTGCTACAGTAACTCCCCATTGGTTTGCACCTACACTTGTATAGGAGAAGCAGTAATGTGTGTTAGCATGTCTACAGGGCTCAAGGTTCCTTTTTGGTACTTATCATTCAAACACCATAGCACTGTCCATAAGTGAACTGACCAGCCCTGTAGACTATTAGTGTCCAACTTCAGGTCAGAATTCAACAAACCACTGTACCTCTCTATCATGCCTGCCCTGGTAAGGTGATATGGTACATGAAAATTCCACCTTATCCTTAATTGCTGCAAAAATTCTTGTAATGCATGTCCAGTAAAATGGGTGCCTTGATAGCTCTCAATCACCTGCAGCCAGCCATAGACCTCTGCAAAGGCCCCATCTATAACAATCTTCAGTTACATGAACATCTAGCTCACAGGGCCTTGATGAGTCCATTACACTCAATGCCTGTATGGCCTTGACAGCTCACTTAGCAACAGTAAAAGAAGCTGAACATGTTTCATCCCAGTCCCACCGAATGCCCTTTCATACCAACTGGTATAAAGGCTTCAGAATTTGTGCCAAGTGCAGGTTAAACACTCTCCAGTGGCCCAATAGACCCAAAAACTCTTGTAATACTGCCACAGTGGTAAGGGTAAGGAAATCCTGGACCTTGTCTATGACTGCTTCTGAATAACTTTAATTTTACCCTACCAGACAACCCCCAAGATCTTTACTGACGAACCAGGTCCCTGAACCTTGGTGCAGTTCACAGCCCATACTTTCTCCCATAGATGTTGCAGCAGTCTAGGAACTACCCCTTCTAAATCTTCAAGAAAATCAGATGTCAGCATAATAGCATCAATGCACTGACATAGCTGCACCATTTGTGGTTTCTTCCATGTGGCCAAGTCCTGGGCTACAAGTCTGTGACAAATGGTGGGACAGTGGAGGTATCCCTGTGGAAGGACAGTGAATATCCACTGTCGGCCTTCCCATGTGAAGGCAAACTGTTCCTGACTTTCCTGTGCTATGCCAACAGAGAAGAAAGCATTGGTGAGGTTCACAACATAATGATATGTCCTTAGTTCATGACTGAGGGTGTCCATAAGGGATGCTATAGAGGGGACAGCAGCATGCAAAGGGTGTGTGACTTTTTTTCAATTCCCTATAATCCATGGTCATATGCTAGTAGCTGTCTGGTTTTTTCACTGGCCACACTGAGGAATTAAAAAGACTATGAGTGGGATTTATGATGCCCACTTTCTCCAACTCCTGTAGAGTTTTTTCAATTTCCTTGTGTCCCCCAGGCAATTTATATTGCTTAGTATTTGTCAACCGCTGAGGTACAGACAGGTGCTTAACATGTCCCTCAGAACAGCCTTTACCACACATATCCTCAGTATAAACTCAACTTCATGGGTCTGTAACAACAGGGCCTGTAGAATATCCACCTCCAAAACATATTCAGTGATGGGAGAAATATATTCAGAGATCGGGGTTGTCTGGTAGGGTAAAATTAAAGTTACTCCTTTGGGGTAAATGCCTTATCCTCACTGGGATTTAGGCTCTCCTCACTCCAGTTGCCTTATCCCTATAGTCATTTATCACAGCTGGGGTCCCAGGAAAACGTTCAGGGTTGCCATAAATCAGAGAACATTCAGCTCCTGTGTCCACAAGCACCAGGACACATTGTACATTCATGGGAGACCAGTGAATTATTAATTGTACATGTGGCCTCCAGTCCCCACCACATCTCCTAAGGTGGGGTCCTTGACACCCTCCAGTAAAACCACAATGTGTAATCATCCTTCTGCGGGTATAAGGACCCAGGTGGAACCTGAGTACCATCCCCAAGGAGGTCCTGCAAGGACAGAGGTCAGACATGGGGCTTTGCCTCTGGCTTTCATGTCTTGGACCTCAGTGGCTGGAACTGCTGCTCTGGCTTTAATTGGTGATGCAGTTCTAACAAAATCCTACTGAGCTGCCATCATGTTTCTCTTTCACTACACCCGCCTTTACCAAATAAATGCAGATCTGGGTCCTTAAGAACTTCACAGTGCCATTTGCACTTCTCCTTTCAGTTGAAGCACATACTTCCTTCATTGCTCTTATTGTTTCAACCTCCAAAAGATCTGCTAAAGTATGATAAGTCTAACATGGGTTGCCCGATGTGGGGGCCAAGAATAGTCACTATGGACCCAAAAAGAGATGGAGGAGCTGTATGGATCAGCAGGTTTCTCACTCCTATGGTAAAGTGCTCTTATTGGGGTCCTGGGGGTCCATATTATAGGTGACATTTTCTTTGTATAAATCAATTAATTTTTTTATTTTTATTTCCTTAATGGGACAAGTGCCTTTATTTATTTTATTTATTTATAATGAATTTTGGTATCATTAATATACAATTACATGTGCAATATTATGGTTATTAAACTACACCCTTCATCAGGTTCCCCCCACCAACCCCTTTACAGTCACTGTACATCAGCGTAGTGAGATGCTATAGACTCACTACTTGTTTTCTCTGAGTTGTACAGCCCTACCCATGCCCCCCCAACATTACGTGTGCTAATCATAATGCCCTTTTTCCCTTTTATCCCTCCCATCCCAAACATCTTCCCCAGTCCCTTTCCCTTTGGTAACTATTAGTCCGTTCTTGGGTTCTGTGAGTCTGCTGCTGTTTTGTTCCTTCAGTTTTTTTTCTTTGTTCTTATACTCCACATATGAGTGAAATCATTTGATACTTGTCTTTTTTGGCTTGGCTTATTTCACTGAGCATAATACCCTCTAACTCCATCCATGTTGTTGCAAATGTCTGGATTTGTGTTCTTCTTATGGCTGAATAATATTTCATTGTGTATATGTACCACTTCTTCTTTATCCATTCATCTACTGATGGACACTTAGGTTGCTTCCATTTCTTGGCTATTGTAAATAGTGCTGCGATAAGCATAGGGGTGCATAAGTCTTTTTCAAACTGGGCTGCTGCATTCTTAGGGTAAATTCCTAGGAGTGGAATTCCTGGGTCAAATGGTATTTCTATTTTCAGTTTTTTGAGGAACCTCCATACTGCTTTCCACAATGGTTGAACTAATTTGCATTCCCACCAGCAGTGTAGGAGGGTTCCCTTTTCTCCACATCCTTGCCAACGTTTGCTATTGTTTGTGTTTTGAATGTTGGCCATCCTCAATGGTGTGAGGTGATATCTCATTGTGGTTTTAATCTGCATTTCTCTGATGTTTAGTGTTGTGGAGCATCTTTTCATGTGCCTGTTGGCCATCTGAATTTCTTCTTTAGAAAAGTGTCTATTCATGTCCTCTGCCCATTTCTTAATTGGATTATTTGCTTTTTGTTTCTTAAGGTGAGTGAGTTTTTTATATATTTGGATGTCAACCCCTTCTCTGATACGTCAGTTATGAATATATTCTCCTATACTGTAGGATGTCTTTTTGTTCTACTGATGGTGTCCTTTGCTGTACAGAAGCTTTTCAGCTTGATATAGTCCCAATTGTTCATTTTTCCTTTTGTTTCCTGTGCCCGGGAGATATGTTCATGAAGAAGTCACTCATGTTATATCCAAGAGATTTTTGCCTATGTTTTTTTCTAAGAGTTTTATGGTTTCATGACTTACATTCAGGTCTTTGATCCACCTTGAGTTTACCTTTGTGTATGGGGCTAGACAGTAGTCCAGTTTCATTTTCTTACATGTAGCTGTCTAGTTTTTCAAACACCAGCAGCTGAAGAAGCTGTAATCTGCCCATTGTATATACAAGGATCCTTCAGCAAATATTAATTGACTGTATATGTTGGGGTTAATGTTCGGATTTTCTAATCTGTTCCACAGGTCTGTGTGTCTGTTTTTGTGCTGATACCAAATTGTCTTGATTAATGTGACTTTGTAGTAGAGCTTGAATTCAGGGAGCATAATTCCCCCTGTTTTATTCCTCCTTCTCAGGATTGCTTTCGCTATTCAGGGTCTATTGTGGTTCCATATGAACTTTAGAATTATTTGTTCCAGTTCATTGAAGAAAGCTGTTGGTAGTTTGATAGGGATTGCGTTGAATCTGTGGATTGCTTTATGTAGTATAGCCACGTTGACAATATTTATTCTTTCTAGCCAAGAGCATGGTATACAATTCCATTTGTTAGTGTCCTCTTTAATTTCTCTTAGGAGTGTCTTGTAGTTTCAGAGTACAGGTCTTTCACTTCCTTCATTAGAATTATTCCTAGGTATTTTATTCTGTTTGATGCAGTTGTAAATGGAATTGTTTTTCTGATTTCTCTTTCTGTTAGTTTATCATTAGTGTGTAGGAAAGCAATAGATTTCTGTGTGCTAATTTTGTATCCTACAACTTTGCTTAATTCAGATATTAGTTCTAGTAGTTTTGAGTGGAGTCTTTAGGGTTTTTTATGTACAATATCATGTCATCTGCAGATAGCGACAATTTGACTTCTTCTTTACCAATCTGGATCCCTTGTACATCTTTGTTTTGTCTGATTGCCATGGCTAGGACCTCCAGTACTATGTTGAATAACAGTGGCGAGAGTGGGCATCCCTGTCTTATTCCCGATCTTAGATGAAAAGCTTTCAGCTTCTCGCTGTTAAGTATGATGTTAGCTGTGGGTTTGACATATATGGCCTTTATGATGCTGAGGTACTTTCCGTCTATACCCATTTTGTTGAGAGTTATAATCATGAAAGAGTGCTGAATTTTGTCAAATGCTTTTTCAACATCTATGGAGATGATCATGTATTTTTTGTTCTTCTTTTTGTTGATGTGGTGGATGATGTTGATGGATTTTCGAATGTTGTATCATCCTTGCATCCCTGGGATGAGTCCCACTTTATGATGGTGTATGATCCTCTTGATGTATTTTTGAATTCGGTTTGCTAATATTTTGTTGAGTATTTGGCATCTACATTCATCAGGGATATAGGTCTGTAATTTTTTTTTTTTGGTGAGGTCTTTGCGCAGTTTTTGTACTAGAGTAATGCTGGCTTCATAGAATGAGTTTGGAAGTATTCCCTCCTGTCCTATTTTTTGGAATACTTTAAGGAGAATGCGTATTATTTCATCTCTATATGTCTGGTAGAATCCAGAGGTGAATCCTTCTGGTCCGGGGGTTTGGTTCTTGGGTAGTTTTTTGATTACCACTTCAATTTCATTGCTGGTGATTGGTTTGCTTAGTTTTTCCGTTTCTTGCACGGTCAGTCTTGGAAGGTTGTATTTTTCTAAGAAGTTGTTCATTTCTTCTAGGTTTTCCAGCTTGTTAGTGTATAGATTCTCATAATATTCTTTTATATATTTTTTGTGTTTCTGTGGGGTTCATTGTAATTTGTCCTTTCTCATTTCTTATTCTGTTTATGTGTGCAGATTCTCTTTTTCTCTTAATGAGTCTGGCTAGGGGTACATCTATTCTGTTTATTTTTTCAAAGAACCAGCTCTTGGTTTCATTGATTTTTTCTATTGTTTTATTCTTCTCAATTTTATTTATTTCTTCTCTGATCTTTATTATGGCCCTCCTCCTGGTGACTTTGGGCCTCATTTGTTCTTCTTTTTCCAATTTCAGTAATTGTGTCTTTAGACTATTCATTTGGGAATGTGCTTCCTTCTTTAAATAGGCCTGGATTGCAATATACTTTCCTCTTAGAACTGCCTTTGCGGCGTCCCACAAAAGTTGTGGCTTTGTGTTCTTGTTGTCATTAGTCTCCATATATTTGATTTCTGTTTTGAAATAGTCATTCACACATTTATTAATTAAGGGAATGTTGTTAAGTCTCTAATTATTTGTGAGCCTTTTTGATTTCTTTCTAAAATTTATTTCTAGTTTTATACATTTGTGATCAGAGAAGTTGGTTGGTAGGATTTCAATATTTTGAATTTACTGAGATTCTTTTTGTGGCCTAGTATGTGGTCTATTCTGGAAAATGTTCCATGTGCACTTGAGAAGAATGTGTATCCTACTGCTTTTGGGTGCAGAGTTCTATAGATGTCTGTTAGGTCCATTTGTTCTAGTGTTTTGTTCAATGCCTCTGTGTCTTTACTTATTCTCTGTCTGGTTGATCTGTCCTTTGGAGTGAGGGGTGTGTTGAAGTCTCCTAAAATGAATGCATTGCTGTCTATTCCCTCCTTTAATTCTGTTAGTATTTGTTTCACATATGCTGATGGTCCTGTGTTGGGTGCATATATATTTATTTTTATTTATTTATTTATTTTAAATATCTATCAATTTCTTTTAAATTTATTTATTATTATTTTTTTATTTACAATTTATTTTGGTATAATTAACCTACAATTACATGTGAATATTATGGTGATTAAACTACCCCCTTCATCAAGTCACACCCGCCAATCCCATTACAGTCACTGTCCATCAGTGTAGTGAGATGCTATAGAGTCACTACTTGTCTTCTCTGAGTTGTACAACCCTCCACGTGCCCCCACTACCTTATGTCTGCTAATCGTAATACCCCTTTTACACTCTTATCCCTCCCTTCCCACCCATCTTCCCCAGTCCCTTTTCCTTTGGTAACTATTAGTCCGTTCTTGGGTTCTGTGAGTCTGGTGCTGTTTTGTTCCTTCAGTTTTTTTTTTTT
>JAQQAC010016209.1:50254814-50277998 GCA_029783875.1 Phataginus tricuspis | reverse complement strand
TTTTTTTTTTTTGTCCTTATACTCCACATATGAGTGAAATCATTTGATACTTGCCTTTGTCGGCTTGGCTTATTTCACTGAGACTAATACCCTCTAATTCCACCCATGTTGTTGCAAATGGTAGGATTTGTTTTCTTCTTATGGCTGAATAATATTCCATTGTGTATATGTACCACATCTTCTTTATCCATTCATCTACTGATGGACACTTAGGTTGCTTCCATTTCTTGGCTATTGTAAATAGTGCTGCAATAAACATAGGGGTGCATCTGTCTTTTTGAAACTGGGCTGATGCATTCTTAGGGTAAATTCCTAGGAGTGGGATTCTTGGCTCAAATGGTATTTCTATTTTGAGTTTTTTGAGAAACCTCCACACTGCTTCCCACAATGGTTGAACTAGTTTACATTCCCACCAGCAGTGTAGGAGGGTTAACTTTTCTCCACATCTTCACCAACATTTGTTGTTGCTTGTGTTTTGGATGTTGGCCATCCTCACTGGTGTGAGGTGATATCTCATTGTGGTTTTAATCTTCATTTCTCTGATGATTAGTGATGTGGAGCATCTTTTCATGTGCCTGTTGGCCATCTGAATTTCTTCTTTAGAGAAGTGTCTATTCATGCCCTCTGCCCATTTCTTAATTGCATTATTTGCTTTTTGTTTGTTAAGGTGCGTGAGTTCTATATATATTTTGGATGTTAACCCCTTATCAGTTGCATCATTTTTGAATATATTTTCTCATACTGTAGGATGTCTTCTTGTTCTACTTATGGTATCCTTTCCTGTACAGAAGTTTTTCAGCTTGATATAGTCCCACTTGTTCATTTTTGCTTTGGTTTCCCTTACCCAGGGAGATATGTTCACGAAGAAGTCACTCATGTTTATGTCCAAGAGATTCTTGCCTAAGTTTTTTTCTAAAAGTTTTATGTTTTCATGACTTACATTCAGGTCTTTGATCCAATTTGAGTTTGCCTTTGTGTATGGTGCTAGACAGTAGTCCAGTTTCATTCTCTTACATGTAGCTGTCCAGTTTTTCCAACACCAGCTGCTGAGGAGGCTGTCATCTCCCCATTGTATATCCAAGGCTCCTTTATCAAATATTAATTGGCTGTAATTGGGTTAATGTTTGGATTTTCTATTCTGTTCCACTGGTCTGTGGGTCTGTTTTTGTGCCAGTACCAAATTGTCTTGATTACTGTGGCTTGTAGTAGAGTTTGCATTCAGGGAGCCTAATTCCCCCTGTTTGATTAGTCCTTCTCAGAATTGCTTTGGCTATTCGGGGTCTTTTCTGGTTCCATATGAATTTTAGAGTTATTTGTTCCAGTTCATTGAAGAAAGCTTTTGGTAATTTGATGGGGATTGCATTGAATCTTTAGATTACTTTAGGTAGTATAGCCATTTTTGACAATATTTATTCTTCCAAGACAAGAGCATGGGATGCATTTCCATATGTTATTGTCCTCTTTAATTTCTCGTAGGAGTGTCCTGTAGTTTTCAGAGTACAGGTCTTTCCCTTCCTTCGTTAGGTTTATTCCTAGGTATTTTATTCATTTTGATGCAATTGTGAATGGAATTGTTTTTCTGATTTCTCTTTCTGTTAGTTTATCATTAGTGTATAGGAAAGCAACAGATTTCTGTGTGTTAATTTTGTATCCTGCAACTTTGCTGAATTCAGATGTTAGTTCTAGTAGTTTTAGAGTGGAGACTTTAGGGTTTCCTATGTACAGTATCATGTCATCTGCAAACAGTGACAATTTGACTTCTTCTTTACCAATCTGGATGCCATGTATATCTTTGTTTTGCCTGATTGCCGTGGCTAGAACCTCCAGTACTATGTTGAATAACAGTGGAGAGAGTGGGCATCCCTGTCTTGTTCTCGATCTTAGATGAAAAGCTTTCAGCTTCTCGTTGTTAAGTATGATGTTAGCTGTGGGTTTGTCATACATAGCGTTTATGATGTTGAGGTACTTGCAATCTCTATCCCTTTTGTTGAGAGTTTTAATCATGAATGGATGCTGAATTTTGTCAAATGCTTTTCAGCATCTATGGAGATGATCATGTGGTTTTTGTTCTTCTTTTTGTTAATGCGGTGGATGATATTGATGGATTTTTGAATGTTGTACCATCCTTGCATCCCTGGGATGAATCCCACTTGATCATGGTGTATGATCCTCTTGATGTATTTTTGAATTCGGTTTGCTAGTATTTTGTTGAGTATTTTTGCATCTACATTCATCAGGGATATAGGTCTGTAATTTTCTTTTTTGGTGAGGTATTTGCCAGGTTTGGGTATTAGAGTGATGCAGGCTTCATAGAATGAATTTGGAAGTATTCCATCCTCATCTATTTTTTGGAAAGCGATAAGGAAAATGGGTGTTATTTCCCTCTATATGTCTGATAAAATTCAGAGGTGAATCCATCAGGTCCGGGGGATTTGTTCTTGGGTAGTTTTTTGATTACCAGTTCAATTTCGTTGTTGGTGATTGGTCGGTTTAGTTTTTCTGTTTCTTGCTTGGTCAGTCTTGGAAGGTTATTTTTTTCTAAGAAGTTGTCCATTTCTTCTAGGTTTTGCAGCTTCTTAGCATACAGATGCTCATAATATTCTATTATAATTTGTATTTCTGTGGGGTCAGTCATTATTTTTCCTTTCTCATTTCTGATTCTGTTTATGTGTGTAGATTCTCTTTTTCTCTTAATGAGTCTGGCTAGGGGTTTATCTATTTTGTTTATTTTTTCAAAGAACCAGCTTTTGG
Source organism: Phataginus tricuspis (assembly GCA_029783875.1). Taxonomy (NCBI): domain Eukaryota; kingdom Metazoa; phylum Chordata; class Mammalia; order Pholidota; family Manidae; genus Phataginus; species Phataginus tricuspis. The sequence goes on along the minus strand of JAQQAC010016209.1, from coordinate 50,275,247 downwards.
TTTCATTGATTTTTTCTATTGTTTTATTCTTCTCAATTTTATTTATTTCTTCTCTGATCTTTATTATGACCCTCCTTCTGGTGACTTTGGACCTCCTTTGTTCTTCTTTTTCCAATTTCAATAATTGTGTCTTTAGACTGTTCATTTGGGAATGCCCTTCCTTCTTTAAATAGGCCTGGATTGGTATATGCTTTCCTCTTAGAACTGCCTTTGCGGTGTCCCACAGAAGTTGTGGCTTTGTGTTGTTTTTGTCATTAGTCTCCATATATTCTTTTATTTCTGTTTTGATTTGGTCGTTAACCCATTGATTAATTAGGAGAATGTTGTTAAGTCTCCATGTATTTGTGAGACTTTTGATTTTTTGTAAAATTTATTTCTAGTTTTACACCTTTGTGATCTGAGAAGTTGGTTGGTAGGATTTCAATATTTTTTAAATTACTGAGGTTCTTTCGGTGGCCTAGTATGTGGTCTATTATAGAAAATGTTCCATGTGCACTTGAGAAGAATGTGTGTCCTGTTGCTTTTGGGTGCAAAGTTCTGTAGATATCTGTTAGGTCTATCTGCTCTAGTGTGTTGTTCAGTGCCTCTGTGTCTTTACTTATTCTCTGTCTGGTTGATCTATCCTTTGGAGTTAGTGGTGTTTTAAAGTCTCCTAAAATGAATGCATTGTTGTCTATTTCCTCCTTAAATTCTGTTAGTATTTGTTTCACATATATTGGCACTCCTGTGTTGTGTGCATATATGTTCATAATGGTTATATTTTCTTGTTGGACTGACCACTTAATCATTATTTAATGTCCTTTTTATCTCTTGCTACTTTCTTCATTTTGAAGTCTATTTTGTCTGATACAAGTACTGCAACACCTGCTTTTTTCTCTTTGTTGTTTTCATGAAATATCTTTTTCCATCCCTTCACTTTTAGTCTGTATATATCTTTGGGTTTGAGGTGAGTCTCTTGTAAGCAGCATATAGATGGGTCTTGCTTTTTTATGCACTCTGTTACTCTGTGTCTTTTGATTGTTGCATTCAGTCCATTTACATTTAAGGTGATTATTGATAGATATGCACTTATTGCCATTGCTGGCTTTAGATTCGTGGTTACCAAAAGTTCAAGGGTTGCTCCTTTACTATCTAACAATCTAACTTACCTTTCTTGTTAAGTTATGGTGAACTCCGTCTAATGTTTCTTTATTTCTCCCTTCCTATTCTTCCTCATCCATTCTTGATATATTGAGTGTATTATTCTTTTCCTTTAGTTAGTATTTGGATGTTCTGCTTTCTTTGCTATGATTTTATTTTCTCTGGTGACATCTTTTTAGCCTTAGGGGTGCTTCCCTCTAGAGTAGTCTGTTTAAGATATCCTGTAGTGGTGGTTTATGAGAGGCAAACTCTTTCAACTTTCCTTTGTCTTGAAATTGTTTAATCCCTCCATCATATTTAAATGATAATCATGCTAGATACAATATTCTCGGTTCGAGGTCCTTCTGTTTCATTACGTTCAATATATCATGCCATTCTCTTTCCTGTAAGGTTTCTGTTGAGAAGTCTGATGATAGTCTGATGGGTTTTCCTCTGTAGGTCTTTTTTCTCTCTCTAGCTGCCTTTAATACTCTGTCTTTATCTTTGACCTTCACCATCTTAATTATTATGTGTCTTGGTGTTGTCTTCCTTAGTCCCTTGTTTTGGGAGCTCTGTGGGCTTCCGTGGACTGCGAGACTATTTCCTTCCACAGTGTGGGAAAGTTTTCAGCAATTATTTTTTCAAAGACACTTTCTATCCCTTTTTCTCTCTCTTCTTCCTCTGGTACTTATATAATGCGAATATTGCTCCGTTTGGATTGGTCACACATTTCTCTCAATATTCTTTCATTCTTAGAGATCCTTTTTTCTCTCAGTACCTCATCTTCTTTGTATTCCTCTTCTCTAGTTTCTATTTATTTATCATCTCCTCCACCGTACTCAATCTGCTTTTAATACCATCCATTGTGTTCTTCAAGGATTGGATCTCCGATGGAATTCATTCCTGAATTCTTGAATATCTTTCCCTACCTCCATGAGCATCTTAATGATTTTTATTTTGAACTCCCTTTCAGGGAGAGTCATAAGTTCCATATCATTAAAATCTTTCTCAGGAGTTGTATTCATGATTTTACTCTGGACCAGGTTCCTTTGGCATTTTATATTTGTGTATGGAGCCCTCTAGTGCCCAGAAGCTCTACTCTCTGGAGCTGCTCATCCCCTGAAGCAATGTCAGGAATGGTAGGGGAGTGGTATTTGTGCCTTAGGGGAGGAAAGGGCTGTTTCCTGGTTCCTGGCTGCTATGCCTGTTTCCACTGTCTGAACCAGTGGGCTGAGCACACAGGTATAAGCCTCTGTGCTTTGCCTTTTTAGTTGCTGTAGACAGATCTTCCCTCTGGCTGGCCTACACCAGGGAATGGTTTCCAGGTTTGCAAGCCCGGTGGGGCTGGCCAGGTGAAAGGTGCACTATTCTGCCTGTCACAGAAGGGGTTCTTGGAGCTGTGTAGGCAGCCAGGGAGCTGGCACACCTGAAGATGAGAAAACTCCCAATCTGCTGGGCAGAGGAAACCCGGACAATTTTGTCTGCCTGTCCTTTCTCCTGAGCAGTTAGCTCTGTGCAGTCTTGCCCCCTTAGCAGGCCTCTTGCTAAGGTCTTCTTTGTTAGGAAGTCTCTCAGACTGCCTGCCTTTCTTTTGTCCCAGAGCAGCTGGGTATGGATCCCTGATTTCACAAGCAGCTGAAATCTTAGTCTATTCAGGAATTCTGCCTGTCTTAGCTTTCCAAGCTCCTAATTACAAGAGTATCATGCAAGCACCATGAAATATAGGTTTGTGCTCCCAGAGTAGATCTCCAGAATTAGGTATTCAGAATTCCCAGTTCTCCACTCCCTCTCTGCTCTGTTCCTGTTCCTCCTGCGAGTGAGCTGGGGTGGGGGAAGGGCTTCGATCCCGCAGGACAACAGCTTTAGTACATTACTGTTTTCTGTGAGGGCTGCTCTGTCTCCAGGTGTATGCAGTTTGTTGTAGTCCTCTTTCCCGTTGCTCTTTCAAGAGTAGCTGTAGTAGCTTTATTTTCATATTATATGCGGTTTTAGGAGGAGACCTCTGTCTCACCTCTCATGCCACCATCTTTAATCTCCACTCCATGCATATATATTTATAATGGTTATATCTTCTTGTTGGACTGACCCCGTTATCATTATTTAATGTCCTTCTTTATCTCTTGCTACTTTCTTCGTTTTGAAATCTATTTTGTCTGATACAAGTACTGCAACACCTGCTTTTCTCTCTTTGTTGTTTGCATGAAATATCTTTTTCTATCCCTTCACTTTTAGTCTGTGTATGTCTTTGGGTTTGAGGTGAGTCTCTTGTAAGCAGCATATAGATGGTTCTTGCTTTTTTATCCATTCTGTTACTCTGTGTCTTTTTCTTGGTGCATTCAGTCCATTTACATTTAGGGTGATTATTGATAGATATTTACTTATTGCCATTGCTGGCTTTAGATTTTTGGTTACCAAACGTTCAGTAGTTGCTTCTTTACTATCCAACCATCTAACATAAGTTTCTTGTTAAGTTATTGTAAACACCATCTGATGTTTCTTTATCTCTCCCTTCCTATTCTTCCTCCTCCATTCTTTATTTATTAGGTGTTTTATTCTTTCCCTTTAGTTAGTATTTGGATGGTCTTCTTTCTTTGCTATGATTTTATTTTCTCTGGTGACATATTTTTAACCTTAGGAGTGCTTCCCTCTAGAGCAGTTCCTTTAAAATTTCCTGTAGAGGTGGTTTATGGGAGGCATATTCTCTCAGCTTTCGATTGTCTGGAAATTGTTTCATCCTTCCATCATATTTAAATGATAATCATGGTGGATACAATATTGTTTGTTCGAGGCCCTTCTGTTTCATTACATTAAATACATCATGCCATTCTCTTTTGGCCTGTAAGGTTTCTGTTGAGAAGTCTGATGATAGTCTGATGGGTTTTGCTTTGTAGGTGATCTTTTTACTCTCTCTAGCTGCCTTTAATACTCTGTCCTTATCTTTGATCTTTGCCATATTAATTATTATGTGTCCTGGTGTTGTACTCCTTGGGTCTCTTGTGTTGGGAGATCTGTGGGTTTCCGTGGACTGTGAGACTATTTCCTTCCACAGCATGGGAATGTTTTCACCAATTATTTCTTCAAAGACACTTTTTATCCCTTTTTCTCTCTCTTCTTCCTCTGGTACTCCTATAATGAGAATATTGTTCCATTTGGATTGGTCACACAGTTCTCTTAATATTCTTTCATTCCTTGACATCCTTTTTCCTCTCTGCCTCAGCTTCTCTGTATTCCTGTTCTCTGATTTCTATTCCATTAACAGTCTCTTGTATCTCATCCAGTCTGCTGTTAAGCCCATCGATCGCTTGTCCAATTTCTGCATTGTCTTTCCTCACTTCCCTCACTTCCTCCCTTAGCTCTTGCACATTTCTCTGTAGATCCATCAGCATGGTTGTGACTTTTATTCTTAATTCTTTTTCAGTAAGACTGCATTTCCATCTCTTCAGGCTCCCTCTCTGGGGTTGTCTGGTTGATCTTACTCTGGACCATATTCCTCTGTCTTTTCATGGCTATAGAAATGGTTGCTGGTAGTTGCCACATATGTCAGCTGGGCTCTTTAAGACTTTAAAAAGGAAAAAGAAAAAAAGAAAGAAAAAAAAAGAAAAAAGAGAAGAAAAAAGAAAAAACAAAACAAAACAACAACCACAAAAAAAAGCCCACTGGGTGTAGATTCTGTGGGGATGCTGTAGATGGTGCTGTTGCTCCACTATTCTGCAGCCATGGCCGTGCCACTCCTCAGGGCCCTTTATAGCTCTGGCCGGGGTGGGAATGAATGGGAGGCTGTTGATCTCTGTGGGAAGTCTAAGTGCGGCCACCCTTTCCCAGTCACCAGGTAAGGGGTCTGAACCTCCCCAGGATTCCCAGCCTGCTGTGCTGAGTGTGCCTGGGCCATATGGCTCCTCTGCTGGGCTCCTGTCTCTTTAACACCGGTGACAAAAGTGTGCTTTTTTTTTTCTTCCTTCCTGGGAGATGTCTGCAAGCACCCTGGCCCATTTCCCACTCAGAGCCTGCACCCTCTGTCTCTCCAATCTCCGCTACACCTCATGATGTGTGTCAGTGTTCCCCATGCAGATCACTGGGGTTGGTTATTTTGTGGAGTGTACTTCCACTCTCTCCCAGCTCTGAATCCTCTCCTCCCACCGGTGAGCTTGGGTGGGTGAGTGCTTGGGTCCCATCTGGTCACGGCTCTGTATCTTACCCGCCTCGCGGGGTGCCAAGTCCTCTCAGGTGTAGCTGCATGCTGTGCACTTTCATGTGTATTCTGGTCTCTCTTTTAGGAATAGTTGTATTTGCTATATTTTCATAGATATACATAGTTTTGGGTGGAGATTTCTGCCATCCTGCTCATGGCACCATCTTCCTGGAAGTCTCATAGGTGACATTTTTCATGCCCAACTCCCATAACACCTCCTGGAGCTCTGAATAAGTTTTTTAGCTAATGGATAAGTATGGTAAATCACCATGATTAGGCCAAACTGGCCTAAGAGCTGCAGTCAGCCAATCCAGAAGCACATGATTCCCTGGTGTGTGATAGATACTTTGAAACCATTGCCAGAAGGAAGGGTGAGTCATCATGGGAGCCAGTCTATCCATTTCACAACCTAACATAAGAATATTTTTCACCCCCGTATTCCAAAGACACAAAAGGCATGTAGGCAGATGTTCTGATGGTTCCTGCCAAAACCATATGCTCTTACTCACTATCTCATACTGGGTATAGGGGAAGAGCATGATGGAGTGCTCCACACACTGAGAAGGCAGCTGCTCCTCCTCCTGAGGAGCCCAAGGTTGTTGCTTTTTTATTTTCTTAATAACAACCAGGTGTTCCTTTAATATAGGAGGGGCTGGTGCCTCAGGCGGTGGCCTTTGCAATGGTTCAACCCTCAGCTCCACCCCCTCACCTTTTCCTGATATCTCTTCTACCATCTCTGGTGCTGAAAGCACTGCTCCATCCTCCCTTCCCCCACAGCTTTCTGCAATGTGGATTCTCTGGCTGCCTCCTCCCTCACCACTGGCATCTTTCAGGAGCAGTACCTGACTTCTCAATAACTGTTTCTCTTTCTTAAGGGCATCCCATAGGTCAGCACCCAGATCCTCCAAGCGATGCTGAAGTGTGTCTCTCTCCTTGATATCTTTCCAATATCTCAAGGAACAAAAGCCCCACAATCCTGGCCTCCACAAAGCTACTCAGGACATCTAAGTAATCTATCTCATGGAGGGTGAATTCCACAGATTCCAGTGCCTCCACCCTCCCCCAATTCTTGGGAAGGGCCCACCCATGTAGGAGGTGCTTTTTCTCAATAGCTTCCTGAGTGGTAGCCCCATTGATGGGGTGTTCCCAGGTGAAATTGCACTTTCCACAGAGTGGTCCCTACCACAGCAGCCACGAGGGTTTCCACACTATCCACAGGGTGGTTTGTGGGTATCTCCCCACCTTCTCTAGTGGCAGCCCAGCCAAGCATTACACCCATGAAAACAGTTTTTGGGTTCAGCATTCCTGCCAACTACCACCAGATATAACTCTAGGGGAAAATGTGTTCCTAGCTCGGGATAAATAAACTTTTGAAGCCAATATCAGTCAAAGCGAAAAACAAAGTGGGAGAAACTTGTTTACTACCTACAAGAAATTGTCTATTACCTTTCACCTGTGTCCCTCCCTGTCCTGGCTGGGAAGAAGCCAAATAAATAACTCTCTGCTCCAGATGCCTGCCTTCCCCTGCTCCTTGTAAGTACCTGTTGATATGGAGATGAACTAAGGCCATATAAGAGATCCTAGAAATATTGCAATTTCACCCATACCTACTTTTCCTTCTATTTAGGCAAAATGAAAATGGCAGTTGTCTACTGAAATTACTGAGAGAGAGGTAAACAAAGAGAGGTAATCAATCTCAGGGGATTTGGAGTGTACCTATACAAAATTTTCATTTTTTCAAATGTACATTGAGATTTTTAAGATTTTAAGGATATTAACTTACCTTCTTTCCTCCCATCAATGGTTGCTTTAATTATGCTCTGATTCTATATTTCTTTAAAGCTATTTTTCAAAGATTATATTAGATTATGATGCTTTTTATATTTGTTCTGCTTCTGTTAAAATGTATCACTATTATCAACTTATTTTTGTTCATTTATCTTGATTTGGGGGGACCCTGTGATCTCTAAACTAGTTAACAGATATGGAGCTCTTACTACATGCCAGGCACTTCTTATTCACAAAGTAGGGGCTCCTAAGTGTCTAGAGGTCAGTGAAGAGTAAAGCTCAATTAAGTTTTGTTTAGGTGTTCTCAGAGAACTGTAGGTATAGAATGGTCCATTTTGGAAAAAATGAAAATATACATATGTATTTCTGTGTGTAATTTTTTATTTTGTTAAAAGTATCCTAAAATATATATATCACTTAATGTTATTTTAAAGTGGGCATGGGACTTACAGAAGACGTTCTCTTTATATTTTCTACATGTCTGTAATGTTTAGCTTTTGAAATAATGAACAAACACTTTTACAAGAAAAGATATCATTTTTAAAACAAGCTTTAATTGTTAATACAGCAAAATCACTATAAAAGAGAATGAACAAATGCTTTTATCTCTTTAAATAATGCTCCAAGTTATTTCATTCTTAAAACATGATGCACGCTAATTATTGTTTGTGTTTTAAAAGCTTCTGTTTTGTTTTTCCATAAAAAACATAAGTAAAAGGAAGACACATTCCAGTTTTCTCAGTTAAACACACTAAAGGGAATATTCACTACTTATAAGATGAAAAATATAAGATATACTCCAATATCCTCAGCATAGCACAATGGTTTATTAATCCCTGATCCTAACCTACTTTTTAAATCTTATCTCCTGATATTCAGTGCCACTATTTTTAGAATGTGAGATATTTGAGTCCAAGGATTAACATTTTTCCCCTGGTATGTTCCCAACACCTAAAATAATACTTGGGCATAATAGTTTTGCAATAAATATGTTTGGTGAACAAATGAATAAGTGCAGTATATTTAATAGAGTAAATTATTTAATGGGGATAATACCTAATTTATGTTTTTTTTTGAAAAGTAGATAAATTCTGTACTCTGAGCTTGGCACCCAATAGGTACTTAATATATGTCAAATTCTTTTCCTATCTCCTGAAATCTGTGTACTCTATACTGCATAAGATTTTTTATTGGATTATAATTTAATTATGTATTTAATTATTTTTTAAATGTCAAAAGAAATAGTCATATACAGATTATTTCTACATTGCTCATAAAACTGCTACTCAGGACACCATAATGATATAGAACATCATATACACAAAAATGTGTGCACAAAGGATTAATGAATTCCTCACCTGATGCAATGGTAGCTTCCTTTCATTAGTAAAGTGCTCTTCATCCTGTTTCACTATCTCTTTTTCTTGCTTTGTTAGGATGCTCAGAGCTATCCCTAGGTTTCTGCTATAATTAGTTTCCTCTCTTCTCCTTTTCACTACTCCCATCCTCTCTTCATTTTAATATCATAATAAATACTTATTCTGTCTGCTTGTTCTCTTGTAAACTGACTAAAATATATTTGTAAGTAAGCAGGTTATAAATAAGCATATTAATAATACTGGTGGGTTTTATGCTCAGTGAAATAAGCCAGGCAGAGAAAGACAATTACCAAATGACTTCACTCATTTGTGAAGTATAAAAACAAAGCAAAATTGAAGAAACAAAATAGCAGCAGACTTACAGGCTCCAAGAAGGGGCTAGTGGTTACCAAAGTGGAGGAGTTGGGAAGGGTGGGAGGGGAGGGAGAAGGGAATTAAGGAACACTATAATTCGCAATCACAATATAGGTAGGTCATGGGGAAGGCAATGCAGCATGGAGAAGACAAGTAATGACTCTATAGCATCTTACTATGCTGATGGATAGTGACTGCAATGGGAAGGATGAGGACTAGATAATATGGGTGAATGTTGAAACCACAATGTTGTTCGTGTGAAACCTTCATAGGATTGTACATCAATGACACTTTAATAAAACAATAAAATAAATAAATAATACTGGTGGGTTGAATTTACCAATCAATTCAATCAGCCCCTCAACTCTATAGTTCTTGGTCAACACAAAGTAATAAGGATAGAAAGAGACCTAACACCCCCTCTCAAATCAAAATCCTTCCTGGGTTTTGTAGTAGTACCCTAACAGGAGAGGTTAGATCAATTAGGGCAAAGCTAAACCTAGAGAGAATGCCAAACTTTTGAGTATTGGTTCCCAATTCTGATTCCCTTGAGCATACAATGTTGGAACAATGGTGCAAATGGAAGTAATGGGTGTTTTAGAAAATAGGCTTCTAATCTGTGGGCCCCAGGGGATACCTCGTTACTATAGTAGAATAATATTAAGAGTATTGTACTAAATATTTTAAGTGGATTAATATAATAAATCTATGAGCTAGATACCACCATTATGTTCATCTCACAGTTGGGAAAATTCAGATAAGAGAAGTTACTTGCCTAGGATCACACAGCTGGTATATGCAACAGTCAACATTCCTATACAGGTAGTCCGGCTCATGAGTTTGTGCTCTTAACCACTACTCTATACTGTTTTCATGTAACCACTGCTCTTGTGTAAGGAGCAGCTGAGTGTGGATAAAGCAGAAATTCTACTTCAGTTTTCTTTCACAGGACTCCCAAAGCCATCCTATTGCAAAATGACTGTGTTGAAAGGATATCAGTGGCACTTTGTATATAGACTTTTGGCTAACCTTGATTGATTTTTAAAAAGGAAAAATTTGGGGTTCAAGGTGTAGAAGATCTATCCCCAGGTAATGGCCCAAAGGGTAGTTTCATACATGTACCACCTTTTCCTTTGCAGAAGGTTCCTATATTGCCATTCCCTCTTCCACTTCACAGTCTCTGTTAAGAGTTGTCTTTAAGCAGGCAATGTAAGCTTTGTCTAAGCATACAAGACATACAAGATAGATATGCTCTGTGTGACATTCTATTCTCAGAAAAGGTAAAAAAATTTTTTTAAGTATAACCACATATTAGAGTTAGATAGGTAAGTTGTTATTAAAACCAAAAGACCTCAAAATGCACAGGCTTAACTAAGACAGAAGTTTTCATCTCTTATAACTCTCCAAAGGTGAGTAATCCAAGCTGGTGAAGCATCTTATATTCATGGGTTTTTCTAGGGGAAATATCCTGAAGTCAAGGGGATGGAATGAGTCTGTCCCATGATCCATTTTCTGAGAATAGACTAACTGAGACCTTCCCTTGAGTTACTGTCCACCATCTGTTGGAGTATTTTCTTCATCTGATTGACACGTTAGTTCACCACTATCTCTTCTTTGAAACACATGTGGATGGATTAGTTAGGGAAATTTTGTAGTAAACTGACTTATCTTTAAGATGATTAGGAACTTGTATACATTGTGTCCATTTACAGTTGTCCAATGGCTAAGAACATAGTTATGTTGCAACACAGAGCTTCAGGGGATGCTAGGAAATATTGCCCCCAGTTTGATGTCCCTGTACTTAGCTGAAGTTAGGAATGACTCTATTACTAAAAGGAAAGAGGAGAGAATGGATACTGAGGGATAGTTAGCAGTTTCTTCAATAACATAGGCTCCAGTTTATAATTTAACTTGAGTTCATTATTGAGAATCAACTAATGGTTGGAGATAGCTGGCCTACCAGTGACTTTTTTTACTTTGCATGTAAAGGACAAAAGAGCATTCTGGGAAATAATTCACCTTAAAAAAAGAAAAGACCAACAAGACAAGATTAGATCAATAGTAACATTTGAACTAGAGAGAAGGAATGATGCTAAAGATAGCACCACGAAAGTCATTTGTGTTTGTCCTATGCTCCACATCTTCATGTATTCATTTCTAAGTCTTTTAAGCGCACTGACATTCGCTATTTTCATGAAAAACTCTAAAGAAACAAGGATACCAAGTGTGACAAAGTATAATAACTAAGGTCAAAGGTATATGATTCTCTTTTCTGCTTGCATGTTGCTTGGCTTCTCCATGTCTAACGTATCCTAGAATAGAGTGTAGAAAACTGTGTTAAGTAGTAGAGGCTCAAAGATCTTGCTCTCTTAACTATTTTTTAAAATATACATTATTTACAAATACTGCCTAAGTACCAGGCACTGTACTAAAGCCTTTTATGTGTATTATCTCATTTAATACTCTGAACAACTGTATAAGTTAGTTCACTTGTTAGTTATTAGGAAACTAAGGCCCAGAAAACTTAAAGGTAGTTTTTTCAAGGTAAAAACCCAGTAAGTGGTGAAGCTCACCTCAAGTCCCTCACAACTGCACTATCCTCATTTATAACCACTATATTGTACAAAATCATTAAAGAAAGGTTTAAAAAATCAATAATAAAAATGAAGAGGACTTGAAGTCCTTAAATAGTGAGCAAGAAAGAGGACAATGGAAAAATGGATTATTATTTTAAATTCTACTGCACTGTTATCTAGAAAAACACAAATTAAACTGGAAATTATACATTTAATGGTAACTGCAGGGAACAATTACAGCATCACCATACACTTTTGCAAAGGATACTATCCAAACACCTGGAGAATCATTAACTGGTCTTACCTGAATTGAGAAATAGCTAGAATTAGGGAATTTCCTAGAAATAATCCCTTCCAAAACGGCAAACAAGTGCTTGAGGTTTTAATTTAAGAGAGTATATTTACCTAAGGGTAGAGGGGGAGTCATAGACAACTTAAAGGTCCAATGAATATGCATAGTATGTATTTCTAATACATGACTAATTTTCTCAGGGTATTCAGTTTCCAGCAAGATATTTTAAGTTTAAGGTTGGTATTTGCTCTTTGTGACATCATGAGTATCAATACTTAATTGGAAATTTTACATTTTCCTTTAAATATGCAATTTGGAAAAGCTTTCTGTTTTGGGAAATGTGAGTTTATTAAACTGTTTTAAACATAATGCTTATGTTTACTATGACTAACGCCTTTCATTAATGAATTTTATATTTTATTTATGGTATTTTTATGTTTATTATGAGACAAAAATTGTATTAGTGAAGTATCCCTTTAACATCTGTTTTTGTCTTAGTATTTTGGTCTATTATTTTGAAAAGGGCTTGCAGCTGCTGAAAAATATGTCAATCATAAAAATGATCCAAATAATTGAAATGGCATCTATAAAATGAGATGGAAGAATTCTCTGGATCTGCCAGTGGTTTGTGTGTAATAGTGGGCAGGCCACTTTCCTTCTCTTGGCCGTAGTTTCTCCATAGATTAAAAGCCCTGGATAAAAGGCTTGTATAACTCTGATACTCTTGGAATTAAATTTAATATGCGGTAGAATAAATCCTGTATGTTTTCCCTTCCAGAGTCATGCCCCACCCTCATCTATTCATCAGGAGACTGACCCAAGCTGAGTTTGTAGTTGGGTTTGGAAAATGGGGTGCCTTGGAAGGACATCAGACAGAGAAGGGATAGTGAAATTAGGGTATTTATCTCCCCCATTTCCTCCCTTGAGAATAGTTTTGCTATGGTTGCAATTTCATGTGTCCCTCTTCATTCCTTCCTTTCCTTGAGGAAGTAGGTGTAGCCTCAAGGGATGACACTACCCTGTATACATCTTTTGTAAACAGTCTTTTTATATTAAACTCACATTAAATTCCAAATTTGAGTGTAACATCTGTTTTCTGTCATGACTCAAAATGATGGAGGAGGTGACTAAATGTTCTTAGGATCTGAAGGTTTACCATAAGAAGGGTGCTTATATTCATGTTTTGCCTCGAGGACAGAAGATGGAATAAATTTCAGATATAATAGAATATCATTATATTAGGCAGAAAAAAAATCTGTTTGAATTATTTTAGTCACAATTGGTAAGATTATTAAGAACAAAACTTAGGCTGATATTTCCAAATACTGGAGCCCAAGGGCTATGTGACTATATTTGCACTGGCACATAGTGGAATCATAAAAATACAGGCTATGCTGTAAGGTTGCATAAAGCTAAATTTATGTAGTTAAAAAAGGTTTTACTAAGATTAATCATTTTTTGGTGTTCAAATGTCCTTTAGTTTAATAAATGTTGGAATCAATAGAGGTAGTTTTCTTGTTTTAATGTCTTTATTTGCCAAAACAAAGAGCTGACAATATTATGAAGGTCCCTGTAAAAGAAAGTGTGTTGGTCTGTGAAATCCACAAGTCTAGGAAGCACTGGGCAAAGCTGCCTATCTTTCCGGAGATTTCAGAGTTGAGTTTTTCTGAGGCAGAAAACTGGACAGGATGCACTTTAGTATCAGTGTTTCTTTGGCTTTTTGGTCTGAGTTATTTGGGGGTGAAAATATAAGAAGTATAAATCATAGATTCTTCTTTGGTCTTGTTAACAACTGTCATAAAGGAGCCAATATTTTTCAAAGATTTGTAGATAAGGCTGCAATACAGAGGTAGTGTTGCTTTTTCTCAATCCCCTTATACTTAAATATTAACAATGATCTTATGGATAACCTCAGGAATCATATTATATGACATTATATTATTATATGTGATATAAATAATATATATGATATTATAAACTCAGAAAAAAACTGTGGTGAACTCTGGGGAAAAATAAAGAGGACATTTATTCTTTGTTTTACATATGTAGTATTATTTGAAACTTTTACAATGAGTAAGTGTTATTTGCATGTGATCAATTCCAAGTCAGGTAGAGGGAAGAGCATCACACTATAAACAGATGAGGGAGATGTATTGTGACTAACACTGAGATGATGGTAATAAAAGTATCTCTGTATATAACTATAGAATCACTGTTGTATACTTATGCAAGGTAAATTGCAGTATTTCCAGAATCTCCTGCTGGACCTTAACCATTTACATATCAATAGGTGTTTACCCACTGCAGCTTCCTGCAGCCTCTGGGGGAGTTGGAGAGTGGACAGCCATTCTTTCCTCCACTCTGTTCTTGGTACATAATTGGTCTGGTGTCTGCCAGTCACCAAGAACCTGCCCATGGAGCTGCTCCCAGAAGTGGTGGGTGGGGAAGTGAGGGAGCGCTGTGGCTGCAGAGACACAGAGCACCAAGCAGGCTTTGCTAGTGGGGACTGGGGAGAAAGGAGAGAGCATGCTATGGCCAGAGATCAACAGAGCCAGGCCTAATTGTGAGCAATAAAAAGGGTTTCTCCCAACTTTCCTTTCCCTTGACTTATTTCAGTTCCATTGGTTCGTTTGCCCCAGGCCAAGAACACCCTTCCTCCTGGAGTTACATCTAACTTAAGTCAGCAGGACCAATGAACCCCAAATCTATCTTAATAGGTTCAATGTTTGGGTGGGATAGACCTAGAGATGGTAGGGAAATGCTCTTGGACCCCACTGTGGGTGGTGGGGAGACACCCAGCAGTGCCCCTGTGGGTGGTGGGAATTCACGTGGGAACCCCCTGTGGATGGTGGGGCTTCATCCAGGGATTCCACTGTACGTGGTGGGAATTCACTTGGAGATTTCCCAGTGGGGTTTGGTCTGGGGTAAAGTGTCTCCTAAAAGAATGGGCCCCTCCCCAGAATTGGGAAAGGATGGGGACACTGGAGGCCATGGAGTTGGCCCTCCATGAAATAGGGGACTGCTTAGGGGGACTGAGTGGCCACAAAGTGGCAGGAATTGTGGGTTGTTTTTCTCACAGCATTGGAAAGGGTTAGCAAGGAGAGAGATGCACTTCAGCATCAACTGGAAGAACAGGGAGATGAGCTGTGGGATGCTCTAAAAAAGGAACAACAGCTACTGAGAACTGAGATTGTGCTGCTCAGAGATGTACTAGCAGCATGGGAGAAGACAGCAGGAAAATTCTATCTGCAAGAGGCCATGGGGGAGGTGAAGGAAGGGGTGGTGCTTTCAGCCCCACGGATGGTAGAGGAGACATTGGGGGAGGATGAAGGGGTGGGGCTGAGGGCAGAACTGTTGCCAAGGCCACCACCTGAGGCTACAGCCCCTCAGGTATTGAGATCCTACCCGGTTGTGGTTAAGACAATAAAGATGTAACAACCACGGGTTCCTCAGGGAGATGATCAGCCTCCTCCCCAGCTTGTGAAGCACTCCATGCCCTGCCCCTATACCCAGTCTGAGCTGGTTGATTTGAGCACCCAGTTTTGGCAGAAGCCCTTGGAACCTCTTTCTACATTTCTTTTCCATTTTGGGGATTTAGGAGTAGAGGGCATTGCTCTGTCTCAGTCAGAAACAGGTAAACTGGCTTCCCTGATGACTCACCCCTCCCTCCAGCAGAGGTTGCAAATTTCCAATCACACCCCAGGGAATCATGCACTTCTGGATTGGCTGACTGCAGCCCTTAGGGTAGTTTGGCCTAATCAGGACAATTTACCATATATTCTCACTATCTAGCAAACATATGCAGAGATGAGAAGGTTTTATGGGAGTTGGGTGTGAAAAATAACTATAATGTGGACTCTCATGTCCCCGATGAGGGGTTGTTCACTGTGGGGATGAGAAACCTGGTCTTCAGTACAGGTCCCCCATCCCTCTTTGGGTCCCCAGTGACTACTCTTGCCCCCCATATAGGGAAACTCATAAGTGAGGCTACTCCTACTTTGGCAGATCTGGGGGAGGTTGAAACAATAAGAACATGGAAGGAAGTATGGGCTACAACTGAAAGGAGAGGTGCAAAGGGCCCTGTGAAGGTCTTGAGGGCCCAGATTCGGGTTGATTTGATAAAGGCCGGGACAGTGAAATAAAAACCTGATGGACAGCCCAATATAAGCTTGCTAGAGCTGTGTCACCAATTAAAGCCAGAGCAGCGGTTCTAGGTGCTGAGGTCCAAGACACAGAAGCTGGAGGCAAAGCTCCATGTCCAGCCTGTATGTCTGCAGAATCCTCCTGGACCCTTGCCAGATGATGATTGGATATTACAGTTTGACTGAGAGGAGGGTTAAGGCACCCACCTTGCAGGGCTGCCTGGGACCTCTTGTGACAGAGACTCCATGTTGAGTAAATGATCAGTCCCCAGTGAATGTGTAGTGTGTCCTGGCTTTCATGGACACAGGACCTGGATGCTTCTTGAGTTATTATGACTCTGAGTAGTGTCCTGAGGCCCCCACTATTATACAGAGGTGGGGCTGTCAGAGTGGAATAAGCCTGAATCCCCTTGGGAATAGGGGAATTTAATGTGTATGATGTTATGATCATCTCTGATTGTATTACAGATAACAGGCATTATTGCAAGAGGTTTTTCGTCTTTTAGGCTACTGGAGAGTGTTTATCCTGCATTTGCACAAATTCTGAAGCCCTTGTGACCCTTGGACATTGCCAAACAGACAAACTAGTGTTATGTCCGGATCGCAGCATCCTCAGAGACCAGAGACCACCAGGGAGACCGAGTCATGCATGCAAGAGCAAAGGGCGTTTATTACGGGCTTAAGTTCGGACTCTCAGCATTTTCACCTAGGTGGTGGAGGTGAGCTGAGAGCCCCAGACAAAGGCAGGCAGGATTTTTATGGGCTTTGGGAAGGTTGAGTTACAGGAAACTGGGACAAGGATACAGTAATCCAATCATAATCACACAACATCATTGACAACAGTTCTAGCCATACAGGTTATCTAGAGTATCCGTTACTTTTGGCGGGGTCAAATCACAATATTTGGGGTATCTTTGAAATTAACCAATTACAGAGCGAGCCTAGGGTCTTTGCTTAGTGACCAACAGGTTAATCTTTACTCTCTGTAATGGGGTCTTATCTATCTCTTCCCGGCAGACCTCATCCTTAGGAATGTGGGGAGAGGGCTCTTGGCCTTTCCTAATTGGATGGCAAGGGGGGTGGTTGCATGCCTTGGGTGATATGTAACTACTTGATAGTTTCAGGGAAACTGTAACTCAGGCCTTCTGGTTCCTGAGGCTTCCTGAAGCCTGTCATGGCATTAGTTTGGTTCCTTCACTAGATATCTTTGTGCCTGGGCCTCTGGCGACAACTTGCAGGCTATTTTTCCTCGCATCCCAGGGAATGATGGAACAGACTAATTTGGTCTAGAGCAGAAGACAATGTAGGCTGTAGTCCTTCAGTGAGGCCTGCCTCTGACATTTGGAGATGTCAGCAGAGCCAGGCAGGAGTGCATTGTGTGACTGAGGCTGACAGCAATCTTGATACTACATGGCCTTGATACTATCTCGACACATGGACCAGCGATGGCCTTTCTAGCACTTTGAGGACAAGGCCTGGAAGGAGGCCTCTGTGTCCCTGGAGTACCTTCAGAGCAGCCCCCAAAGGTCATGGTAGTGCACCCAAACGACTGGAAGGAAAAAGCATTTTGCAGGGATTTTTTGTCTCATTACTGTGACCAGTGCCTGTGCTTCTGGTAGTGTTACATCTACACCTTCCTACCACTGCCCTATCATAGGACCCTCTCTGCATGCATCCCACCTGCAGTGTCCTATCACAGGACCACTCTCTTGCATGCATCCTACTTGATGGACAGGTTTTGCCTATGCTGCTGTCATTGAAACATTTATCTTATCACCCTTAAGGTTTATTCTTTTCTACAGTCATTGGGCCCACCTCCTAGCCACAGCTGCTGCTTACTGAGTGCACATGGAGCCCCTTATGGGTTCAGTTGCTGGCCTCCTCTGGAATGGGTGAGCTATGGACTTAATCTGAGTAGGACTTTGAACCCAACTGGTTCCTCAAGTTTGAAGATTTTCATGATTATATTGCTTCCTGTTTTATTTTATTTCTGTTGTTAGTGTATATTATTAGTCTGGTTACAGTGCTCTGGTTTTCTCACACAGGGGCCACTGTGGAAGATGAGGAGGGCATGTATATTGTGAGGCAAGAATTCTGGAGGGGTGAGTTGTGGGGTAAATTGTAGAATTTTCAGAATCTCCTGCCTGGCCTTAGTCCATTTACGTATCAATAGGTGTTTACTGCTGCAGCCTTGTGCAGCCTCTGGTGGATCTAGGGCAAGGGGTGGAGAGAGGACAGCCATTCTCTCCTCTCCTCCATTCCTTGGTATGCAATCAGTCTGGCATTTTCCAGTCACCAAGGATCACCCACAGGGTTGCTCCAAGAAGGGGCAGGCATGGAAGTGAGGGCACACTGTAGCTGCAGAGACATAGATCACCAAGCAGGCTTTGCTAGTGGGGACTGGGGAGAAAGGAGAGACCATGCCATGGCTAGAGGGGTGGACGAATCCAGGCCTCATTCTGAGCAATAAAGCATTTCTCCCAACCTGCCTTTCCCTTTGACTTATTTTGGTTCCACCAGTTTATTCACACCAGGCCAGGAACACCCTTCCCCCTGGAGCTACAACTTGAAACCAATTTAATATTCTATATAAACTATTCTTCAATATAAAAATCAACAACAAAGAAGTAAATTCATTTGTAATATAGCATTTATAATGTGTAACTCATTTTTCTAAGTGTTTTAAATTAATTTACTCATTATCCTTATTTTAGACACTGAAATCCTGAGAATTAAGTCATTTGCATGAGGTCACAGAACTAGTAAATCGTGGAGCAGAATTTGAACCCAGTCAGTCTGACTCCTAAATCTATTCTCTTAACTATTAGATCCTGAGAAGGAAATACTTAGCTCAACCTGGAGTTTTGGGGTGGTTAAGTGTTGTTTCTTAAGTACCTGCCCTAGGTATCAGACTACAAGGCAGAATACCACACAGGGCTCAACAATCGCACCTGTTGCTTCTGCTACCCTTGGACCCCTGGATATGTTGCTAATCAGGAATAATTCCTTTTCCAGTTAGCTACAGATTCTGTGAATTCACTAACATATCACATGCTTCCATACCTATCATTTTCACTCAGAATTCACTATTGCATTTTGGAGCAGGCAGTATCATACTTTTGTTGATGGAGAATCTGAGACAGAGTGGTGAAGTGTCTTGCCTAAGGGGAAATGACCTAGGAGATGGTTATAATTTTAAACCCAAGTATTATGATGCTAGAGTAATTTCTCTACACTTCATCATGGTGTTTTGGAGGGGTTGATTGACTGTGCAGTATAATGGGCCCCCAGATCCCTCCTATGCACTCTAGTGGTGGTCCAGGTGCCTACTGGTGTGGCTCAGCCCCATCCCTCTCACATCCATTCTTATCTGATTATGACTAATTATCTAGTTCCAGTTATAGAACTAAGTGTAGTTTTTGCCCCTTTTAAATGAGTAGGCCTTTACACAAAACCCACAGACTCACAGAATTGAGTAATACAAAGGCAAATTTTGCCGTCACCTCTTATGTAGACTGTGGAATAAAAATATTAGATTTTATCCCAGTTGGGAAGACTATAAATAAGGAAGGTGGGTCTGTCTTCTTTGGCTACATAAAACAATTTCAATGGATGGTTCTAGCAGGGAAGACTATAGTGTCTGACAGCACTAATGTGTCCTTTTACTTTAGTCTGTCCTGCACGGTAGACCCTCAGTATAGTCACAGCTCTGTTATGGGGTGAGAATGCTGATGTTTCTCCCAGGATTGTGTCTCAGAGGCAATGAATAATGAAGCCACCAGACAAGAATATGGAGCAACCAGCAAAGCTCTTTTAATGAGTGAAAAGAGAAACTCAGGCTACTCTGGCAGGGCTTCAAGGGGTGATGTCATCAGGGTCTGTGGTTTATATTGCCTCCTAAGAGGAGGAAGTCCCACCTTCCATGGACTATATAGAGAACTGAACTAATGACATCACAACCCACTCTTGATTGGATGAAAGTACAATGCTTCACTTGCATAGGGTATAACCAGTCAGAAGTTAGGTCTATCTAAGTGTACTTTGGAATGGCTGAGTTTGATTAGAGTTTTTTGAAACTTATAAGGGCTTTGAAACTTATAAGAGCTCTGAAGCTTTTAAAACCTACAAGAGCCCTGAAGCTCTTTGAAACTTTTACAAGGGCCTTGAAAAGTATTGGGTGAAGCACTGAACTCTATCTGCCTGCATCCCTCTATCATCTGCCTCATTATCAAGAGCAGCCAGGTATTCAGGACCTAGGTGTAAGGGCATAATTTGGGTTTACTGACACTGTGCTTTATCATTTTTGTGGATCTCTGCATTTGTGGAAGCTGAGAGAACCATACAACCCACAAAAATAAATTTATAAAAAACTTAAAACACAATATTTTACCATGGAAAACTTGCTACAATTCAGGCAATAATTTCCATTTTTCAGAAATCCATGCAAATAATGCAAATAAAATTTCCTACTGAGACTTGTATTAAAAACTCTGTATTAAACATTAAGCTCTAGAGCCATTCTTCACTAAGATCAGTGGGTATTCTCAAGATAAAGAAGAGTACCCCATGTTTTTATTATGCTAATCATTTGTAA
>JAQQAC010016209.1:50215209-50254314 GCA_029783875.1 Phataginus tricuspis | reverse complement strand
TAAAAGCCTGTACCTTGGTCTCCTACCTTGCCTGTTTGCTAAGCTCACTCTTCGGCTTTGTGGACAAGAACCCCGGCATCACTACAATAGTTAAAAAAGTACAATATTAATCTTATTTTGTCCATTGACAGGGTTACTAGACCTTATTGAATGAAGTTATTCAAAGTTGTGACATCATTGTGGACCAGTGAGTGAATCTATAACTGAACAACTGATCTCAATGGGCTAACTAATGTGGGGATCTATATTGAGGTTTTGCAGTATGCTACCATCGGCTTAACTTTATATTTGTATCAATAACTTAGATGGAAACATTGGGTATCAAGCTGCATGGGATAGTTAATCATGATTTTAAATAACTGGACTTTTATTTGTGAAGGCTGGAGCAAAATGAAATTTAGCAGAAATAATATTAAACCCCTGTGTAAGTATATGTTTGACCATATAAGAGATAGGTAGGATGTATAACCTAGGCTTAGGAGGATTCTGTAATGAACATTTCAGTGTCAGATAGCTTTCAGAGTATGCCTGCACTGAGGAGACCCTCATTTAGCATAAATGACAAGCTTGCGGACCAAAATATGAATATAGTTACAGACACATTTAATTTTGTCCAGAGAACAGAGAGGAGGCTTGGGACAGACCTGGAACTAAAGTTTCAGAAAGGAAAGTTGAAGGAGAAGGAGGTGTTCTGCCTGGAGAAGATTCAGACAGACAGGGACTCAGACTACTGAAGGACTCTCACAAGGCAGAAGGAGCGGACCAGGTCTGAGAGACCCCAGTGGCCACTTTGGAGCAAGAAAACATTTCATCTTATTATGTAAAATAACTTTCAGTCAGTCAGTGATGTCCCTGGATAGAGTGGGCTGCTTCAGGGAGTAGTAAGTTTCTTGCCAGCAGAGCTGTGAAAAGAGAAGCAGTCTTACTGTTAGTGTGAAACCAGATTTCTACATTGAATAGAATGATGGTTCTCAAACTGGAGGGTGTAGTGCATCAGTATCACCTGGGGAGCTAGATATAGATTCAGATTCCTGATCCACCAGACCCAGGTTCCAATTCAGGGGGTCTTGGGTGGAGCCCAGGAATATGCATCTCTAACAAATGCCCATAAGTGATTTTATTCCTACTTTGGTCATTAGCCTGTTGAGGGTTGGGTGATTAATACTGAGGCCAGCAGTTAGGAGAGGAAAGAGCATTGGACTAATAGGCAGGCTCAGCTCTTGTCTGGGCTCTTGCCCCATAGAAGCTTTCTGAAAGTTACCTCCTATCTTGCGTCGCAGTCTATACCATGGTGAATGTTCTTTTATCTTCATTTTAAGTCAGTGGATTTCATCATTTATTTAAACAAAATCTTTTACAGAATCCCAATATTTGAGGCAAAACGTTAATTGTTCTGTTGCCTCTGTGTGTGTGTGTGTGTGTTTGTGTGAGTGTGTGTAGTAGAAGAAGATTTTGCCCACTTACCACACCCCCACCAAAGCCCCAGAATTTCTTCTATGGTGTTTGAAGTTACTGCTCTTGGATCTGCTGTATGTCCAGGTTCTGATAACCAAGGGCCTTTGAGTCTTGCGACCCTAACACCTGAGTCCTGTACCTGCCTTCAACCTGGTACCTGCATCCAGCCCTGCTATCTCCCTCCATCTTGCACACACAGTTATTGAGCAAGTATCATGCCCCCATGAGGCCTCTGAGTAGAGATCCCTCCTCTCCTTGCCAAGCTACCAGCCCCTCCCCCCTCCACAGAGGTTCCCGCACATCTCTAGCCTATTTCATTACCTATCCTCTAGTCACCATTGTACACATATCCCAACCAGCTTTCTTGGGCCAGGGCAGGGTGGGAACTGGAAATAGCTTCAATCAGGACTTTGAAAAGCATCCCCAAAACTCCTTATATACACTTCTGTTCCCTGCCTTGTCTCTCAAGTCTGCCCTATCACTCCACTTCTTCAGATGGCTTCACATGCAAGGCAGACCAAGAACCTGTGGTGATCAGCCCCTGCTCATTTCTCTGGCTTTATCTCCAGCCTTCTCTAGGTCATAAGATTTTGTTGCTGTTTGAGGAACTAGCTGTACATGGGTTAAATATATTCAACCTTCAGAGAATCCTTTAAAGAGTCCTTTGTGCCTTAGAATTGTCTGAGCCTGGGTGATAAAATAATAACTTAGGGCCATTTGGAACCAGAGAGACTATGGAAATAACAACAACTACCATTTATTGAGCCCCTCTCATATGACATCCAATTTCCTGTTCATTGCTTTATTTAATTCTTACATCAACCCTGTGAAGTCAGTACCATTTAGTACCCCTGTTTTCCAGATGAGAAAACTCAGGTCAAAGCAGTTAACTTGCTGAGCTGCAAATATAAAGCTTGGATTATAAGTCCATGCTATGGTAATCATGAAGGTGGTGTATTTTTTAACTTTATGACACATAGCACTAGATGGAGGCTATACATATCATTCTAGAGAAACAGGCACAAAGTCCTGGGGGAGTGCAATGGTTAGCTCCTTGTATTCCTGGGAATATTCTTAGTCCTGTGCTGAGCTCTTGGCAAAATTCTGCTCTGAGTCTTTACAAATATGCAAGATGGGAACCCCCTACTGTTCATGTGCAGTGCCAGAAAAGGTGGAATAAATATCAATAGATGCAATAACCCTGGACTTTTTCCAAGAAAAGAAGGAAAGCAACAGTCCCTAGAACGGGTAGTGGGTCAAATTAGACCCAGTGTTCTCAAATTTGATTGGGAATTAGAGCCTTCCAAAGAATGATGCACATGCAGGTTCTTGGGCCCACATCCTTGATTTTCTTATCCGAGACATGGCCTTAAGACCAGGAATCTACATGTGGCAAACACTCCCTAAGTGATTTGGCTGAAGTGATTTTATGCACTGCCTTGTCTTCAGTAGAGAGTTGGACCAAATAGCTTTTCAGGTTTCTTCCAGCCTTGAGAGTCCTACTGTTCTTTAAGCATTAAGCTGTATGGTGTGAAAGATAAGTACCATGGTCAAATCAGAAACATAAGGAAGAAATATGAGTGTCAATAGTTAGAAATGCATGGTCATAGATGAGTTTATGGGTGTGGTCACACTTGAGTCTTGAAGTAGGGATAAAATTTGGATAGATACAGAATAGGTAAATGGCACTCTAGGCAAGAGAGCTAGGAGGAGCCAAGCCTCAAAGATGGAAATGACTACAGTATGTGTATTGTGGGGTCTGATGAGAAGGCTGAGATTAAGGAACCCAGATAGTCTCCTTGAAGCAAATGATGAGATAACTTTAGTAGAGAGGATCAAATCAAAATGGATATTGGATGCTACCCAGAGGATTTAGGCTTGAGAAACAAAGAGGAGCCTTTGTAAGCTCTGATACCTGGAAGAAAAGGGGTTCTAAAGCAATATTTTTAGTTTTTTTGAAATACACATCACTATTAGATACAGACGTGTGTGTGTGTGTGTGTGTGTGTTTGTATAACAGAAACCAGATTGTTTCCTGAAAACATTATAACTAAGGACCAGAGTGATGCACTTTGATATCACGTGTTTCTGTGTCTGTGAAACAAATCAAATATAAATACATATGTAAATTAATATATACACATTATACATATAAACTGAATATACACACATTATATATAACTTGAATATATACATATATATGAATTTTATGAAATTTATGTATGTGAAAAAATAGATAAACATATAAATTGAATTATATGTAATATACATATGTATATATGTGCATAGAAAATTTATGTATAATGTAAATATATTCATTTATATATGAAAATATATTTGATTCATTTCACAGACATGTACAAACACACATGATGCCAAAGTACATTATACTGGTCTTTAATAATAACTTTATAATTATTATAATACATATAAAGTATACATAACACATGTAATAAGATAATACATATGTATATATATTATGGAAAAATGCAAGGCCTAATCCACCCTTCCTAATTAAATTAAATTAAATTCTTGACTTTGTAATCGGTCATAACCACAGTTTGAGAAACTGGTCTAAGGAGTTCTGCCTTCACTGATTATTTTTTGTGGTGATAGACAACTATTAACTGGTCTAGTGGAAATGCTTCAGAAAATCCACAGGCATTTGATCTTTGTTTCATTTTTGAAATATATTTTAAGGATGTTTTAAACAATTGTAATAGAAAACAACATTCACAATCAAATGTATAAATGTGTGATGCATTAAATTTGGACTCTTTGGAAACCAGTTATGCATTAACTTGGATTGCCTGGTTAACTAATTTTTTCATGCACATATTGAAATAAGGCTCCTGGTGTGTTTGCACTTTATATTTAACCTTCTTCTAATTGTGCCATTGTTAATTAAGGTGCTAATTCTGTCCTAGTTTTTATTTGAATTCAGCCTGTATATGTCCACTCAAGTGGACAACCAATGTTCATGCCCTTTGGTTTGGCACATGCACTCCTTTGGACATAATGGTCAGCTGCACAATATCAGAATACTATGTAGTGTGTTAGATTGTGATAATCATCTATAATGGATAGTTGAAGTACTTGCAGTAAGTTTTAGCCATGTCTTTTCTAACTTTTATATTTATTACTGGCTGTCTTAACTAGTGCTGCTCAGAGACATCAGGAACCTTATTATATACAGTTTAGTTAGAATAAATAAAGTAATTATTCTTGGATTTATACTGTTAATTTTATTTGTAATGATTAATGTAGAACTGTGATAATTTTAGTCTCTGAAGTGAAGTACTTTATAGGCACCTTTGTTTTTCAACTATAAAACCCTGAAGCTCCGCCCTCTACAGCATGTTATATAGAGTTGCCCATGTAAGAAGCAGCTTCATCACAAGTTAATGCCTGCCTTTAGAGCATTTGCTGTTGTGATTTATAATAGTGGTTTTACAGATTTTGAAATTATGAGATCATTCAAGGGTACCTGGAGGATTTATATTTACATCTTTTTTGAAATGTACTGTTGTAATTCCCAATTTTAGCTTTTGACCTGTCTGTGTTCCAAATATACTCCACAAATTCCATTTCCTGTGTCTTGAGATCTCAGAAGCTGACTCCAACATGACATAATCGTTGGAACACAGTGTACTTTTAGGTTCACCTTTCCTTTTCCAGGTACTGAAGCAATGTTAGATTATTTGGAGTTGATTGAGCATATTTGAAATCTGTTTTCTCTCTCCAAAGCATGTTTCCCTCCAAATGGCTGGCAAAAGTCCTTTGTTTTTAAGTAAAGTATCATTGATATACAATCTTATATTGGTTTCAAATATACAACACAGTGGTTCAACAGTTACCCATATTATTAAATACTTGCCCTCTCTGGTGTAGTCACTGTCTATCAATGTAATAAGATGTTATAGAGTCATTAACTGTTTTCCCCATGCTGTACTACAATCCCCATTACCAATTTACATCGTGATTGTGAATTATAGTGCCCCTCAATCCCCTTCTTCCTCCCTCCCCACCCTCCCCACCCTCCCCAGCCCTTCCCCATTGGTTACCACTAGTCCGTTCTCGGAAAGCCCTTTTTGTTGGCCTTTTCAACTGCATGGGAAAGAGCCTCGCATTGGCCATCACGCAAGTCACAGATTATATGTTGATTCATCTGTTCTTGAGGTAAACTTTTTGTTGTTGTTATGCAGCTATTCAGATTGGGTCTGTCACAGTTTCTGTGTGTTGCTTGCATCTAGCACAGGGAGGGCGCATAGTAGATGCCCCATAAATCTTTGTTGAAATGATGAATGAAATGTCACTTTGTGCATTAAGCCATCTCTGGCAACCCTGAAATTCATTGCTTCCTTCCCTGAGATGTAATGGTACTTTGTCCATAAGTTTATTAAAGATTTTGTTACATCACATTAGAGTAACCATTTACATATCCATTTTGTGCATTAATTACCATTTATTTGGGGGAAAGAATGTTCTTGCCTTATTTGTTTTGGTCTCTGCAATGCCTAGTTCAGGACCTGTCATAGAAGAGGCAGTGAATGTTTGCTGAAGGAATTTATCAGTAAAAGTACAAATAAAGCATGGGATTAATTATGAACATACACAGTACTTTAGAGATTTATGAGTCATGACTTCTCAATTTCTCCAGTTTTCACTGCTTTTTCTTTCCTTTATTAATTCACTCATGCAATTATGTATCAAATATTTTTGGCTACCTACTTTGCTCCAAGCATTGTTTTAGGTTCTGGGAATACAGTGGTATATAATACAAATTCTCTATACCCAAGGAGCTTACATTCTGTTGAATGATATAAATAATTGAAGTTTAAGTAGTGATACAGTCTATAAAGAAAAATTAACCACAATAAGCGAATGGGGAATGACAAGGAGGTGGTATTTTAAGTAGCATATTCAAGAAAGGCTTCTCTGAGAAGATGACATTTGAGCAGAGGCCACAAAAGATTTATGAACTGAATAAGTACCTGCAAGATGGAATGGTTAGAAAGGGAAATGTGAGGGGGGATGGGAATAAAAGAGAAAAATAAATAGATAAATAACTAAAGAAAAACAAGAGAGCAGTCTCGCATGGACCAGTGGTAATAAGTGACATAAAACTGAGAAATGTGCTTAACTTAACCCTTGTCACATAAAGAATTTTTAAATGGATGTTGTAGCAGTACAGATAAGAGAGTAAAGCCTATTAATGCCACAGGACACAATCTTTGATTTTATTCTGCCTTGAATAGGTATTTTGCTGTATAAAAAGTTAATCTTGAGAGGGATGATGGATTGCAATTCTTGTTCTCCATAATGCAAAGGACTGTAAGTGCCTCACTTCTTTGAATCGGTACTCATCAAATGCAGGGTTTATTTTAAAATTTATGTCTATTTTGTTCATTGGTATAGTCTAAGGACCTAGAATATCGCCTTGCACATAGTAGGTGAAAAATATAGTCTTTTGAAAATTTAGATATAATTTGCATGTAACATTGTATAAGTTTAAGGTATACAATATGTTGACTTGATACAATATATATTGCAATATTATTACCACTGTAGCTTTAGGTATACCTCTATAACATCACATAATTATAATTTCATTTTTTTCTGATGAGAATATTTAAGATCTAGGCTCTTAGTAATCCGAAGCAAATACAATACAGTATTTTTTACTAGAATCATTATTTGTGCATTAGATTTCCAGAACTTTTTTATCTTCTAATTTCAAGTTTTACCATTTAATGACATCTCTCCAATTCCCCCACACCAAAGCCACTTTACCGTCTGTTTCTGTAAGCTAGGTTTTTTTAGATTCCACTTTTAAGTGATATCACACAATATTTGTCTTTCTTGGTTTTATCTCACTAAATAATTCCTTCAAGGTACATCCATGTTATCAAAAATGGCATGATGTCCTTCTTTCTCATGAATGAATAACATTCTATTGTATATAAATATATATTACATCTTATTTATCCATTCATCTATTAATGGACACCTAGGGTGTTTTCATATAATGGTTATTGTGAATAATGCTGCAGTGAACATAAGAGTACTGATATCTTTTCAGTATCCTGTATTCATTCCCTTTGGATATATAACAAGAAGTGGGGTTGCTGGATTACATGGTAGTTCTATTTTTAATTTTCTGAGAAACATGTACACTGCTTTTCATAATGGCTGAACCAATATACATTCTTATTAACAGTGTACAAGGGTTCCTTTTTAACCACATCCTTGCTAATACTTGTTATCTCTTGTCTTCTTGATGATAGGCATTCTAACAGGTGTGAGGTGATATCTCATTGTACTTTTCATTTGCCTTCCTCTGATAATTATGGATGTGAAGAACTTTTCATGCATTGTTGGCTATTTGTATGTCTTCTTTGGAAACATTTCTATTCAGTTCCTCTCCTTATTTTTAAAATTGTACTTTGTTGTTATTAAATTGTGTGAGTTATTTATATATTTTTGGTGTTAATCCCTTATAAAAGGTCCTTTTAATTTATCTAATATTTGAATCTCCTCTCTGGACTGTGAGTTTCATAAGGGAAGGTCTCATATCTGTTGCATTTCTCTATTCTTAGTAGGTATTAATTTTTTGTTGTTGAATGAATGAATTACTATTCAAATGACCAGATTATACTAATGCACTTTCATTTTTCTGAAGTATAGTTGAAATACAATATTATATTGCTTTAAAGTATACAACACAGTTGTACAACAGTTACACATTATTAAATCCTCACCCCAACTTCTGCAGTTATTGTCTGTCAACAGAGAAAGATGTTACACAACCATTGGCTAAATTCTCCATGCTGTACTTCTATCCCTGTGACCAACCTATATTATGATTGAGATTTTTGTGCCCCTTTATTGCCCTCAACATCCCCAGCCACCCATCCCAAGCCCTCTCCCATGAAAACCACCAGTCACTTCTCAGTGTTTCTGAGTCTACTGCTGTTTTGTTAATTTTGTTTTGTTTTACTAACACATTTACAAAACTATTTTCAGAATGTAAGACATTTTCTGGACTGACTTGAGAACTCTAAAAGCAGTACCAAAGCAATGGTCTAAGTTCACTGCTCTCCTGAAGCTTGCTTCTTCAATGCTTTATTAATCCCAGAAGGATTTTAAGTAAGGAAAGGGCATGCTCAGGGAGCACCTTGCTAGATACCTAAAGGGTTCAAAGGTCCTGGAACTGGAATTTGGCCACTGTTCTCCAGAGTACCCCAGTCCAAGAACATTCCTGTTAATCTTTGAAGACTAGCAATTGTCAAATGTACTGATTTTCTTACAAAGAAATAAAAGGGTAAAGTTCAGATCCTCAAAATCCAGAGCCAGAAAATTTGATGCAAATGAAAACTTTAGAAGAGAATATTAAATAGCTTGTGAGATCTTAGAAAAGAAAGATCACCAGGAGTCTGCTTGAGTTCCCATAAGATTAACTCATTCAAAACTATTTTAATTGTATTTTTTGATGGAGTTTCTAGGCTGATAAATCAGAGGGTAGTATTTGTTTTGTGAAGTTAATTATTTAAAACAGCCTTATACAAATAACTGCACATAATTAATGTGTACAATTTGATGCACTTAGAAATAGGCAAACACATGTGATATAATCACCACAATCAAGGTGATAGACATAATCAACACACTTCCCAGAAGTCCCTTGTGTCTCATTGTTTATGTTGGTTGTTTTATGGTGAACACAGCTAACAGATATACCCTCTTAAGAAATTTTGAAGTGCACTACACCATATTTTTAACTTTAGGCACTATGTTGTACAGCAGATCTTTTGAATTTACTCATCTTACAAAACTGAAACTTGGTATCTATTGAAGAACAACTTCCCATTTTTACTTCTCCCTAGCTACTGGACACTATCATTCCATTCTCTTCTACTATGAACTTGACTATTTTACATACTTCATAAAAGTGGAATATACAGTATTTCTCCTGTTGAGTGTCTTATTTCACTTTGCATTATGTCCTCTGAGTTCATCCATGTTGTTGCAAATGGTAGGATTTCCTTATTTGAAAGCTGCATAATATTCAATTATATGTGTATACCACATTTTATCTACTCATCTGTTGATGGACATATGGGTTGTTGCCATATCTTGGCTATTGTGAATAATGCTGCAATAAACATGGGAGTATTGATATTTCCTCAAGGTCCTGATTTCAAGACATTTTTCCAAACAGGAAATACAGATGGCCAAGAAGCACATGAAAAGATACTCCACATTGTTAATCATCAGGAAAATGCAAGTCAAAACCACCTCACACTGGTTAGAATGACGACTATCCAGAAGACAAGAAATAACAAGTGTTGGTAAGGATGTGTAGAAAAGGGAACCCTCCTACACTGTTGATAGGAATGTGTATTGGTGGAACCACTATGGAAAGCATTATGGAAGTTCCTCATAAAATTGAAAATAGAAATAATGTACAACCCTATACAGAAAAAATATGTGCATATCTATGTTAATTGCTGCATTATTTACAATACCCAAGATATGGAAGCAACCAAAGTGTCCATCAATATATGAATGGATAAAGAAATGGTACATATATACAATGGAATATTATACTGACATGAAAAGGAAAGAAATCTTGTCATTTGCAACAACATGGATGAACCTAGAGTATATTATGCTAAATGAAATAGAACAGGCAGAGAATGACAAAAAACATGATTGCAACTATATGTGGAATCTAAAAACAAAACAAAACAAAACAAAATTAACAACACACCACTAGACTAATAGACACTGAGGAGTGACTGGTGGTTGCCATGGGGAAGGAGCAGTCGGGATGTATGGGTGGGATAGGTGAGGGGGATAAAGAGGCACAAATATTCTCAATTGTAAGTTTGTCAAGGGGATGAAAGGGCAGCTGCAGAATATAGTCATTATTTCTGTAACATCTTTCCATGTAGACAGATAGTGACTACACTCGTTGGGGTGAGGATTTAATAATATGTATAACTGTTGAATTAGTGTGTTTTATACTTTAAACCAATACAATATTGTATATCAACTATACTTAAATAAAAAAATACACTGAAAATATAAATTCCAAAAAAATCAATTTTAGATATGTAAAATTGAGAAATAGTATTGATGGATCATCTGACACTCCTATTTTTAATATTTTGAGAGATATCCATACTGTTTTCCATAGCTAATGTGCTACTTTACATTACCATCAACAGAATCCTAATTTCTATACAACCTCATCAACACTTTTATTATATAATACTCTTCTTTGTCTTTACTGACAGTGTTTGACACAAATTCTATTTTATCTGATGTAAATATAGGTCATCTCTCTCTGTTTACAATTTTCATGGGATATCTTTTCTTATCCCTTTACTTTCAGCCTGTATGTGTCCTTAAACCTAACACAAGTCTTTTGTAGAAATTTAGTTGGATCTTGAGATTTTTATCCATTCAGCCACTCTATGCCTTTTGCTTGGAAGGTTTAATACATTTGTGTTTAAAGGTTATAAGTAAATCTCTTTAATTTTAGAATAAATTTTAAAAGACAAAAGCATTCTAAACAACTGTAATGAAAAGTTTTGTTAATGGATTAAAAATATAAAATGATGCAAATTGTGAGATCAGCAACATAAGTGTGGGAAGGGAGAGGTAAAAGTGTAGAAATTTTGTATGCAATTAAATTTAAGTTTATCTTGGCTTAAAATAGACTGTTTTACCACTAAGATGTTTTATGTAAACCTCATGGTAACCACACCAAAAAATTACATACAGAAGATACACAAAGGAGAAAAGAGAATCAAAGAATATCATTACAAAATATTAACGCAACCAAAAGGAAGACAGTACAGAAGAAAAAAACAAAAGAACAATACAGAAAAGAATAAAATGCCAATAGTATAATCACTTCAGATGTAAATGGGTTAAACCTAAATATATAAAGCAAAAATGAACAGAATTGAAGTGAGAAATAGACAGTGATTCAATAATAGTAGTACCTAACTTTCAACAATAGATGATCCAGACATAAAAATCAATAAGGAAGAGTTCCGGGAAGATGGCGGCGTGAGCAGGGTGGTGGAAATCTACTCCCAAAACTATATAAATCTATGAAAATACAGTAAATACAACTACTCCTAAAAAAGAGATCAGAATTTACAGGACAGTGCACAGCCTGCATCTGCACGTGAGAGGACTCAGCACCCCGAGAGGTGGGTAAGATATGGAGCCACGACCTGGTAGGACCTGAGCACTCCCCCACCCCAGTGCACTGCTTGGAGGAGAGGATTCAGAGCTGGGAGATGGTGGAAGTGCAGGTCCGTGAAATAACCAGCTCCAGTGATCTGCGCCAGGAGCGCTGACACACATCGTGCGGTGCATTGAATTTTGGAGAGGCAGAAGGTGCAGGTTTTGAGCTGGGAACATGCCTGGGTCCATGCAGCCAGTGCACTGGGACAAGAGAAAAGAGGTGGGGGGCCCAGCAAAGGAACACGATTGCCCCGGCACACTCAGCCCAACGGGATGGGAATCCTGAGGAATTTCAGACCCCTTGGCTGGCGACTATGAAAAGGTAGCCACACTGAAACTTTACACAGAGAACAACAGCCTCCCATTCATTCCCTCCCTTGCCAGAGCTACAAAGAGTGTCGCAGCCGCAGCTGCAGAATAGTGGAGCAACAGTGCCACCTACAGCATCCTTACAGAATCCACTCCCGGTGGGTGTTTTCCTTTTTTTTTCTTCCCTTTCTTTTCTTTCTTTTCTTTCTTTCCTCTTTTCTTTTGTTTGTTTTTGTTCTTACTTTTGTTTTTTTTTGTTTTTTCCTGTTTTTTTTTTTAGTCTTAAGAGCCCAGCTGACATACATGGCACCTACCAGGGAACACTTCTATCGCCATGAAAAGACAGAGGAATATGGCACAGACAAAGATCACCCTGACCCAGACAACACTTGAGAGGGAACCTGAAGGGATGGAAATGCACAATCTTCCTGAAAAAGAATTCAGAATAAAAGTCATAAGAATGTTGATGGATCTACAGAGAAATATGCAAGAGCTGAGGGAGGAAGTAAGAGAAGTCAGGAAAGACAATGCAGAAATGAGACAAGCCATCGATGGGCTTAGCAGCAGACTGGATGAGATGCAAGAGACTGTTAATGGAATAGAAACAGAGAACAGGAATACAGAGAAGCTGAGGCAGAGAGAGATAAAAGGATCTCCAGGAATGAAAGAATATTAAGAGAACTGCGTGACCAATCCAAACGGAAAAATATTTGCATGATAGGAGTACCAGAGGAAGAAGATAGACAAAAAGGGATAGAAAGTGTCTTTGAAGAAATAATTGATGAAAACTTCCCCATGCTGGGGAAGGAAGTACTCTTGCAGATCATGGAAGCCCACAGATCTCCTACCACAAGGGACCCAAGGAAGACAACACCAAGACACATAATAATTTAAATGGCAAAGATCAAAGATAAGGGCAGAGTATTAAAGGCAGCTAGAGAGAGAAAAAAGATCACCAACAAAGGACAAACCATCAGACTATCATCAGACTTCTCAACAGAAACCTTTCAGGCCAGAAGAGAAAGGAATGATATATTTAATGTAATGACACAGGAGGGGTTCGAACCAAAAATATTGTATCCAGCACAATTATCATTTAAATATGATGCAGGGACTAAAAAATTTCCAAACAAGCGAAAGCTCAGAGAATTTGCCTCCCATAAACCACCTCTACAGGACATCTTAAAGGAACTGTTTTGGAGGGAAGCACTCCTAAGGCTAGAAAGATGTCACCAGAGAAAATAAAATCGTAGCAAAGAAAGCAGAACATTCAAACACTAATTAAAGGCAAAGAATAAAACACCTAGTATATTAAATATAGAGGAGGAAGAATAATAAGGGAGAGAAATAACGAAACATCAGACTGTGTTTACAATAACTTAACAAGAAAGTTAAGTTAGAGTGTTAGATAGTAAAGAAGCAACCCTTGAACCTTTGGTAACCACGAATCTAAAGCCAGCAATGGCAATAAGTACAAATCAATCGATAATCACCCTAAATGAAAATGGACTGAATGCACCAATCAAAAGACACAGAGTAACAGCATGGATAAAAAAGCAAGACCCATCTATAAGCTGCCTACAAGAAACTCACCTCAAACCCAAAGATATACACAGACTAAAAGTGAAGGGATGGAAAAAGATATTTCATGCAAACAACAAAGAGAAAAAAGCAGGTGTTGCAGTATTTGTATCAGACAAAATAGACTTCAAAACGAAGAAAGTAGCAAGAGATAAAGAAGGACATTACATAAAGATAAAGGGGTCAATCCAACAAGAGGATATAACCATTATAAATATATATGCACCCAATACGGGAGCACCAGCATATGTGAAACAAATACTAACAGAATTAAAAGAGGAAATAGACAGCAATGCATTAATTTTAGGAGACTTCAACACACCACTCACTCCAAAGGACAGATCAACCAGACAGAAAATAAGTAAAGACACAGGCACTGAACAACACACTAGAACAGATGGACCTAACAGACATCTACAAAACTCTACAACCAAAAGCAACAGGATACACATTTTTGTCAAGTGCACATGGAACATTTTCCACAATAGACCACATACTAGGCCACAAAAAGAACCTCAGTAAAGTCAAAAATATTGAAATCCTACCAACCAACTTCTCAGATCACAAAGGTATAAAACTAGAATTACCTTTTAGAAAGAAAAAAAAAGACTCACAAACACATGGAGACTTAACAACATTCTCCTAATTAACCAATGGGTTAATGACCAAATCAAAACAGAAATCAAAGAATATATGGAGACTAATGACAACAACAACACAAAGCCACAACTTCTGTCTGATGCAGCAAAGGCAGTTCGAAGAGGAAAGTGTATTGCAATCCAGGCCTATTTAAAGAAGGAAGAACAGTTGCAAATGAATAGTCTAAAGACACAATTACTGAAATTTGAAAAAGAAGAACAAATGAGGCCCAAAGTCAGCAGAAGGAGGGACATAATAAAGACCAGAGAAGAAATAAATAAAATTGAGAAGAATAAAACAATAGAAAAAAATCAATGAAACCAAGAGCTGGCTCTTTGAAAAAATAAACAAAATAGATAAACCCCTAGCCAGACTTATTAAGAGAAAAAGAGAATCTACACACAAAACAGAAACAGAAATGAGAAAGGAAAAATAACGACCAACCCCACAGAAATACAAAGATTTATAAGAGAATATTATGAGAATCTATATGCTAACAATCTGGAAAACATAGAAGAAACGGACAACTTCTTAGAAAAATACAAACTTCCAGGACTGACCAAGCAAGAAACAGAAAAACTAAACAGACCAATCACCAGCAACGAAATTGAAGAGGTAATCAAAAACTGCCCAAGAACAAAACCCCAGGCCAGGAGGATTCACCTCTGAATTCTATCAGACATATAGAGAAGAAATAACACCCATTCTCCTTAGAGTTTTCCAAAAAATAGAAGAGGAGAGAGTACTTCCAAACTCATTCTATGAAGCGAGCATCACTCTAATACCAAAACCTGGCAAAGACCTCACCAAAAAGAAAAACTACCGACCAATATCTGTGATGAATGTAGACAGAAAAATACTCAACAAAATATTAGCAAACCGAAATGAAAAATACATCAAGAGGATCATTCACTATGACCAAGTGGGATTCTTCCCAGGTATGCAAGGATGATACAACATTCAAAAATCCATCAACATCATCCACCACATCAAAAAAAGAAGAACAAAAACTACATGATCCTCTCCATAGATGCTGAAAAAGCATTTGGCAAAATTCAACATCCATTCATGATAAAAACTCTCAACACAATGGGTATAGAGGGCAAGTACCTCAACATCATAAAGGCTATATATGACAAACCCACAGCTAACATCATACTTAACAGCGAGAAGATGAAAGCTTTTCATCTAAGATTGGGAACAAGACAGGGATGCCCACTGTCTCCACTGTTATTCAACATAGTACTGAAGGTCCTAGCCATGGCAATCACACAAAACAAAGAAATACAAGGCATCTAGATTGATAAAGAAGAAGTCAAATTGTCACTATTTGCAGAAGACATTATATTGTACATAAAAAACCCTAAATAATCCACTCCAAAACTACTAGAACTAATATCTGAATTCAGCAAAGTTGCAGGATGCAAAATTAACACACAGAAATCTATTGCTTTCATATACACTAACGATGAGCTAACAGAAATGGAAATCAGGAAAACAATTCCATTTGCAATTGCATTACAATAAAATACCTGGGTATAAACCTAACCAAGGAAGTGAAAGACCTATACTCTGAAAACTACAAGACACTTCTAAGAGAAATTAAAGAGGACACTAACAAATGGAAATACATCCCATGCTCTTGGCTAGGTAGAATAAATATTGTCAAAATGGCTATACTACCTAAAGCAATCTACAGATTCAACGCAATCCATATCAAAATACCAACAGCTCTCTCCAATGAACTGGAACAAATAATTCTAAAATTCATATGGAACTACAAAACACCCCGAATAGCCAAAGCAATCCTGAGAAGGAGGAATCAAACAGGGGGAATTACGCTCCCTGACTTCAAGCTCTACTACAAAGCCACAGTAAACAAGACAATTTGGTATTGGCACAAAAACAGACACACAGACCAGTGGAACAAAATAGAAAATCCAAACATTAACCCAAACATATACAGTCAACTAATATGTGATAAAGGAGCCTTGGGTATACGAAGGGGAGATGACAGCCTCTTCAGCAGCTGGTGTTGGCAAAACTCGACAGCTACATGTAAGAGAATGAAACTGGACTACTGTCTAGCCCCATACACAAAAGTAACTCAAAATAAATCAAAGCTCTGAATGTAAGTCATGAAACCATAAAACTCTTAGAAAAAAACAAAGGCAAAAATTTCTTAGACATAAACATGAGTGACTTCTTCATGAACATATCTCCCCGAGCAAGGAAACAAATGCAAAAATGAACAAGTGGGACTATATCAAGCTGAAAAGCTTCTGTACAGCAAAGGACACCATCAGTAGAACAAAAAGACATCCTACAATATGTGAGAATATATTCATAAATGACGTATCCGAGAAGGGGTTGTCATCCAAAATATATAAAGAACTCATGCACCTCAACAAACATTAAGTAAATAATCCAATTAAGAAATGGGCAGAGGACATGAATAGACACTTCTCCAAAGAAGAAACTCATATGGCCAACAGGCACATAAAAAGATGCTCCACATCACTAATCATCAGAGAAATGCAGATTAAAACCACAATGAGATATCACCTCACACCAGTGAGGATGGCCAACATCCAAAACACAAACAACAACAAATGTTGGTGAGGATGTGGAGAAAAGGGAAACCTCCTACACTGCTGGTGGAAATGCAAATTAGTTCAACCACTGTGGAAAGCAGTATGGAGGTTCCTCAAAAAACTGAAAATAGAAATACCATTTGACCCAGGAATTCCACTTCTAGAAATTTACCCTAAGAATGCAGCAGCCCCATTTGAAAAAGACATGTGCACCCCTATGTTTATCGCAGCACTATTTACAATAGCCAAGAAATGGAATCAACCTAAGTGTCCATCAGTAGATGAATGGATACAGAAGATGTGGTACATATACACAATGGAATATTATTCAGCCATAGGAAGAAAACCAATCCTACCATTTGCAACAACATAGATGGAGCTAGAGAGTATAATGTCAGTGAAACATGCCAGATGGAAAAAGACAAGTATCAAATGATTTCACTCATATGTGGAGTATAAGAACAAAGAAAAAAGTGAAGGAACAAAACAGCAGCAGACTCACAGAACCCAATAGTGGTCTAACATATACCAAATAGTTAATGAATAATTAATGGCAATTATTCTCAGCCTCTTCCAAAAACATGAGGAAGAGGGAACACATCCAAATTCATTTTATGAGTCCAGCATTACCCTCATACCCAAGTCCGACAAAGATACTACAAGGTAAAAATAATTACAGACCAATATCCCTGGAGAACATAGATGTAAAATTTATCAACAAAACTAGTAAACTGAATTAAAAGTGCATTAAAGGACCATATATAATCAAGTGGGATTGATCCCTCACATGAAAGGATGTTTCAACCTTTGCAAATAAGTAAATGTGATACATCACGTGGGGATACATCATCTTCTTAGTAGATGAAGGAAAAGGGCTTTCAAAATTAGACACCCTTTCTGAATTAAAACACTCAACTAGCTATAGAAGGAAAATACTTCAACATAATAAATATATGACATGTCCAAAGCCAAGATCATACTCTGCAGTAAAAAAAATTAAAAGATTTTACTTTAAGATCAGAAACAAGACAAGGATTTCCACTGTTGCCACCTCTATTCAATGCAGTACTAGAAGCCCTAGTGATGGGTGTTAGGCAGAAAAAAATAAAAGGCATCTGAATTGGAAAGGAATAAGTAAAATTACCTGTTTGCAGATGACATGATGCTATATGGAGAAAACACCAAAAACTCAAAAACAAAACCTTTCAGAATTAAAAAATATTCGGTAAATTTTCAGGATACAAAATCAACATACAAAAATCAGTTGTGTTTCTAAACAATAACAATGAACCACCCAAAAAGTAAATTAGGAAAAGAAATCAATCACATTAACAATAGCATCAAAAATAATAAAATTCGTAGGAATAAACTTAACTAAGGTGGTAAAGTACTTCTACACTACTTACTACACGCCACTGATGAAATACTGAAAGACTTAATATTATTGAAATGTCCATATTATCCAAAGTCAAGGTTAAATACTATCCCCATTAAAATACCATTGGCATTCTTACAGAAATAGAAAAAATATCCTAAAATTCATATTGAACCACAAAAGACACAGAATAGCCAAATAATCTCGAGGAAGAACAAAGCTCAAATCATTGCACTTTCTGATTTCAAGGTATATTATACAGGTACATTAATCAAAACAGTATGGTCCTGGGAAAAAGACAGACATATAGAACAAAGGAACTGAATAGAAAGCTCAGACATAAACCCATACACATACAGTGAAACAAGCACTGACAAGGGTGCCAGGAAACAATGGACTCCTGTCTTACACCATACACAAAAATCAGCCCAAAAAACAATGAAATGCAAGACCTGAAACTAAAACTCCTAGAAAAAGCATAGGATGAAACTTCTTAATACTGGTATTGGCTATGAGTTCTTGGTTATGGTACCAAAAGCATGAGCAATGAAGGAAAAATTAGACAAGCAGAACTACATAAAACTTAAAAGTTTATGCATAGCAAAGGAAAACAATGAACAGGTAATCTGGAGAATGGGACTAAATATTTGTAAACTATTTATCTGCTTAACAGTTAATTTTTTTTATTAAGGCATTATAGATATACACTCTTATGGAGGTTTCACATGAAAAAACAATGTGGTTACTACATTTACACGTATTATCAAGTCCCTACCCATACCCCAATGCAGTCACTGTCCATCAGTGTAAGATGCCACAGACTCACTGTTTGCCTTTTCTGTGTTACACTGTTTTCCCCATGATCCCCCACACCATGTGTACTAAACATAATACCCCACAATCCCTTTCTTCCACCCTCCCAACACGCCCTCCGACACCCCTCCCTTTGGTAACACTAGGTCATTCTTGGAGTCTGAGTCTGCTGCTATTCTGTTCCTTCAGTTTTGCTGCCTTGTTATAGTCAACAGATGAGGGAAATCATTTGGCATTTGTGTTCCTCTGCCTGGCTTATTTCACTGAGCATAATACCCTCCAGCTCCATCCATGTTGTTGCAAATGGCAGGATTTGTTTCCTTCTGATGGCTGAATAATATTCCATTGTGTATATGTACCACTTCTTTATCCATTCATCTACTGATGGACACTTAGGTTGCTTCCATATCTTGGCTATTGGAAAAAGTGCTGCAACAAACATAGGGGTGCATATGCCTTTTTGAATCTGAGAAGTTGTGTTCTTTGGGTAGATTCCAAGGACTGGGATTCCCGGGTCAAATGGTATGTCAATTTTATTTTTTTGAGCAACCTTCATATTGCTTTCCACAATGGTTGAACTAGCTTACATTCCACCAGCAGTGTAGGAGGGTTCCTTTTTCTCCACATCCTCGACAACATTTGTTGTTCTTAGTCTTTGGATGGTGGCCATCCTTACTGGTGTGAGGTGATATCTCATTGTGGTTTTAATTTGCATTTCCCTGATGATTAGTGATGTGGAGCATTCTTTCATGTGTCTGTTGGCCATCTGAATTCCTTTTTGGGAGAACTCTCTCTTCATATCCTCTGCTCATTTTTTAATTGGGTTATTTGCTTTTTGGGTGTAGAGGTGGGTACGTTCTTTATATATTTTGGATGTTAACCCCTTGTCGGATATGTCATTTACAAATATATTCTCCCATACTGTAGGATGCCTTTTTGTTCTGTTGACAGTGTCCTTTGCCATACAGAAACTTTTCAGTTTGATGCAGTCCCATGAGTTCATTTTTGCTTTTCTTTCCCTTGCTTGAGTAGATACGTTCAGGAAGAAGTTGCTCATGCTTATATTCAGGAGACTTTTGCCTATGTTGTCTTCTAAGGGTTTTATGGTTTCATGACTTAGATTCAGGTCCTTGATCCATTTCGAGTTTACTTTTGTGTATGGGGTTAAACAATAATCCAGTTTCATTCTCTTGCATGTAGCTGTCCAGTGTTGCCAACCCCAGCTGTTGAAGAGGCTGTCATTTCCCCATTGTTTGTCCATCGTTCCTTTATCATATATTAATTGACCATATATGGTTGGGTTTATATCAAGGCTCTCTAGCCTGTTTCATTGGTCTATGGCTCTATTCCTGTGCCAGTACCAAATTGTCTTGAGTACTGTGGCTTTGTAGTAAAGCTTGAAGTTGGGGAGCATAATCCCCCCAGCTTTATTCTTCCTTCTCAGGATTGCTTAGGCTATTCGGGGTCTTTTGTGATTCCATATGAATTTTAGAACCATTTTCTCTGGTTCGTTGAAAAATGCTGTTGGTATTTTGATAGGAATTGCATTGAATCTGTATATTGCTTTAAAGCAGGATGGCCATTTTGACAATATTAATTCTTCCTATCCATGAACACGGGATGAGTCTCCATTTATTGGTATCTTCTTTAATTTCTCTCATGAGTGTCTTGTAGTTTTCAGAGTATAGGTCTTTCACTTCCTTGGTTAGGTTTATTCCTAGGTATTTTATTCTTTTCGATGCAACTGTGGATGGAATTGTTTTCCTGATTTCCCTCTCTGCTAGGTCATTGCTAGTGTATAGGAATGCCACAGATTTCTGCATATTAATTTTGTATCCCACAACTTTGGTGAATTCAGGTATTAGATATACTAGTTTTGGAGTGGATTCTTTAGGGTTTTTTATGTATATCATGTCATCAGCGAACAGGAACAGTTTAACTTATTTCTTGCCAATCTGGATACCTTTATTTCTTTGTGTTGTCTGATTGCTGTGGCTAGGACTTCCAGTACAGTGTTGAATAGAAGTGGGGAGAGTGGGCATCCTTGTCTTGTTCCCGATCATAAAGGAAAAGCTTTCAGCTTCTCGCTGTTAAGTATAATGTTGGCTGTGGGTTTGTCATATATGGCCTTTATTATGTTGAGGTACTTGCCCTCTATACCCATTTTCTTGAGAGTTTTTATCGTGAATAGGTGTCGAATTTTGTCAAATGCTTTTTCAGCATCTATGGAGATGATCATGTGGTTTTTGTTCTTTTTGTTGATGTGGTATGATTTTGATGGATTTTCAAATATTTTGCCATCCTTGCATCACTGGAAAAAATCCTACTTGATCATGGTGTATGATCCTTTTCATGTATTTTTGAATTTTGTTTGCTAATATTTTGTTGAGTATTTTTGCATCTATGTTCATCAGGGATATTGGTCTGTAATTTTCTTTTTTTGTGGTGTCTTTGCTCAGTTTTGGTATTAGAGTGATGCTGGCCTCATTGAATGAGTTTGGAAGTATTCCTGCTCTTCTACTCCTTGGAAAACTTTAAGGAGGATAGGTATTAGGTCTTCACTAAATGTTTGATAAAATTAAGCGGTGAAGCCATCTGGACCAGGTGTTTTGTTCTTAGGTAGGTTTTCGATTACCAGTTCAATTTTGTTGCTGGGAATTGGTCTGTTCAGATTTTCTGTTTCTTTCTGGGTCAGCCTTGGAAATTTTTTTTTCCTAGAAAGTTGTCCATTTCTTCTAGGTTACCCAGTTTGTTAGCATACAATTTTTCA
This sequence comes from Phataginus tricuspis, assembly GCA_029783875.1. Taxonomy (NCBI): domain Eukaryota; kingdom Metazoa; phylum Chordata; class Mammalia; order Pholidota; family Manidae; genus Phataginus; species Phataginus tricuspis. The sequence continues at coordinate 50,232,512 of JAQQAC010016209.1, read as the reverse complement.
TAGTATTCTCTTATAATTCTTTGTATTTCTGTGGTGTCCATAGTGATTTTTCCTTTCTCATTTCAGATTCTGTTTATATGTGTAGACTCTCTTTTTTGCTTGATAAGTCTGGCTAGGAGTTCACCTATCTTGTTTATTTTCTTGAAGAACCAGCTATTGCTTTCATTGATCCTTTCTATTGTTTTATTCCTCTCAATTTTATTTATTTCTGCTCTACTCTTTATTATATCCCTCCTTCTACTGACTTTGGGTCTCATTTGTTATTCTTTTTCTAGTTTCATTAATTGTGAGTTTAGACTGCTCATATTGTATTGTTCTTCTTTCCTGAGGTAGGCCTGTACTGCAATATACTTTCCTCTTAGCACGACCTTCACTGCGTCCCACAGATTTTACAGTGTTGAATTATTGTCTTCATTTGTCTCCATATATTTCTTGATCTCTGTTTTTATTTGGTCATTGATCCATTGATTATTTAGGAAACATGTTGTGAAGCCTCCATGTGTTTGTGGGATTTTTCATATTCTTTGCATATTTCATTTCTTGTTTCATACCTTTGTGGTCTCAGAAACTTGTTGGTACAATTTCAATCTTTTTTAATTTACCGAGGCTCTTTTTGTGGCCTAGTATATGATCTATTCTGGAAAATGTTCCATGTGCACTTGAGAAGAATGTGTATTCTGCTGCTTTTGGGTGTAGAGTTCTGTAGATGTCTGTTAGGTCCATCTGTTCTAATGTGTTGTTCAGTGCCTCTGTCTCCTTACCTATTTTCTGTCTGATTGATCTGTCTTTCAGAGTGAATGGTGTGTTGAAGTCTCCTAGAATGACTGCATTGCATTCTACTTCCCCCTTTAATTCTGTTAGTATATGTTTCACATAGGTAGGTGCTCTTGTGTTGGGTGCATAAATATTTATAATGGTTATATCTTCTTGTTCGATTGACCCTTTCATCATTATGTAATGTCCTTCTTTGTCTCTTGTGACTTTCTTTGTTTTGAAGTCTATTTTGTCTGATACAAGTACTGCAACACCTGCTTTTTTCTCCCTATTAGTTGCATGAAATATCTTTTTCCATCCCTTCACTTAAAGTCTGTGTATGTACTTGGGTTTAAAGTGAGTCTCTTGTAGACAGTATATAGATGGGTCTTGTTTTTGTATCCATTCGGTGACTCTACGTCTTTTGATTGGTGCATTCAGTCCATTTACATTTAAGGTGATTATTGATAGGTATGTAATTATTGGCATTGCAGGCTTCAGATTCGTAGTTACCAAAGGTTCAAGGTCAACTTCCTTATTATCTAAGAGTCTAACTTAACTCACTTAATATGCTATTACAAACACAATCTAAAGGTTCCTTCTTTTTTCCTCCTCCTTTTTCTTCCTCCTTCATTCTTTATATATTACGTATCATATTCTGTACTGTTCATCTATCCCGTATTGACTTTGGGGAGAGTTAATTTAATTTTGAATTTGCTTAGTAATTCACTGTTCTACTTACTTTACTGTGGTTTTATTACCTCTGGTGACAGCTATTAAACTGTAGGAACACTTCCACCTATAGCAGTCTGTCCAAAATACACTGTAGAGATGGTTTGTGGGAGGTAAATTCTCTTAGGTTTTGCTTATATGGGACTTGTTTAATCCCTCCTTCAAATTTAAATAATAATCTTGCTGGATAAAGTATTCTTGGTTTAAGGACGTTCTGCTTCATTGCATTAATGAATCAATACATCATGCCATTCCCTTCCTGCCTGTATGGTTTCTGTTGAGAAATCTGATGATAGCCTGATGGGCTTTCCTTTGTATGTGATCTTATTTCTATCTCTGGCTGCTTTTAATAGTCTGTCCTTATCCTTGATCTTTGCCATTTTAATTACAATATGTTTTGGTGTTGTCTTCCTTGGGACCCTGGTGTTGGGACATCTGTGCACCTCCATAGCCTGAGATACTATCTCCTTCCCAAGATTGGGGGAGTTTTGAGAAATTACCTCCTCAAAGACACTTTCTACCCCTTTTTCTCTCTCTTTTTCTTCTGGTACCCCTATAATGCGAATATTGTTACGTTTGGATTGGTCACACAGTTCTCTCAATATTCTTTCATTCTTAGAGATCCTTTTATCTCTCTCTGCCTCAGCTTCTTTATATTCCTTTTCTCTAGTTTGTATTTCATTTATCTCCTCACCATATCCAATCTGATTTTAATACCGCTCATTGTGCTTCTCAATGATTGGATCTCCGACCAGAGTTCATTCCTGAGTTCTTGAATATCTTTCCGTACTTCCATGAGCATGTTAATGATTTTTATTGTGAACTCCCTTTCAGGGAGAGTCATGAGTTTGTTATCATTTAAATCTTTCTCAAGAGTTGTATTGATAATTTCACTCTGGACCAGGTTTCTTTGGCGTTTCATATTTGTGTATGGTGCCCTCTAGTGCCCAGAAGCTCTACTCTCTGGAGCTGCTCAGCCCCTGAAGCAATGTTGGGGGTTGCTGGGAAGTGTTATTGGTGCCTGGGGGGAGGAAAGAGCTGTTTCCTTATTCCTGGCTGCTATGCCTGTCTCCAGTGCCTTTCCCAGTTTGCAAGCCCGGTGGGGCTGGCCAGATGAAAGGGGCATTAGGCTGCCTAATCACGGAAGGGGTTTTTGGAGCTGTGTAGGCATACATGGAGCTGGAGCACATGAAGATCATGAAAGCTCCCAACTTGCTAGGCAGAGTGCACCCAGGCAATTTTGTCTACCTGCCCTTTCTCCTGAGGAGTAAGCTCTGTGCAATCCTTTCCCCTTTAGCAGCTCTCTTGCTAAGGGCTTCTTTGTTAGGAAGTCTCTCAGACTGCCCACCTTTATTTTGTCCCAGAGCAGCTGGATATCGATCCCTGCTTTCCACAGGCAGGTGGAATCTTAGTCTCTCCAGGAATTCTGCCTGTCTCAGCTTTCCAACCTCCTAATTACAAGAGTATCATGCAAGCATCATGAAATGTAGGTTTGTGCTCCCAGAGCAGATCACCGGCTTAGGTATTCAGCAGTCCCAGTTCTCCACTCCCTCCCTGCTCCATTCCTCTTCCTCCCACTGGTGAGCTGTTGTGGGGGAAGGGCTTGGATCCTGCAGGGCCACAGCTTTAGTACATTTCCCTGTTCCATGAGGTCTGCTCTTGTCTCCAGTTGTATGCAGTTTGGTGCAGTCTTCTTTCTTGTTGCTCTTTCAAGAGTAGTTGTATTAGTTATATTTTCCTATTATATGCAGTTTTAGGAGGAAGCCTCTCTCTCTCCTCTCATGCCACCATCTTTTTTTAGTGATCCTTAACAGTTAATTTTTACCAAAATATGTGAGGGACTCCTACAACTGAATAGAAGAAAAAAGAAAAGAAAGTAAAAGAAAGAAAGAAAGAAAAATTAAGACCTGATTTAAGAATGGGCAAAGGGCTTAAACGTACACTTATCCAAAGAAGACATACAAATGTTTAAATTATATGAAAGGCAATCACAACATGAATTACCAGGAAAATGCAAGTCAAAACTCCAATAAGATACTACCTCACTTCTGTTAAGATGGCTATTAATAAAAAGAAAAAAAAAGGAAAAGGTCATCTTCATTTCAGCCAAACACATGACAAAACCTCCTGTAAGATTATTAGTGGGTAAGAGTGAAATATGGGAAAGATTATATTGTTTAGTTAATTTGAATAGAACTAGGCTATCCAAACATTGTAATGAATACTAGTTATGTCTAAACTTGGAAGGATTGACCTACGTCATGTTCTAGTTAGCATTTTTTTCCAAAAATGAATGAAGACATAGAATGATAGTATATAAATTTTGTACATGACTCAAAGTCAATTACATAGAAAAAGTGATCATAGTTGTTGAGGATGCTATACAAAAATGAACAAGATTGATTTTTATTATGGTATCTTTAATATACAATCATGAACAGCATTGTGGTTACTAGATTCCCCCCATTATCAAGTCCCCACCACATACCACACTACAGTCCCTGTCCATCCACATAGTAAGATGCTGTAGAGTCACTACTTGTCTTCTCTGTGCTATACTGTCTTCCCCGTGTCCCCCCTAAAATATGCGCTAATCATAATGCCACTTAATCCCCTTATCTCTCCCTTGCCACACAACCTCCACAGTCCCTTTCCCTTTGGTAACTGTTAGTCCAATCTTGGGTTCTGTGAGTCTGAAGCTGTTCTGTTCCTTCAGTTTTTGCTTTTTGTTATACTCTACAAATGAGTGAAATCATGTGGTACTTGTCTTTCCCTGCCAGGCTTATTTCCCCAAGCATAATACTCTCTAGCTCCATCAACGTTGTTGCAAATAATAGGATTTGTTTTCTTCTTATGGATGAATAATATTCCATTGTGTATATGTACCACACTTTCTTTATCCATTCATCTAATGATGGACACAGGGTGCATCCATACCTTGGCTAATGTAAATAGTGCTATGATAAACATAGGGGTGCATATGTCTTTTTTAATCTGGGATCCTGTATTCTTAGGGTAAATTCCTAGGAGTGGAATTCCTGGATCAAATGGTATTTCTTTTAGTTTTTAAAGGAAACTCTATACTGCTTTCGACAATGGTTGAACTAATTTGCATTCCAACCAGCAGTTTAAGAGGGTTCTTCTTTCTCCACATCTTTACCAGGATATATTGCTGTTTGTCTTTTGGATGTTGGCCATCCTACCTGGTGTGAGGTGATATCTCCTTGTAGTTTTAATTTGCATTTCTATGATGATTCACAATACGGAGCATCTTTTCTTGTGCCTATTGGTCATCTGAATTTCTTCTTTGGAGAAGTGTCTGTTCAGATCGTCTGCTCACTTTTTAATTTGCTTGCTTACTGTTTGTTGTGGCATGTGAGCTCTTTATATATTTTGGATGTCAACCCCTTATTAGATATGTCATTTATGAATATATTCTACCTTACTGTAGGATCCCGTTATGTTCTACTGATGGTGTCCTTTGCTGCACAGAAGCTTTTTAGTTTGATATAGTCCCACCTGTTCATTTTTGCTTTTGTTTCCCTTGCCCAGGGAGATATGCTCATGAAAATGTTGCTCATGTTTATATTCAAGAGAGTTTTACTATGTTTTCTTCTAAGACTTTAATGGTTTCATGACTTGCTTTCGGGTCTTTATCTGGAAATTGTTTAATCCCTCCTTCAAATTTAAATGATAATCTTGCTGGGTAGAGTATTCTTGGTTCTAGGCCATTCTGTTTTATTGCATTGAATATATAATACCACTCCCTCTGGCCTGTAAGATTTCTGTTGAGAAATCTGATGATAGCCTCATGAGTTTTAATTTTTAGGTAATTTTTTTATCTCTCTGGCTGCTTTTAATACTCTGTCCGTGTCCTTGATCTTTGCCATTTTAAATATTATATGTCTTGGTGTTGTCCTTGTTGGGTCCCTTGTGTTGGGAAATCTTCAGACTTCCATGGCCTTAAAGAATATTTTCTTCCCTGGTTTGGGGAAGTTTTCAGCAACTATTTCTTCAAAGACACTTTCAATCCCTTTTTCTTTCTTTTCTTCTTCTGGTACCCCTATAATGTGAATATTGTTCCATTTGGACTCATCACACAGTTCTCTTAATATTCTTTATTTCCTGCAGATCCTTTTTTCTCTCTGTACCTCAGCTGCTCTGTATTCGTGTTCTCTGATTTCTATTCCATTCACTGCCTTCTTTACCTCACCTAATTTGCTTTTAAATCCCTCCATTGTTTGTTTAATTTCAGTTATCTCCCTCCTGAATTTGTCCCTTAGCTCTTGAATATTTTATTGTATCTCCATTAGCATGCTTATAACTTTTATTTGGAATTCTTTTTCAGGATGATTGGTGATTTCAGTCTCACTGAGCCCTCTTTCTGGTGTTTGAGAAATTTTGAATTGAACAAGGTTTTCCTGCCTTTTCATAGTCCTTGAGTGATGGGAGTGGTGGCCAGTGAGTGGCATGGGTTTCAGCTGGGAGGACAGAATACCTTCCTGCTTGGCAGTCACTGCGCCTGTCTCTGCTGTCTGTGTCCATCAACTGTGCACAGAAATCAGCCTTTGGGCTAATCCCCTAAGCTTCTGTAGGTGGGGCAGCCCTCTGGATGGGATATGGTGCTGGTGGGGGTCTCAGTTAAGCTGCATGGTTTCTCCCTCAAAATCAAAGCCCTTTCATGCCTCCCTATTTCAGCACCCATTTCTGCTGTCTGTGCTGGTTAACCATGCACAGGGAGTGGCCTCTGGATTGGTCTCTTAAATTGCCATCTGCGGGGAGGCCCTTGGATGGCCTAGGGCACTGGTAGGTGTCACAGGCGAGCAGAGCATGTTTTGCCATGAGAACAAAGCCCCTTCATGCCTTCCGATCTCAGTGCCTGTCTCTGCTGTCTGTGCCAGTCAACCATGCAAAGGGAGCAGCCTCTAGCTCTGGGCCTGTTAGCCAAGCACAGGGAGAAGCCTCTGCATTAAGCTTGTAGTTGCTGCAGGTGGGGATGCCCTCCAGCTGATCTGCAGCAATGGTGGGGACAGCAGATTTGCATGCAGGTGCCAACATGGAGGAAGGAACAGCAGGCTGCTTATCATGGTCAGGGGCTTCGGGGCTGCATTGCCAACCAGGGGGACAGGGCGCCTGAAGCTCCTGAAAGTTCCCAGGCTGCTATGCTGAGTGTGCCAGGACAATTTTGTCCACCTGTATTTTCTCCCAAACCCTTGCCCCTTTAAGACATTTGAAGCACCTGCTTTTATTTTGTCTCAGGGCAGTCATTTGTGGGAACCTGTACACAGTCTTAGACTCAGACCTTGCTTTTCAGCTCCTCTTATCTCCAGAGCACTGTGCAGTGTGGGTCTGTGATCCCAGGGTAAATTTCTAGGGCTGGGTATTTAGCAGTCCTGTGCTTCCACTCCCTCACTGCTTTGATTCATTTCCTCCCGTGAGTGAGCTGGGGTGGGGAGAGTGCTCGGGTCCCACCAAGTTGTGGCTTTTTACTTTATCCTTTTCCATGAGATGTTCACTTCGTCTAGATGTAGACTGATTGGTGTACTATTACTTCTGGTCACTCTTTTAAGAATAGCTGTATTTACTGTATTTTCAAAATATATGTGGTTTTGGGAGGAGATTTCCACCACACTGCTCATGCCGCCATCTTGCCCATCCTGAACTAGATTAAATTTAAGAAATGTAAATGTCAGCTCCCGAATTTAGTCTCAATTTCAGTTGTGCCTGAATAAGCTCAGGAATAAGAGAAATTTCAGTGACAGAGCAAATCACTGAATGGTTCTTGAAAAAGTTAGAGGATGGCTGTTTCTGGTAGGTAGGCAAAACCTCAGAGTATCACAATATATAGAGATCCCCAAATTATACAATAGTAGAGTTATAAAGAACTTCGCAGAACATGTTTAACTTCCCTTTTTACAGGTAAGGAAACTGAAGCCCAGCGGGGAGGTAAGAAATGCCCAAAGTCACACAGAATTAGATATCCGAATTCCCAGGGCAGTTTTCTCCTCCAACCCCCGTAAGAGTTCATTTTTGTACCTTGAGATAAACAATTTTAAATCTTCTATGTATCTTTTTCACAGAATTTTATATACATATATAGTACTTATATAAAATAGGATCTAAAATTGGTGTCATATGTATTTTGTGACATGATTTATTCACTTAACCATACATGTTAAAGATCTTTTCATGTCAGCACCTCCATAAAGCTCCTTCATTCTTTTAAACAGCTGCATAATATTCTCAAGAACATCTGTTTCCTAGTTTCTTAACCCTTCCATATTCAAGGAATTTCAGAGTTCTTTCTATTTTACTGAGCTGCTCTTTCGGTTTTCTTCCTTTGAAATCCATTCAGTCCTTAGTTGCCAAGTAATATTTCCCACATCACTAAGATTGGGTGCTGGTGGGCTGCTGCACAGAGGTATGTGCCTAACAAGGTAGTGAGGTCCACTATCTTTGTTGGTTTTCGAACTTTTGGACAGCCAATAACCAAAGATACTGTAAGAGTGAATTATGCATAACTCTCCATGCTGATTTTCAGTATAGTTTCCTATCACACTTTCTAATTTTCTCTTTGTCTATCTGCTCTATGAGATTATGATCTCCTTGAGAATAGGGACCCAGTCTGATTCAACATTGTATCCCCAGCACCCAACACAGTGTCTGACACTAACTCAATGCTCCATACATGTTTATGAATTAATATTTTATGTAATACTAAGATTTTAATTATTTTGTCTGCTTATATGAAGCCAGGTTTACAGATACATTAAAATACCCAAAGCCCTTCATGTACTATTAACACATGACTAGACATTCAGAGAACCTTATGCATGAGTTCCTTTGCAGATGAATAATAAAGAAATGGACATGGTATATTTGTTAAAAAAACTTGGTTTGCTGTTCTTAGCCCTCATGAACCTTACATTTTGATTTATCACCGTCTGGCATACTATATATTTTGCTTATTCATTTGCATATTGTCATCTCCATGCACTATATTATAAAATCCCTGAAGGCCATGATTTTTGACTGTTTGGCTCAATGCTGTAGACCAAGTGTCTAAGTACCTAACAGAATAGATGTTTGTCATCAAAAGAATTCTAAAATGGCCTCCCAAGATTCCTGGACCTTGGTGTGCAATTATTCAATAAAATGTTAATTTAAGTATTGCTGTGGAAGAATTTTATAGATGTAATTGCATTCCCAAATCAGTTCACATTGGGATAGGGAGATTATACAAGTGGCTTGACAGAAACCTTTAAAAGCAGAGTTCTCCAACTAGTTGTAGAAGAGAAAGCCAAGGATTCAAAACATAAAAAGTATTTGATGTGTTATTCCTGGCATAAAATGGAAGGAACTGAGAGTGGCCCCTGTATGACAGCATGGAAGAAAACATCCACTCAACAGTCCTACAACTACAAGGAATTTAAATCTCCTAACAGAAAGAATGAGCTTGGAAGGGAATTTTCCCCCAATGTCTCCAGATGCCAATTTGATTTCACCCTTGTGATACTCTGAGCAGAGAACCCAACTGCACTGTGCCAGACTTCTAAGCTAAAGATCTGTGGGCTAATAAATGAATTTGGTTTCAAGTCTCTAAGTTTGTGGTAATTTACTATAGAGCAATAGAAAATTAATAGAGCATTCAGTAAATTTTTATAAAAGAATGAATGAATTGATCTTGAGGTTAATATAAAATCACCAAAGAGGTTAACCAGGGGACTTATATTAAAAAAAAAGTTATAAAAAATTCACTTTGACTACTGTGTAGAAAAAGGGGTTAGAACAAAAGCCAGAGATGGGAAACTTGAATTTCTAACATGGCTCTTGGAACAGAGTTGCCACCCCTATATCTCCATCAATGTATCCTAGAAGTAAAGTGGCCTATGAGCATGGTACTGATATAGCCACTGCACTCTAGCTTTCTGCTTGAAAAATAAAGCATAATGGCCACCCAAAACAACCTTCATATATAAGTTCTCTTGTTTAATAAAACTGGAGTGGCCTGCCAAAAGAAAAAAAAGAAAAAAAGAAAGAAAAAGTTAGGTTCATTTCAAATATATTTATTAAACACCTACTGTGTTCCAAGTACCAAACTAGACAAAAAACACAAAAGTCTTAGCCCTCATCAACCTTACATTATATTTGGGGATACTGATAATAAACAAATAGATATAACCTAAAACTAAGTAGTAATATAAAAGAAGTCCAAGAAGAAAGAGCAGCTAGTGCAAAGGCCCTAAAGAATGCATAAGCTTGTTGGGATCAAAACATGGAATAAAAACAAAGACTACTACCTTTGGCATATAGTGAATGAGCTGGAGAGTGGTATGATGTAAGGTTGGAGAAATGTTCAGGATCCAAGTTATATGGGGTCTTTTTGGTCATGATAAAAGAAGTTGGAGAAGGAGGTGGTATTTCAAGCAAAGGTATGGATATTTGAAAGATCACTATATGTTTGAGGTTCTGCAAAAAATCTGGTACATCTGGCACATAGAGAGAAGAGAAAGACAATTCTCTGTCCTTCTTTATGAAGAGCATAAATGTTCTAATTAGAAGTTACCTTCCTGGCTTGGCCCAATCATTAATCCAGGGAAGATGCTGTGGTCCAGTTTTGGAGGAAGTGTTGTAAGAAAGCTGAAAGCTAAAAACCACCCAGAAGCAGAGCTTATGGACTGATAATGTTGATCAGCACATCAGAGGTCCTGGGATTGAAATATCTTTCTCCCCTAGAGTCACAATAGCCACCTGGGGAAGGCAGGAGACACTCAGGCACCAGAAGACCCCTGCAGACCAAGATTCTTAATTATTAAGAATAATTAAATTAATAAAGCTGGAATGACATCAACAGGCCTGAAAGTGGGAAGTCTAGTAAGGGCTGTTTTCCCAGAAGCCAGGTTGAAGTGCTTAATATCCTTTCCTTCTACAACGTGGCTCAGGGTTTTTGTGCAGAGGTAATATCCTAAACACATCTTCCACTTGTAAATGTGTTTTCCTCCTCTATAAAATATTACAGGTTAAGGACTATATATTGTTCATCTCTGGGCATATCACTTTGCCCTATTCTCTGTGCCATGCCCTGTACCAACAAAGTTATGCCAGGTACTTTTCATATATAGTGACCAAAAGTATAATCCTATACATTGAGGTTTGCTTTAAGAGACAGAGGAAACTGCTTTTCCTCTTTATCAGTGTTAAGCCCACAGTCCTAGGCCATAGCCTTGAGAAATACTTTCTTCTCATAAAGACACCTGGGAAAATAGGAATGCCAGTTTCTTTGAGCTTTTCCCCCATCTACAAAGATGACTTTGGAAAATTTGAAACCTTGAAAACATCTTCAGTAGCTTTTCCCATTGAACTAGAGGCTTACATCCACCCTGGCAGTGGAAGTGAGAGGTAGAACCTGAAAGCAACACAGCAGAGACTGGAAACAGACTGGAGAAAGCCATAAAGAGAGAGTATGAAAAATGATAGGTTAGTAGCCTGGAATGAGTTTGCTAGCTGAGGCGATTGGGGGCAAAATGACCAGAATATACCAGTACAACATGTATTCATTCCTAAGCAAATACTAGAAATAATCTTGGGAGTAGAATCTGGTAACAGATGTGACTTTCTGTTGCAATTTATATGAAACTTTTTGAGCTTTAAAAAGAAGTGAAACTACTGAAGACAACCAAAGAAGTTGAGTCCATTGAAGACATGTCTCCATTACCTACTGACAAAAACCCATGAATTAGGTACAGAAATTGGTTCAGAGCATTTACTAACTTGCTTAAGGCCAAAAGCTGTTTGTCACGGATGAAGCTAGTATTTGAACCGAGGCATACCTGGCTCCAAAGCACAGTTTCATTTCTCTACTATATCAAACTATAATAGCTATAGATAAGCCTCCAAAATCTAAGATTTATGGCAGAGGAATTTGGGCTAATGTGGAAACATTATTATCTTGGAGCCTGAAGTGGCAGCAACTTCCTATTTTATTCTTTTCACCATCTGGAGGGGGTTGGGCTATTTTTCACACTAGTTACCAGACAATTTCTAAGTATCATATCCCTACCCTGAAGGTCTCATAATGAACTTATTCTAGGTTCAGCTGTATTGAAAAATAAAATGGCCACAGTAAAAACAACTAGACTCCATGAAAGATAATACATAGTAGGAGATTCTGTTTTGCTTCACAGTAAAACTTCAGAATATGGTAACTTCATACTCCCCATCACTCAACTTCAGTACTGGGTCCCAGTTGAAGGTAATTTTCTATTTATAAGGAAAGGGGTGAAAAATTCTAACTTAAAAGTTTCTAAGGTTGCCTGGACTCCAACATATTCTTATGAGAACATCTCAAATATTTACATGTATGAATTGAACAACATGTGAGCTGTCTTTTCCTTAAATACATATGCATGTCTTGCTCTCCCTTCCTATTACAGAGAAAATGACTCAGGCAAAATACAGCATGGCTAACATTGAACCCAAAACATTTGGAAAAATAGGTCAATATGTTCCACAAACACCAGAGCTGGCCTGAGGTGACTGTTCCTAATTAATTTATTGTCATTCTTATTAATGATAACAATGAAAACATTTTTCTGCACAGCTTCCATCCAGAAAATCTTGAAGCCTTTTATAAGAAATCTCTATGGAGCCTCAAGCTCCTTTTATTAAAGCATGGGTTTCTCCAATCCCCAGGCTCCAAGACAGTGTTTGTAACTCTTGCAGGTCTCCGGGTACCAGCCCTGTTTGCAGTCCAGCTGAAATTCCATAGACTTCTTTGGGGTACAGAGGAAGTCTTGGCTCCCTCAAACATGGGAATAACTCTGTTAAGGGTAAGTTTTGAGGCAGAATTATTGCAACCTTATGTTTGAGACTGCCCTGCCAAGTATTGTTTTGTTCCTTGCCAGGAGGCAACAAAACAAAACAGCTTTTCTATTTGCTTCTTCTTACACCAATATAAATCCAGAAGAGAAAAGAATAGAGCCCATTTGGGGCTGTATTTCCCATTCCCAGAGCACAACCTGGCATACAGTACTAATATTTATTGTATAAATATGATGGTAAATAATGGTTTTAATTCTCCATATAAGGAGCTTGGAAGTCACCATTCTCTTCTAAAAAGTAAAAAGCTGAATACACTGAAAAGCGAATAACATTTTTTTGAAATGTAGCAGAGGGATGGACACAGGGAAAACTGCTGCCACCAAGGTTGGAGAAATAGACCAATACAGAGAGTCACAACTTACCAAAGCAGAAGTCACAAGCAAAGCGCACAGAATTATTGCCCAAGTAGGAAAAACTGAACCATAATTGGTGAACTGCTGTGCACAGCTTTTAGAGTTAAAAAATCCAGAGACCGGACAGACTTCCGGGAAGATGGCGACATGAACAGACTGGCAGAAAAATTCCTCTGAACATTATATTTATTCATGAAAACACAGCAAATACAACTATCCCTAAAAGAGAGACCAGAATACACAGGAGAGTGCACAGCGTACAGGTACACCTGAGAGAACCCGGCAGCCAGTGGGGAAGATAAGATACAGAGCCGCAACGCGGCGGGACCGAGCGCTCCTCCCCCCCAGAGCTCTGGCGGTCAGACACACTGGAAAGAGTACTCGGAACCCGGCGAGGCAGGTAAGATATGAAGCCGCGACTCAGCAAGACCCGAGCGCTCCTCCACCCCAGCACTCCGGCGGGAGTTCCAGTGAGGCTGGTAAGATACAGAGTCATGACCCAGCAGGACTGAGCACTCCTCCCCCCCAGCACTCCAGTGGGAGGAGAGGATTCAGAGCCGGGAGGGAGTGGAAGTCTGCACCGGGAGCACCAACACACAACCTGCAGTGTAGCAGAGATTGGAGAGACAGAGGGCCCAGGGTCCCAGCCCAGAACCTGCAAGTTGCCCGCAACAGGCTCCAGGAAGGAAAAAGAAAGGAAAGAAAAGGGAGGAAAAGTGTGCACTCTTTCTCAGCGGGCTTAAAGAGACAGGAGCTCAGTAGAGGGGCCGGATAGCCATGCAAACTGAGCCCAGCAGGCTGGGAGCCCTGGGGAGCTTACGACCCCTTAGCTGGCAATTAGGAAAGGGTGGCAGCTCTTAAGACCCCCACAGGGATCAACAGCTTCCAATTCATTCCCAATCCGTTCAGAATAGTGGAGCAACAGCACCACCTACAGCATTCACACAAAACCCACTCTCAGTGGCGTTTTTTTTTTTTAGTTATTGTTTTTTCTCACTTTCTTTTCCTTTTTTTCTTTCCCTTTCTTTCCATTATTATTTCCTTTCTTTTTTCTTTTCTCCTTCTTTTTTTTTTCCTTGCTCCTTTTAAAAGTCATAAACAATCCAGCTTAAGAGAGAAGAAGGAAAGAAAAGGGGAAAAAAAAAGGAGAAAAGCGCATGCTTTGTTTCTCAGTGGTCTTAAAGAGACAGGAGTCCAACAGAGAACCTCATCGCAATGGCACACTCAACCCAGCAGGCTGGGAGTCTTGGGGAGCCTCGGACCCCATAGTGAGCGACTGGGAAAGGGTAGCCGTATTTAGGACTCCCACAGAGCTCAACAGCCTCCCATTCATTCTCACCCCGGCCATAGCTTTAAAGGGCCATGTGGAGCAACCCGGCCATGGCCATGGAATAGTGGAGCAATAGCGCCACCTACAGCATTCACACAGAAACCACCCCCGGTGGGCGTTTTTTTTTTTATGAGTTGCTGATTTTTCTTTTTCTTTCCTTTCTTTTCCTTTTACTCTCTCTCTTTTCACTTTTTTTATTAGTAGTAGTATTTTTTCTCTTCGTTTTCTTTTGTTCTTTTCTCTCCTTTCTTCTCTTTCCTTTTTTAAGACATAAAGAGCCCAGGAGACATACACGACATCTACCAACAAATAATTCTATAGTCATGAGAAGATAGAAGAATATGATACAGACAAAGCTTCAGACAAACACCACCCCAGAGAGAGAATCTGAAGGAATAGACATGCATAGTCTTCCAGAAAAAGAATTCAGAATAAAAGTCATAGCCATGCTGACGGATCTACAGAAAAATGTGCAAGAGCTGAGGGAGGAAGTGAGGGAAGTGAGGAAAGACAATGCAGAAATGAGACAAGCCATTGATGGGCTCAACAGCAGATTGAATCAGGTTCAAGACACGATCAAGGAATTACAAGACAGGGAACAGGAATACAAAGAAGCTGAGGCAGAGAGAGATAAAAGGATCTCTAAGAATGAAAGAATATTAAGAGAACTGTGTGACCAATCGAAACGGAGCAATATTTGCATTATAGCAGTACCAGAGGAAGAAGAGAGAGAAAAAGGGATAGAAAGTGCCTTTGAAGAAATAATTGCTGAAAATTTCCCCACGCTGGGGAAGGAAATAGTCTCACAGTCCACGGAAGCCCACAGATCTCCCAACACAAAGGACCCAAGGAAGACAACACCAAGACACATAATAATCAAGATGGCAAAGATCAAAGATAAAGACAGAGTATTAAAGGCAGCTAGAGAGAGAAAAAAGATCACCTACAAAGGAAAACCCATCAGACTGTCATCAGACTTCTCAACAGAAACCTTACAGGCCAGAAGAGAATGGCATGATATATTTAACGTAATGAAACAGAAGGGCCTCGAACCAAGATTATTGTATCCAACACGATTATTATTTAAATATGAGGGAGGGATTAAACAATTTCAAGACAAAAGAAAGTTGACAGAGTTTGCTTCCCATAAGCCAACACTACAGGATATCTTAAACGGACTGATCTAGAGGGAAACACCCCTAAGGCTAAAAAGATGTCCCAGAGAAAATAAAATCATAGCAAAGAAAAAAGACGATCCAAATACTAACTAAAGGTAAAGAATAAAACACGTAATATATAAAGAAAGGAGGAGGAAGAATTGGAAGGAAGAGATAAAGAAACATCAGACGGCGTTCACAATAACTTAACAAGAAAGTTAAGTTAGATTCTCAGATAGAAAAAAGCAACCCTTGAACCTTTGGTAACCACGAATCTAAAGCCAGCAATGGCAATAAGTACATATCTATCAATAATCACCCTAAAAGAAAATGGACTGAATGCACCAATCAAAAGACACAAAGTAACAGAGTGGATAAAAAAGCAAGACCCATTTATATGCTGCTTACAAGAGACTCACCTCAAACCCAAAGATAAACACAGACTAAAAGTGAAGGGATGGAAAAAATATTTCAGGCAAACAACAAAGAGGAAAAAGCAGGTGTTTCAGTACTTGTATCAGATAAAATAGACTTCAAAACGAAGAAAGTAGCAAGAGATAAAGACGGACATTACATAATGATAAAGGGGTCAGTCCAACAAGAAGATATAAAAAATATAAATATATATGCACCCAACACAGGAGCATCAGCATATGTGAAACAAATGCTAACAGAAGTGAAGGAGGAAATAGACAGCAATGCAATTATTTTAGGAGACTTTAACACACCACTCACTCCAAAGGATAGATCAACCAGGCAGAGGATAAGTAAAGACACAGAGGCACTGAACAACACACTAGAACAGATGGACCTAACAGATATCTACAGAACTCTGCACCCAAAAGCAGCAGGATACACATTCTTCTCAAGTGCACATGGAACATTTTGCAGAATAGACCACATACTAGGCCACAAAAAGAACCTCAGTAATTTCAAAAATATTGAAATCCTACCAACCAACTTCTCAGATCACAAAGGTATAAAACTGGAAATAAATTTCAGAAAGAAATCAAAAAGGCTCACAAATACATAGAGACTTAACAACATTCTCCTAATGAATCAATGGGTTAACAACCAAATCAAAACTATATATAGAAATCAAAGAATATATGGAGACTAATGACAACAACAACACAAAGCCACAATTTCTGTGGGATGCAGCGAAGGCAGTTTTAAGAGGAAAGTACATTGCAATCCAGGCTTATTTATTTATTTATTTATTTATTTTTATTACAATTTATTTTGGTATCATTAATCTACAGTTATGTGTGCAATATTATAGTGATTAAACTACCCCCTTCATCAGGTCCCCCACACAAACCCCATTACAGTCACTGTCCTTCAGCATAGTGAGATGCTGTAGAGTCACTACTTGTCTTCTCTGAGTTGTACAGCCCTCCCCGTGCCCCTGCTACCTTACTTCTGCTAATCGTATTGCCCCTTTTTCCCTCTTATCCCTCTCTTCCCACCCACTTTCCTCAGTCCCTTTCCCTTTGGTAACTATTAGTCCATACTTGGGTTCTGTGAGTCTGCTGCTGTTTTGTTCCTTCAGTTTTTTTCTTTGTTCTTATACTCCACATATGAGTGAAATCATTTGATACTTGTCTTTTTACTCTTGGCTTATTTCACTGAGCATAATACCCTCTAACTCCATCCATGTTGTTGAAAATGGTAGGATTTGTTTTCTTCTTATGGCTGAATAATATTCCATTGTGTATATGTACCACATCTTCTTTATCCATTCATCTACTGATGGACACTTAGGTTCCTTCCATTTCTTGGCTATTGTAAATAGTGCTGCAATAAACATAGGGGTACATCTGTCTTTTTGAAACTGGGCTGCTGCATTCTTAGGGTAAATTCCTAGGAGTTGGATCCCTGGGTTAAATGGTATTTCTATTTTGAGTTTTTTGAGGAACCTCCATACTGCTTTCCACAATGGTTGAACTAATTTGCATTCCCACCAGCAGTGTAGGAGGGTTTCCTTTTCTCCACATCCTCGCCAACATTTGTTGTTGTTTGTGTTTTGGATGTTGGCCATCCTCACTGGTGTGAGGTGATATCTCATTGTGGTTTTAATCTGCATTTCTCTGATGA
>JAQQAC010016209.1:50063836-50205569 GCA_029783875.1 Phataginus tricuspis | reverse complement strand
AGATGGTGGCATGAGAGGTGAGACAGAGGCCTCCTAAAACCACATATAATACAAAAATATAATTAATACCAATAAACCTGAAAGAACAAGAGAAAAGAACGCTGCACAAGACAGCATACACCTGGAGAAAATAATAGACCTCAAGGAACAGGGTAACGTAGAAAAGCCATGACCTGGCATGACCCAAGCCCTTCCCCCACCCCAACTCACTGGTCGGAGGAAGAGAAATGGAGTGGAGAGGGAGGGAAGGCATGGGACTGCTGAACACCTAACTCTGGAGACCTGCTCTTGGAGCACAAACCTACATTTCATGGTGCTCTGGTGATTAGGTGGGTTGGAAGGCTAACACAGGCCGAATACCTGGAGAGACTGAGATTCCAGCCACTCATGGAAAACAGGGATCCATATCCTGCTGCTCTGGGACAAAAGAAAGGCAGGCAGTCTGAGAGACTTCCTAACATCGAGAGGGCTGTTAAAGGGACAAGGATAGCACAGAGCTTACTACTCAGGAGAAAGAACAGGTAGACAAAGTTGTCCAGGTGCACTCTGTCCAGCAGGTTGGGAACTTTCATGATCTTCAAATGCTCCAGGCTCCTGCCTGGATACACAGCTCCAAGATCCTTCTACATGATATGCAGCCTGCTGTGCCTTCCTACCAGACAACCCACACCTGACTTGCAAACTGTTAAACTCTGCCCTGGTGTCAGGCCAGACAGAGGGAGGTCCCATCTATAGCAGCTACAAACACAAAGCATAGAGGCTTATATGTGTGTGCTCAGCCTACTGGTTCAGGCAGTGGAGACAGGCAAACAGCCAGGAAGTAGGAAACAGCTCTTCACCCCAGGCAACAACACCGCTCCCCTGTGACCTTCAAGACTGCTCCAGGGGCTGAGCAGCTCCAGAGAGTAGAGCTTCTGGGCACTAGAGGGCACCACATACAAATATGAAATGTCAAACAAACCCGGTTCAAAGCAAAATCATACATACACCAGAAAAAGGGTCAAATGAAACTGAACTCATGAATCTTCCTGAAAGATATTTCAAAATAAGAATCATTAAAATGCTCATGGAGGTACAGAAAAATATACAAGAACTCAAGAATGAATTCCGGTCAGAGATCCAATCATTATGGAACACAGTATCAGAAATGAAACATAAAATGGAAGGTTTTAAAAGCAGATTAGGTACAGTGGAGGAGACAATAAATGAAATAGAAATTAGAGAAGAGGAGTAAAAATAAACTGAGGCACAGAGAGAGAAGAAAGGATATCTAAGAAAGAAAGAATATGTAGAAAACTGTGTGACCAATCCAAAAGGAACAATATTCATATTATATGGATATCAGAAGGAGAAGAGTGAGAAAAGGGGATAGAAAGTGTCTTTGAGGAGGTAATTGCTGAAAACTTCCCCAATATGGGGAAGGAGATAGTCTTTCAGGCCATGGTGGTGCACAGATCACCCAACACAAAGGACCAAAGTAAGACAACACAAAGACATATAATAATTAAAATGGCAAAGATCAAGGATAACGACAGACTATTAAAAGCAGCCAGAGAGAGAAATAAGATCACATACGAAGGAAAACCCATCAGGCAATCATCAGACTTAGCAGAAAGCTGACAGGCCAGAAAGGAGTGACATGATATATTTAATGAAATGAAGGAGAAGGGCCTTGAACCAAGAATACTTTATCTTCCAAGATTATCATTTAAATTTGAAGGAGGGATTAAACAATTTCCAGATAAGCAAAAGCTGAGAGAATTTATCTCCCACAAACCATCTCTGCAGTGTATTTTGGAGGGACTGCTATAGATGGAAGTATTCCTAAGGTTTAATAGCTGTCACTAGAGGTAATAAAACCACAGTAAATAAAGTAGAACAGTTAATTACTAAGCAAATTCAAAATTAAATCAACTACCCCCAAAGTCAGTCAAGGAATAGACAAAGAGTACATAATATGAAACCTAATATATAAAGATTAGAGGAGGAAGATAAAGGAAGAGAAATAAAAAACCTTTAGATTGTGTTTGTAATAGAATACTAAGTGAGTTAAGTTAGACTCTTAGATAGTAAGGAAGTTAACCTTGAACCTTTAGTAACCACGAATCTAAAACTTTCAATGGCAATAAGAACATACCTATTGATAATCACCCAAAATGTAAATGGTCTGAATGCACCAATCAAAAGGCATAGAGTGACTGAATGGATTAAAAAACAAGACCCATCTATATACTTCCTACAAGAGATGCACTTCAAACCCAAAGGCAGATACAGATTGAAAATAAAGGGAGGAAAAGATATTTCATGCAACTAATAGGGAGAAAAAAGCAGGAGTTGCAGTACTTGTATCAGACAAAATAGACTTCAAAACAAAGAAAACATAAGAAACAAAAAATGACATTACATAATGATAAAGGGGTCAATTCAACAAGAAGATATAACCATTTTAAGTATCTATGCACCACCACAGAAGCACCTAATTATGGGAAACAAATAAAAACAGAATTAAAGGGGAAAACAGAATGCAATCCATTCATTCTAGGAGACTTCAGCACTCCACTCACTCCAAAGAACAGATCAACCAGATAGAAAATAAGTAAGGAGACAGAGGCATTGAACAACACATTTGAACAAATGGACCTAACAGATATCTACAGAACTCTACACCCAAAAGCAAAAAGGAATACACATTCTTCTCAAATGCACGTGGAACATTTTCAAGAATAGATCATATATGAGGCCACAACAAGAGCCTCAGTAAATTCAAAAACATTTAAATTGCACCAACCAGCTTCTCAGACCACAAGGGTATGAAACTATAAATAAATTATGCAAAGAAAATGAAAAAGCCTACAAACACAAGGAGGCTTCACAACATGCTCCTAAATGGCCAATGGATCAATGAACAAATAAAAACAGAGATCAAACAATATATGGAGACAAATGACTAAAATAATACAACACTGCAAAATCTGTGGGATGCAGCAAAGGCTGTGCTAAGAGAGAAGTATATGGCAATACAGGCCTACCTCAGGAAAGAAGAACAATCCCACATGAACAGTCTAAACTCACAATTAATGAAACTTTAAAAGAAGAATAAAAGAGGCCCAAAGTCAGTAGAAGGAGGGATATAATAAATATAAGAGCAGAAATAAAATCAAGAAGAATAAAACAATGGAAAGAATCAATGAAAGCAAGGGCTGGTTCTTTGAGAAGTAAACAAAATATATAAACCCCTAGCCAGACTTATCAAGAAAAAAAGAGAGTCTACACACATAAACAGAATCACAAATGAGAAAGGAAAATCACTGCGGACACCACAGAAATACAAAGAATTATTAGAGAATACTATGAAAAATTGTATACTAACAAACTGGATAACCAGAAGAAATGGACAACTTTCTAGAAAAACACTATCATCCAAGGCTGACCCAGAAAGAAACAGAAAATCTGAACAGACCAATTCCAATCAATGAAATTGAATTGGTAGTCAAAAAACTGCCTAAGAGCAAATACCTGTGCCAGATGGCTCCACTGCTGAATTTTATCAAACATTTAGTGAAGACATAATACCCATCCTCCTTATTTTGAAACTCATTCTATGTGACCAGCTACACTCTGTTACCCAAACCAGGCAAAGACACCACAAAAAAGAAAACTATAGATCAATATCCATGATGAACACAGATGCAAAAATACTCAACAAAATATTACTCAACCGAATTCAACAATATGTTAAAAAGATCATCCACCATGATGAAGTAGGATTTACTCCAGGGATGCAAGGATGGTACAATATTAGAAAAATCCATCAACATCACCACATTAACAAAAAGACAAAAATCACATGAACATCTCCATAGATGCCGAAAAAGCATTTGACAAATTCAACATCCATTCATGATAAAAACTCTCAACAAAATGGGTATAGAGGGCAAGTACCTCAACATAATAAAGGACATATATGACAAACCCACAGCCAACATCATACTTAACAGTGAGAAGCTGAAAGCTTTTCCTTTAAGATCAAGAACAAGACAAGGATGCCCACTCTCTCCACTTTCATTCAACATAGTTTTGGAGGTCCTTGCCACAGCAATAAGACAACACAAAAATAAAGGGCTTCCAGATTGGTAAGGAAGAAGTTAAACAGTCAATGTTTACAGATGACATTATATTATACATAAAAATCCCTAAAGAATCCACTCAAAAACTAGTACATCTAATATGTGAATTCAGCAAAGTTGCAGGATACAAAATTAATACACAGAGATCTGTTGAAATCCTATACACTAATGATGAACTAGCAGAGAGAGAAATCACGAAGACAATTCCATTGACAATTTCATCAAAAAGAATAAAATACCAAGGAATAAGCATAACCAAGGAAGTGAAAGACCTATACCTTGAAAACTACAAGAATCTCATGAAAGAAATTAAAGAAGATAACTTCTGGGAAGATGGCGGCATGAGCAGGGCAGCGGAAATCTCCTCCCAAAACCATATATATTTATGAAAATACAACAAATACAAATATTCCTAAAAGAGAGACCAGAAGATACAGGACAGCACCAAGCCTGCATCTATACTTGAGAGGACTTGGCACCCCACGAGGTGGGTAAGATATGGAGCTGTGACACAGCGGAACCCGAGTACACCCCCACACCAGCACACTGGCAGGAGGAGAGGATTCAGGGCGGGGAGGTAGTGGAAGTACAGGCATGTGAAATAACCAGCCCTGGTGATTTGCACCGGGAGCATTGACACATATCACGTGCTGTATAGGAGATTGGAGAGACAGAGGGTGCAGGATCTGAGCCAAGGAATGCACCCAGGTCCTCACAGCCAGCTCCCCAGGACAAAAGAAAAGGGCAAACTTTTTTAGTGGTCTAAAAGAGACAGGGACCCAACAGATGAGCAGGATTGTCACAGCACACTCAGCCCAGGAAGCTGGGAGTCCTGAGGAATTTCGGACCCCTTGGCTGGGAACTGGGAAAAAGTAGCTGCACTGAGACTTCCCACAGAAATAAACAGCTTCCCATTTGTTCCTGCCCTGGACAGAGTTACAAAGGGCCCTTCAGAGCGGTGTGGCCACTGCTGCTGAATAGTGGAACAACAGCACCACCTACAGCATCCACACAGAATCTACTCCCAACGGGCGTTTTCTTTCCTTTTTTCTCTCTTTTCTTTTCTTTCTTTTCCTTCTTTCTTTTTTTCTCTTTTCTTTCTTCTCTTTCTTCTTTTTTCTTTTTTTTTAAAGTTTTAAAGAGCCAAGTTGACATACGTGGCACCTACCACAGACCACTTCTATCGCCATGAAAAGGGAGAGGAGTATGGTACAAACAAAGCTTACCCAGACACAGACAACACCAGAGAGGGAACCTGGAGGGATGGAAATGCACAACCTTCCTGAAAAAGAATTCAGAACAAAAGTCATAACCATACTGATGGATCTACAGAGAAATATGCAAGAGCTGAGGGAAGAAGTGAGGGAAGTGAGGAAAGACAATACAGAAATCAGACAAGCAATCGAAGGCCTTAGCAGGAGACTGGACTAGATGCAAGAGACTGTTAATGAAATAGAAATCAGAGAATAGGAATACAGAGAAGATGAGGCAGAGAGAGATAAAAGGATCTCTAGGAATGAAAGAATATTAAGAGAAGTGTGTGAGCAATCGAAATAGAACAATATTCACATTATAGATGTCCAGAGTAAGAAGAGAGAGAAAAAGGGATAGAAAGTGTCTTTGAAGAAATAATTGCTGAAAACTTTCCCACGCTGGGGAAAGAAATAGTCTCTCAGTCCATGGAAGCACACAGATCTCCCAAAACAAGGGACCCAAGGAAGACAACACCAAAACACATAATTAAGATGGCAAAGATCAAAGATAAGGACAGAGTATTAAAGGCAGCTAGAGAGAGAAAAAAGATCACCTACAAAGGAAAACCCATCAGACTGTCATCAGACTTCCCAACAGAAACCATACAGGCCAGAAGAGAATGGAATGATATATTTAACGTAATGAAACAGAAGGTCCTCGAACCAAGAATATTGTATCCAGCATGATTATCATTTAAATATGACAGAGGGAATAAACAATTTCGAGACAAGCAAAAGTTGAGAGAGTTTGCCTCTCATAAACCACCTCTACAGGATATCTTAAAGGGACTGCTCTACAAGGAAGCACTCCTAAAGCTAAAAAGATGTCACCAGAGAAAATAAAATCGTAACAAAGAAAGCAGACCATCCAAATGCTAACTAAAGGCAAAGAATAAAACACCTAGTATATAAATAATGGAGGAGGAAGAATAAGAAGGGAGAGAAATAAAGAAACATCAGACTGTGTTTAAAATAACTTAACAAGAA
This sequence comes from Phataginus tricuspis, assembly GCA_029783875.1. Lineage (NCBI taxonomy): Eukaryota > Metazoa > Chordata > Mammalia > Pholidota > Manidae > Phataginus > Phataginus tricuspis. Next base: position 50,199,202 of record JAQQAC010016209.1, on the reverse strand, counting down.
AGTTAAGTTAGAGTGTTAGATAGTAAAGAAGCAACCCTTGAACTTTTGGTAACCATGAATCTGAAGCCAGCAATGGCAATAAGTACATATCTATCGACAATCACCCTAAACGTAAATGGACTGAATGCACCAATCAAAAGACACAGAGTAAAATAATGGATAAAAAAGCAAGACCCATCTATATGCTCCCTACAAGAAACGCACCTCAAACCCAAATATATACACAGAGTAAAAGTGATGGAATGGAAAAAGATATTTCATGCAAACAACAAAGAGAAAAAAGCAGGTGTTGCAGTACTTGTATCAGACAAAATAGACTTCAAAACGAAGAAAGTAGCAAGAGATAAAGAAGGACATTACATAATGATAAAGGGTCAATCCAACAAGAGGACATAACCATTATAAATATATGTGTACCCAATACGGGAGCACCGGCATATGTGAAACAAATAATAATAGAATTAAAGGAGGAACTAGAAAGCAATGCATTAATTTTAGGAGACTTCAACACACCACTCACTCCAAAGGACAGATCAACCAGACAGAAAATAAGTAAAGACACAGAGGCACTGAACAACACACTAGAACAGATGAACCTAACAGACATCTACAAAACTCTACACCCAAAAGCAACAGGATACACATTCTTCTCAAGTGCATATGAAACATTTTCCAGAATAGGCCACATACTAGGCCACAAAAAGAACCTCAGTAAAGTCAAAAATATTGAAATCCTACCAACCAACTTCTCAGATCACAAAGGTATAAAACTAGAAATAAATTTTAGAAAGAAATCAAAAAGGCTCACAGATACATAGAGACTTAACAACATTCTCCTAATTAATCAATGGGTTAATGATGAAATCAAAACAGAAATCAAAGAATATATGGAGACTAATGACAATGACACAAAGCCACAACTTCTGTGGGATGCAGCAAAGGCAGTTCTAAGAGGAAAGTATATAGCAATCCAGGCCTATTTAAAGAAGGAAGAACATTCCCAAATGAATAGTCTAAAGACACTATTACTGAAATTGGAAAAAAAGGAACAAATGAGGCCGAAAGTCAGCAGAAGGAGGGACATAATAAAGATCAGAGAATAAATACATAAAATTGAGAAAAATAAAACAATAGAAAAAATCAATGAAACCAAGAGCTGGTTCTTTGACAATATAAACAAAATAGATGAACTCCTACCCAGACTCATTAAGAGAAAAAGAGAATCTACACACATAAACAGAATCAGAAATGAGAAAGGAAAAATCCCGACGAACCCCACAGAAATACAAAGAATTATAAGAGAATATTATGAGAATCTATATCCTAACAAGCTGGAAAACCTAGAAGAAACAGACAACTTCTTAGAAAAATACAACATTTCAAGATGGACCAAGCAAGAAACAGAAACACTAAACAGACCAACCACCAGCAACGAAATTGAATTGGTAATCAAAAAACTACCCAAGAACAAAACTCCCAGACCAGATGGATTCAGCTCTGAATTCTACCAGACATATAGAGAAGAAATAACACCCATTCTCCTTAAAGTTTTCCAAGAAATAGAGGAGGGGTGAATACTTCCAAACTCAATCTATGAAGCCAGCATCACTCTAATAGCAAAACCGGGCAAAGACCTCACCAAAAAAGAAAAATACAGACCAATATCCCTGATGAACGTAGATGCAAAAATACTTAACAAAATATTAGCAAACTGAATTCAAAATACATCAAGAGGATCATACACCATGATCAAGTGGGATTCATCCCAGGTATGGAAGGATGGTACAACTTTTGAAAATCCATCAACATCATCCACCACATCAACAAAAAGATGAACAAAAACCACAGGATCATATCCATAGATGCTGAAAAAGCATTTGACAAAATTCAGCATCCATTAATGATTAAAACTCAACAAAATGCGTATAGAGGGTGAAAGGGTTCTTTTAGCTACCTGGCTCACTCACTGGCAAAGAAGGTCACGAGAACTCCATTAGCGTGGTTTTATTCCCTGTAAAATCAACAGATAGAGTGGCTGTCTTGGAAAGGAGAGAACAGTAGCGACAGCAAGGGGGAAGATGCTTATATAGGAATTTAAGGCCTTGGTGAGCAGGATGACCTTGTGACTTCTGAGAAACAGAAACTGAACTTAGAAGCTGCTGTAGACGATAAGGAATTTTGCTACACTCGGGTGCAGCTGTTGTTCAAGTCTGTGTGTTAAAGGGAACTTCAAGGTTATGTATTAAAGGGAATCTAACATTCCCGCATTTTGTTTTACTTTTTATTCGGGGTGTAGGGAAGAGGGTTGAAGTTTTGTATCATCTTGCTGCTTTGTGCTGGAAGAGGGGCAAAGCGGGGTGCAGGAGATAGGGTTGAAGTGCTGGCTTATTTGGTTGCTTTGTGCGGGAAGAGGGGCAAAGTGTGGCTGATGGCTCGGGCTTCGGTCAACACTACATTGTCTGCTGGCGGAATCTTTCTTCCATTGGAAGGCGGTGGTACTCCTGCATAATTAACTGATTGTTTGGTTAGTGATTTTTGAAATTTGAGTTTGAATTAGGGATTTTAGAAGATTAATTAGGCAGGGAGCGAAGAGCAGGAGAAGGCAGAAAATGATGAGAGGCATGAGGAGAGGAAGTAGGATGTCTCTCAGAGTTGATCTAAGCCCATGGTCCTTATCTCATTTGTTTTCTCCAGATAATTTAGCAGCTGTTAGGGAAAGGGGGCGGCAACTGCTCTGGCTGCTTCATGCTGAGAGGGGGCACAATAAGGGGTGCAGCTAGGTCTCTATCAATGCATGGTCAGGAGGGTGTCAGAAGATGGGAGTTTTCATCCTGGGTTTTATTGCAATCATTATTTGCAGTTTCGTGGCTCTAGGCGAGATAGAATAAATCATGTTATTAGGTTAAGTAATAACATCTGGAGTTGGATTTTCCATTCTGGAAGAACAGACTTAACAAGGAGATTGACGAATGCATGGCTGAATATGAGGATCAGAAATAGTAAAAGTCTAATTGAGAATCATAGCCAGATACCTTGGGGAAACTAGAATTCTGGATCTAGTTTATGTCTTAATTACTAGTATTGGGACTCAGTATAGATAAGGCTGCATTATTGAAACAATACTTTTCTCTAAAATCACCCTCATTTTTATAGAAGTAACCAGATTAATAAAATAATTAACACTTGGCTTGATTATTTGCATAAGTGCAGCAAGAAGAGCAAGTGATTACATAGGCTCTTTTAAATGTGCTTTGCTGGAAGTTTTATAAGGAACTTCAGATTGGACTTTTAAAGGCCTCTCAAGACCAGAAAGCCAAGCCAGTCTGCCATAAGGTTTTGCCTGCAGTACCTGTAGATTTGGGTGAATTCCTCTCTACTTGAGGTCCCCAAGATATTCTGAGGTTCCTGCACCTGCCAGGAAGTGACCTTCCTTACTCACCTGGTAAGGCTGCTGGGAACCCTGTAAGCAAGGTACCAGGCCAATTCTTCCAAGGGGCTTTGTTGGCTTTATAACATCAACTTCAATTCCTTACGGCTGTCTGTTCATATGTTAGTTTACACACGTGTCTCTCAGAAATAACATTCCAGTCAAAGCTTTGGTAATATAACCAGTGTTTTTAATTGTTCCTCTTTCAAGGAAAGCAGAATCTTATTGAACTTATGCAAATAAACATACTGCCATGAAATATAAAAGTACTCACTGAGAGTTGTTAAATTCTGGAGGGATCAGGTAGAGAGAAAGATAAATGTTTCAATTCTGCTTACAAATGTATTGTCATTTACTAAACTGTTGTCAGCTTAAGAGAAAAAGCTTAAAACGCTTTATCAGTAACATTTGAAACCCAAAGCAGCAAAATCATTTTCCTTAGTTTACTTAATCTTATGTAAATACCTGTTCTGCTGAAAACTAGTTCTTTACTAGTTTGGGAGTAATAAAACAGTAATTATAAATGACAAACGATTTACAAATGACAATGCTTAAAGATTTGCTGAGAGATTACTATAAGACAGTTGATAAGAAATTTAGATATTTCTGTAACACAAAACATTTAGTAACAAAGTTTAGCATTATTCCCTTTGACAGTGTTTTCCAGGTAATTATATATCAGATAAATAAGCCAAATTAGCCAAATACTTTCTCTAATGAGAAAAACATTTTTCTGACATGTTCCAGGGGCCCTCTGGAAAATATCACAGTTAATTAGAAGTAAAAGTACTTTTTAAATTTGATTTTGGAAAGTTGTCAAAAGAAAGTTTTTTTGGCACTTGCTTAAATAGGATTATAGGTATTTAACCAGAATGACAATAAAAAGGCTTAAATGCATATACAGGTTACTCAGTTGTTAACAACACTTGGCTTACAGTCCTTTTAATATGAAGATTTAATTTTCTTAAATACTCAGAAAACAATTAGAAAACCTTTTGCAATCTTACAATATTAAGAGCAGATGAACAGTTTAAGAAAATTTTGTTTTGTTTTGTTTTTTTAACTGAGAACAAAATTCTAATTTTGCTGTGTACTTGGTATTGAGACTCATTTGCTTTAATTTCACATAGCATGACTGTGTTAATTCTTATACACTCTTTCTACAACTTTCTTTTACATTCAGAGTTCTTCCTCTTTATATAAACAGCTGTACTTTAGAAGTTACTTTCTTTTACACTCAACAAAATGAATTTCCATTCCTTATACTTTCTCTTATTAAACACACATCTTTTCCAGCAAGCAGAGATGTTTTCTTTATTACTTTAAGTAGTTTTATTTAGAACTTAAAACATTAGGTACCTTAACCTTCAACGAACACTGAAAAATAGACTATTGTAAACTGTAACACCACCATTCCTTAGATTGATACATTTATGAACACTTTTTATAATTTCTGGAAATGTGCCTTGCAGTGCAATTTTTTACTGAACATAAAACACCTTCATATAACTTAGCAAAACTCTAAGAATTTTGGTTACCATAAAAATTCTTAGGTTGTTTGTAGGTATATACACTGTAACACTCTATAACACACAATTAATAAGATGTTCACTTGCTACACTTAGTTTACTCAGAACTATGCTAGATTACTCATGAAACTTTTACTAAACATTACACAGACTTAAGCTTAAGTATTTTTCTTGAAAGATTTAACAGATAACATCAATTGAAATGACTTTAGGTAAACAGGCAGCTGATAACCATAGGGACATGTCTGTTTCAGTTCAACTTAAATTAGCATTAATGCTTAATATTTTTATTAGACTCTTCTGGAAGTTTTAGAATGCTCAATTTTCACAAGCACTTGTCTTAAAATTTTTATTAATACCATCCAGAGGTGGAAAAATATTTTTCTTTACACACTTAGACAAACAAACATACCGACTGAGACATAATGATTACAGTTAGCAACATTTTTCATAAAAGAACATATACAAATACAGATAAACTAATATAAAGATTTGAGTTGCTGATATTTAATTGCTTTCTTTCCTTTTAGCTCATTTGACTAAAAGTATCTCAGTTTTCAAGAATACACTCTAAAAGGCAAGCAGTTTACATAACTGGTTCAAGGTTTAGATGGTCCAGGCTAGCAGGGCCGATGAAGTCTCTGCAGGACTGTGTGTGTCCAGGTGGCTGGAAATGAAATGCAAGTAGAATTTTAACACTAGTAATTTAAAGCCAGGCTCTATTGCAGAAAATAAATCTTTCTTTGGGATACTGACATCTTGGTCTAGGAGAATATCAAAAGGCAGCTTGCCCAGCCTCCAACGTGGGCTGAGGTATTGTCTGTTTGCTAGAGTTAAGTTAAGAATCCTTCTTTTAACTTCTTGGGTGTTAAAATGCAACCTTATATTTAAGGTGGAATCTTTTTTGCCTTTTACTATTTTGTTTACAGCTGGTGGTGGAGGCTGCTGGAAGGAGAAGAAGGGAGGGTTGGAGGGGTGAAGGCAGGCTGCACAGAAGAAGGGAGGGTCAGAGGGGTGAAGGCAGGTGGCGCAGAAGAAGGGAGGGTTGGAATGGTGAAGGCAGGTGGTGCAGAAGAAGGGAGGGTTGCAGGGGTGAAAGCTGGCGGTGTAGGAGATGGAAGAGGGGAGTATAGGTTGTGGGTGGCAGGAGTAAGGCTGGAAACAGAGGAGTTGGATGTGAGACTGGAGGCGGGTGGCTGCGTCCCCTTGGCAGGAACAAAGGCAGGTGGGGGAGGGGAATTGACTGAGCTTTGGGCTGCTGAGCGATAAGGGGGATGTTCATCTGCAGGATCTGGGTCTAGGGAGGAAGAAGGAGCGCTTGGAGGGCTTGAAAGGATGGCAAGGACATGTTTGGGGTGACAAAAGCTACATAGAGAAGCCTTGTTTTGAAGATAGAAGAAAGCTTGAGCATAACGAATTCTGTCTGTTTGTCTCACAGGGAATTTCTTTCTATTTGCCTGAATGCTCACAGAAGTTGTGGAGGTCCTGAAGGACTTTAGGATGTAAGGACCAATATTGAGCCCAAATTGTTTTATTGTCTAAAGGATATTGGGGCCAAATTTGGCTGCAGAGCTGAATTAACTTGGAGGGTTTTAGACCTGGATGTAGATGAAGAGTTTTGAAATTGTCTAGGAGGCAGCCTACAGGGAATCAGCAGGGATGGAGGGGGACGCTCCCATTGTGACTCTTTCGGGGAGTTGCTGCAGCACACCCTAGGCGTCCCTTGGGGGCTCAGAACTCCAAAAAGTAGCCTAACTCCAAGTGAAGGGTTGTCACCACTGTCACTGGAGGGGCACGCTTGCCATGAGCAGGCAGTAGGTAGGTGCCTAGCACTAGGACTTTTTGGCTGTGAGCCAATGGAACAGAAGAGTCACAATGGGGGCAGTCTCTCGCCTGCTGGGGACGAGAGGGACTGGGGCGTCACTGACCTGCTGTGGGCCTAGTAGGGATGCAAGAACAACAGGATAAACTAGTGGACTGGGGCATCACTGACCCCCTGTGGGTCTAGGGGGCAAGTCTCTCGCCTGCTGGGGATGAGAGGAACTGGACTGGCTGGGGGTAGTCTCTCACCTGCTGGGGATGAGAGAAACTGGACTGATGGGGGAGGGTAACTCACTGCTCCTTTGGTGCAGGTGGTGGATGCTGAAGAGGTGTTCAGAGAGATGGAGGGCGCTGAGGAGCCCCCATGTCTGGAGGTGCCAGGTGCTATCAGACTCCCGGTGCAGCTCAAATTCCTAGGGAAGAGCAGACAACCAGGAGATCCTAAACAGGGCGGAAACACAAATGAAAGGTTTTTTTTTAGCTACCCGGCTCACTCGCTCGCAAAGAAGGACACGAGAATTCCATCAGTGTAGTTTTATTTGCTGTAAGACAAACAGACAGAGTGGCTGTCTTGGAGAGGAGAGAGCAGCAGTGGCAGCAAGGGGGGAGCTGCTTATATAGGAATTTAGGGCCTTGGTGAGCAGGATGGCCTTGTGACTGCTGAGAAACAGAAACTGAACTTAGAAACTGCTGTAGAAGATAAGGAATTTTGCTACACTCGGGTGCAGCTGTTGTTCAAGTCTGTGTGTTAAAGGGAACTTCAGGGTTATGTATTAAAGGGAATCTAACAGAGGGCAAGTACATCAAAATCATAAAGGCCACACATGACAAACCGACAGCTAACATCATACTTAAACGCGAGAAGCTGAAAGCTTTTCATCTAAGATCAGGAACAAGAGAGGGATGCCCAGTCTCTCCACTGTTATTCAACATAGTACTGGAGGTCCTAGCCACGGCAAACAGACAAAACAAAGAAATACAAGGCATCCAGATTGGTAAAGAAGAAGTCAAATTGTCACTATTTGAAGATGACATGATATTGTACCTAAAAAATCCTAAAGACTCCACTCCAAAACTACTAGAACTAATATCTGAATTCAGCAAAGTTGCAGGATACAAAATTAACACACAGAAATCTGTAGCTTTCCTATACACTAAAGATGAACTAACAGAAAGTGAAATCAGAAAACCAATTCCATTCACAATTGCACCAAAAAGAATAAAATACCTAGGAATAAACCTAACGAAGGAAGTGAAAGACCTGTACTCTGTAAACTACAAGGCACTCCTAGAAGAAATTAAAGAGGACACTAACAAATGGAAATACATCCCATGCTCTTGGCTAGGAAGAATAAATATTGTCAAAATGGCTATACTACCTAAAGCAATCTACAGATTCAATGCAATCCCTATCAAAATACCAACAGCTTTCTTCAATGAACTGGAACAAATAATTCTAAAACTCATATGGAACCCCAAAAGACCCCAAATAGCCAAAGCAATCCTGAGAAGGAGGAATCAAACAGGGGGAATTACGCTCCCTGACTTCAAGCTCTACTACAAAGCTACAGTAATCAAGGCAATTTGGTATTGGCGCAAAAACAGACCCACAGACCAGTGGAACAGAATAGAAAATCCAAACATTAACCCAAACATATACAGTCAATTAATATATGATAAAGGAGCCTTGGATATACAATGGGGAGATGACAGCCTCTTCAGCAGCTGGTGTTCACACAACTGAACAGCTACATGTAAGAGAATGAAACTGGACTACTGTCTAACCCCATACACAAAGGTAAACTCAAGGTGGATCGAAGACCTGAATGTAAGTCATGAAACCATAAAACTCTTAGAAAAAAACATAGGCAAAAATCTCTTGGACATAAACATGAGCGACTTCTTCATGAACATATCTCCCTGGGGAAGGGAAACCAAAACAAAAATGAACAAGTGGGACTATATTAAGTTGAAAAGATTCTGTACAGCAAAGGACACCACCAGTAAAACAAAAAGATATCCTACAGTATGGGAGAATATATTCATAAATGACATATCCGATAAGGGTTGACATCCAAAATATATAAATAACTCACGCACCTTAACAAAGAAAAAGCAAATAAGCCAATTAATAAATGGGCAGAGGAGCTGAATAGACACTTCTCCAAAGAAGAAATTCGGATGGCCAAAAGGCACATGAAAAGATGCTCCACATTGCTAATCATCAGAGAAATGCAAATTAAAACCACAATGAGATATCACCTCACACCAGTGAGGATGGCCAACATCCAAAACACAAACAACAACAAATGTTGGCGAGGATGTGGAGAAAAGGGAACCCTCCTACACTGCTGGTGGGAATGCAAATTAGCTCAACCATTGTGGAAAGCAGTATGGAGGTTCCTCAAAAAATTAAAAATAGATATCCCGTTTGACCCAGGAATCCCACTCCTAGGAATTTACCTTAAGAATGCAGCAGAGTAGTTTGAAAAAGACTGCTGCACCCCATGTTTATCACAGCACGATTTACAATAGCCAGGAAATGGAAGCAACCTAAGTGTCCATCAGTAGATGAATGGATAAAGAAAATGTGGTACATATTCACAACGGAATATTATTCAGCCATAAGAAGAAAACAAATCCTACCACTTGCAACAACATGAATGGAGGTAGAAGGTATTATGCTCAGTGAAATAAGCAAAGTGGAAAAAGACAAGTATCAAATGATTTCGCTCATATGTGGAGCATAAGAACAAAGAAAAAAACTGAAAGAAAAAAACAGCAGCAGACTCACAGACCCAAGAATGAACTAATAGTTACCAAAGGAAAGGGACTGGGGAGGATGGGTGGGAAGGAAGGGACAAGGGGGGAAAAGGGGCATTATGATTAGCAGATGTAATGTTGTGGGGGCACGGGGTGGGCTGTACAACTCAGAGAAGACAAGTAGTGATTCTATAGCATCTCACCACACTGATGGACAGTGATTGTAATGAGGTTGGTGGGGGGGACCTGATGGTGTGGGTAGTTTAATAAGCATAATATTGTACATGTAACTGTAGATTACTGATACCAAAATAAATTATATATATAAAAAAGAACTTCTGATAATAAAAATACATCATAAAAAGTGGAAAAATATAGAAAAATAAAAAAATAATAAATTACAGATACCAAAAATGGGAACACTTCCCGTGCTCATGGATAGGAAGGATTAATATTGTTAAAATGGCCATCCTGCCTAAAGCAGTATGCAGATTCAATGCAATTCCCATCAAAAACCAACAGCATTCTTTAATGAAGTAGAGCCAATTGTTCTAAAATTCACATGGAACCACAAAAGACCCTGAATAGCCAAAGCAATACTGAGAAGGAAAAATAAAGCGGGGATGATCGTGCTCCCCAACTTCAAGCTCTAACACATAGCCACAGTAATCAAGACAATTTCGTACTGGCACAGCAACAGACTCATAGACCAATGGAACAGACTAGAGAGCCCAGATATAAACCCAACCATATATGGCAATTAATATTTGATAAGGAGCCATGGACATACAATGGGAAAATGACAGCCTCTTCAACAACTGGTGTTAGCAAAACTGGACAACTACATGCAGGAGAATGAAACTGGATTATTGTTTAACTGCATACACAAAACTAAACTCGAAATGGATCAAAGACCTGAATATAAGTCAAGAAACCATAAAACTATTAGAAGACAACATAGGCAAAAATCTCTTGAATATAAACATGAGTAACTTCTTCCTGAACACAATTCTTCAAGCAAGGAAAACAAAAGCAAAAAGAACACATGGGACTACATCAAACTAAAAAGCTTCTGCATGTAAAAGGACACCATGAACAGAACAAAAAGGCTTCCTACAGTATGGGAGAATATATTTGTAAATGACATATCTGACAAGGGGTTAACATCCAAAATATATAAAGAACTCACACACCTCAACACCAAGAAAGCAAATAAACCAATTAAAAAATGGGCGTAGGATATGAAGAGACAATTCTCCTAAGAAGAAATTCAGATGGCCAACAGGCACATGAGCAGATGCTCCACATCTCTAATCATCAGGGAAATGCAAATTAACATCACAATGAGATATCACCTCACACCAGTAAGGATGGCCAGCATTGAAAAGACTAAGAAAAACCAATGCTGGCAAGGATGCAGTGAAAGGGGATTCCCAGCTGGTGGGAATATAAACTAGTTCAACCATTGTGGAAAGCAATATGGAGGTTCCTCAAAAAACTAAAAATAGAAGTACCTTTTGATCTGGGAATCCCGCTCCTTGGAATTTACCCAAAGAATACAAGTTCTCAGATTCAAAAAGACATATGCACCCCTATGATTATCACAGAACTATTTACAATAGCCAAGACATGGAAGCAATTTATGTGTTCATCAGTAGATGAATGGGTAAAGAAGAAGTGGTACATATACACAATGGAATACTATTCAGCCATAAGATAGAAACAAATCCTAGCATTTGCAACAATGTTTATGGAGCTGGAGGATATTATGCTTAGTGAAATAAGCCAGGTGGAGAAATACAAGTTCCAAATTATTTCCTTCATTTGTGGAGTAAAACAATGAAACAAAACTGAAGGAACAAAATAGCAGTGGACTCACAGACTCCAAGAATGGACCATCGGTTACCAAAGGGTAGTGGTGTGGGAGGGTGGGTGGGGAGGGAAGGAGAAGGGGATTGAGGGGTATTATGTTCAGCACGCATGGTGTGGGGGATCACGGGGAAGACAGTGTAGCACAGGGAATGCAAATAGTGTATCTGAGGCATCTTATTACACTGATGGACAGTGACTGCAATGGGTTATGAGCAGGGACTTGATAATATGAGTAAATGTACTAGCCACAATGTTTTTCATGTGAAACCTTCATAACAGTGTATATCAATGAAACCTTAATAAAAAAAATGAAACAAGAAAAGAAAAAGACCTAAGAACATAGAACTTCTTGAAGAAAACATAAGGAAAAATCTCCTTGACATTGGTCTTAGCAATGATTTTTTTGATATGACATCTAAAGTATAAGAAACAAAAGCAAAAATCAGCAAGTGGGACTACATCCCACTAGAAAGCTTCTGCACAAAAAAATAAACAATCAACACAATGAAAAGGCAACTTATGTTAAAAGAAAAAATTCCATCTCTATATCTGATAAGGTGTTAATATCCAAAATGTATAAATAACTTACAACTCAATAGCAATAAAAGCAAAGAGCCTGATTAAAAAATATGTAATGAAGGCTTGAATAGACATTTTTCCAAGGAAGACATACAATTGGTCAACAAATACATTAAAAGGTGCTCAGCCTCACTAATTACGGTGTTCAAATTGTCAAAATCATAATAATAAATCATCTCACACCTGTTATAATGGCTGTTATCAAAAGGCAAGAAATAGCAAGTGCTGGTGAGGTTGTGGAGAAAAGGTAACCTGTGCACTGTTAGTTGGAATGTAAATTGGTATGGCCAACATGAAAAACCGTATGGAGGTTTGTCAAAAAACTAAAAATAGAGCTATCATATGATCCAACAATTCCACCTCTGGGTATAAATCCAAAGAAGATGAAATCTCAAAGATCTATCTGTTCCATTCATTGCAGCATGATTCGCAATAGCCAAGACTTGGAAACAATGTTAGTGTCTATCACCGAAAGAATGGGTAAAGAAAATGTGAATATATGTACTTTTCAGCCACAAAAAAGAAAGGAATCCTGCCATTTGTGTCAATGTGCATGGATCTTGATGGTTTTACACTAATAAGTCACACTTTGGAAACAAATAATGTATGATCTCACTGACGTGGAATCTAAAAACATAAAATTCATAGAACAGAGTAGAATTGTAGTTGACAGCGGCTGAGGCAAGGAAGAAACAGGGAAATGTTGGTCAAACGGTATCAACTTTTAGTTATAAGATGAATAAGTTCTGTGGATCTAATGTATACCACGGTTGACTCTAGTTAACAATATTGTATACTTGAAAGTTGCTATGAAAATAGATCTTTAATATTCTCATCATAAGGAAAATAGCAATATGGCAATTAGGTAAGATAAAAGATGTATTAACAAACCTTATTGTAGTAAAAAATTTCACAATATATATGTATTAAATCATCACATTGTACTCAAATTTACAAAATATTATATGTCAAGTAAATCTTAATAAATCAGGAAAAATAATCCCCTTATATTTCCAGCAAAAGAAGGCGAAATGAAATGATTTTGAAATATACCAGAGCCAATTCTTCTTCTTAACAAGGTCTTCCCTCAGAAAAACTAACCACAGCATAACTTGATGGGGTATTATAAGAGCCTAACTGACCAGGGTGAAGGTGAATACTCAAGTTCAGTTAGCTCTAGCCTTTCACATGGGAAAATTGAAATAACAAACTCCAGTTCACTCTAGCCATTCTGTCCCATCTAAAGGGAGGAACTGAGAAACACTTATGGAGTTCAAAGTCTAGAGGCATAGGTTCACTAAAAGAGTGAGATCTAAATGTAGGGCTAGAATGCTTACCTTCCCCCAGCACCTTAACATTACATTACTTAAAGGTCTACTTACAACAGTTCTTTTTACCCAGTATATTACATTCAGCTATCAATGAAGAAATTGCAAAGCATACCAAAAAGCAAAAGAAAACACAGGAAGAATCAGAAAAAGTATCGGAAACAGTTATGGTAATCATGTAGTCACTGACACAGGATGTATCAATAGAATTTACAAAAAAAATAGATAAAAAAAGAGAAGAATATCCAAAGACTGTGAAACAACTACAAAAGGCTGTACCAGGTCTTCCGGGAAGATGGCGACATGAGCCGAGAGGCAGAAATCTCCTCCCAACATTATATTTATCCATGAAAACACAGCAAATACAACTATTCCTAAAAGAGAGACCAGAATACACAGGAAAGTGCAAAGCGGGCAGCTACACCTGAGAGGACTCGGCACCCCGTGAGGCGGTCATAAAAAGCCCAGCTGACATACGTGACAACTACCACCAACCAATTCTATAGCCATGAAACGACACAGGAATAGGGTACAGAAAAAGGTTCAGACCCAGACAACCCCAGAGAGGGAACCTGAAGGGATGGACATGCACAGTCTTCCTGAAAAAGAATTCAGAATAAAAGTCATAGCCATACTGACAGAAATACAGAGAAATGTGTAAGAGCTGAGGGAGGAAGTGAGGGAAGTGAGGAAAGACTATGCAGAAATCAGACAGGCCATTGACGGGCTTAACAGAAGACTGAATGGGGTGCAAGAGACTGTTAATGGAATAGAAAATAGAGGACAGGAATACAGAGAAGCTGAGGCAGAGAGAGATAAAAGGATCTCTAGGAATGAAAGAATATTAAGAGAACTATGTGACCAATCCAAACGGAATAATATTCGCATTATAGGAGTACCAGAGGAAAAAGAGAGAGAAAAAGGGGTAGAAAGTGTCTTTGAAAAAATAATTGCTGAAAACTTTCCCACACTGGAGAAGGAAATAGTCTTGCGGCCAACGGAAGCCCACAGATCTCCCAACACAAGGGACCCAATGAAGACAACACCAAGGCACATAATAATTAAGATGGCAAAGGTCAATGATAAAGACAGAGTATTAAAGGCAGCTAGAGAGAGAAAAAAGATCACCTACAAAGGAAAACCCATCAGACTACCATCAGAAGTCTCAACAGAAAACTTACAGGCCAGAAGAGAATGGCATGATATATTTAATGTAATGAAACAGAAGGGCCTCGAAACAAGAATGTTGTATCTAGCACAATTATCATTTAAATATGATGGAGGGATTAAACAATTTCCAGAAAAACGAAAGTTGAGAGAGTTTGCCTCTCATAAACCACCACTACAGGATATCTTAAATGGACTGCTCTAGAGGGAAGCACCCCTAAAGCTAAAAAGATGTCACCAGAGAAAATAAAATCATAGCAAAGAAAGCAGACCATCCAAATACTAACTAAAGGCAAAGAATAAAACACCTAATATATAAAGAATGGAGGAGGAAGAATAGGAAGGTAGAGATAAAGAAACATCAGACGGCGTTCACAATAACTTAACAACAAAGTTAAGTTAGATTGTTACATAGTAAAGAAGCAGCCCTTGACCCTTTGGTAATGACGAATCTAAAGCCAGCAATGGCAATAAGAACATATCTATAAATAATCACCCTAAATGTAAATGGACTAAATGCACCAATCAAAAGACACAGAGTAACAGAGTGGATCAAAAAGCAGGACCCATCTATATCCTGGTTACAAGAGATTCACCTCAAACCCTAAGATATACACAGACTAAAACTGAAGGGATGGAAAAACATATTTCATGCAAACAACAAAAAGGACAAAGCAGTTGTTGCAGTACTTGTATCAGACAAAATAGACTTCAAAATGAAGAAGGTAGCAAGAGATAAAGAAGGACATTACATAATGATAACGGGTTCAGTCCAACAAGAAGATATAACTATTATAAATATATATGCACCCAACACAGGAGCGTCAGCATATGTGAAACAAATACTAACAGAATTGAAGGAGGAATTAGAATTGAATGCATTCATTTTAGGAGACTTCAACACACCACTCACTCGAAAGGACAGATCAACCAGCCATAAAATAAGTAAAGACACAGAGGCACTGAACAACAAACTAGAACATTTGGACCTAACAGATATCTACAGAACTCTGCACCCAAAAGCAACAGGATACACATTCTTCTCAAGTGCACATGGGACATTTTCCAGAATAGACCACATACTAGGCCACAAAAAGAACCTCAGTAAATTCAAAAATATTGAAATCCTACAAAACAACTTCTCAGATCACAAAGGTATAGAACTAGAAATAAATTTAAGAAAGAAATAAAAAGGCTCACAAATACATGGAGACTTAACAACATTCTCCTAATTAATCAATGGGTTAACGAACAGATCAAAAGAGAAATCAAAGAATATATGGAGACTAATGACAACAACAACACAAAGCGACAATTTCTGTGGGACGCAGCAAAGGCAGTTCTAAGAGAAAAGTATATTGCAATCCAGACTTATTTAAAGAAGGAAGAGCATTCCCAGATGAATGGTCTAAAGACACAATTACTGAATTGGAAAAAGAAGAACAAGTGAGGCCCAAAGTCACCAGAAGGAGGGACATAATAAAGATCAGAGAAGAAATAAATAAAATTGAGAGGTATAAAACAATAGAAAAAAATCAATGAAACGGAGAGCTGGTTCTTTGAAAAAATAAACAAAATAGATAAACGCCCAGACAGACTCATTAAGAGAAAAAGAGGATCTACAAACATAAACAGAATCAGAAATGAGAAAGGAAAAATAACGACAGATCCCACAGAAATACAAAGAATTATAAGAGAATATTATGAGCATCTGTATGCTAACAAGATGCAAAACATAGAAGAAATCGACAACTTCTTAGAAAAATACAACCTTCCAAAACTGACCTGGCAAGAAACAGAAAAACTAAACAGACCAATCACCAGCAATGAAATTAAATTGGTAATCAAAAAACTACCCAAGAACAAAACGCCCAGACCTGATGGACTCACCTCTGAAATCTACCAGACATATAGAGAAGAAATAACACCCATTATCCTTAAAGTTTTCCAAAAAATAGAAGAGGAGAGAATACTTCCAAACTCTTTCTATGAAGCCAGCATCACTCTAATACCAAAACCCGGCAAAGACCTCACCAAAAAAGAAAATTACAGACCAATATCCCTGATGAACGTAGATGCAAAAATACTCAACAAAATATTAGCAAACAGAATTCAAAAATACATCAAAAGGATCATACACCATGATCAAGTGGGATTCATCCCAGTTATGGAAGGATGGTACAACATTCGAAAATCCATCAACATCATCCACCATATCAACAAAAAGAAGAACAAAAACCACATGATCATCTCCATAGATGCTGAAAAAGCATTTGACAAAATTCAGCATCCATTCATGATTAAAACTCTCAAAAAAAATGGGTATAGATGGCAAGTACCTCAACATCATAAAGGCTATATATGACAAGCCCACAGCTAACATCATACTTAACAGCGAGAAGCTGAAAGCTTTTCATCTAAGATCGGGAACAAGACAGGGATGCCCACCCTCTCCACTGTTATTCAACATAGTACTGGAGGTCCTAGCCATGGCAATCAGACAAAACAAAGACATACAAGCCATACAGATTGGTAAAGAAGAAATCAAATTGTCACTATCTGCAGATGACATGACATTGTACATTTAAAACCCTGAAGACTCCACTCCAAAACTACTAGAACTATTATCTGAATTCAGCAAAATTTCAGGATACAAAATTAAGACACAGAAATCTGCTGCTTTCCTATACACTAATGATGAACTAACAGAAAGAGAAATCAGAAAAACAATTCCATTCACAATTGCATCAAAAAGAATCAAATACCTAGGAAGAAACTTAACGAAAGAAGTGAAAGACCTGTACTCTGCAAACTACAGGACACTCCTAGGAGAAATTAAATAGGACACTAACAAATGGAAATGCATCCCATGCTCTTGGCTAGGAAGAATAAATATTGTCAAAATGGCTATACTACCTAAAGCAATCTACAGATTCAATGCAACCCCTATCAAAATACCAACAGCTTTCTTCAATAAACTGGAACAAATAACTCTAAAATTCATATGGAACCAGAGAAGACCCTGAATAGCCAAAGCAATCCTGAGAAGGAGGAATCAAACAGGGGGAATTACGCTCCCTGACTTCAAGCTCTACTACAAAGCCACAGTAATCAAGACAATTTGGTACTGGCACAAAAACAGACCCACAGACCAGTGGAACAGAATAGAATATCCCAACATTAACCCAAACAATTACAGTCAATTAATATTTGATAAAGGAGCCTTGGATATACAATGGGGAGATGACAGCCTCTTTAGCAGCTGGTGTTGGAAAAACTGGACAGCTACATGTAAGAGAATGAACTGGACTACTGACTAGCCCCATACACAAAAGTAAACTCAAGGTTGATCAAAGACCTGAATGTAAGTCATGAAACCATAAAACTCTTAGAAAAAAACATAGACAAAAATCTCTTGGACATAAACATGAGCGATTTCTTCATGATCATATCTCCCCAGGCAAGGGAAACCAAAGCAAAAATGAACAAGTGGGACTATATCAAGTTGAAAAGCTTCTGTACAGCAAAGGACACTGTCAGTAGAACAAGAAGACATCCTACAGTATGGGAGAATATATTCATAAATGATGTATCTGATAAGGGGTTGACATCCAATATATATAAAGAACTACGCACCTTAACAAACAAAAAGCAAATAATCCAATTAAGAAATGGGCAGTGGACATGAATAGACACTTCTCTAAAGAAGAGATTCAGATGGCCAATAGGCACATGAAAAGATGTTCCACATCGCTAATCATCAGAGAAATGCAGATTAAAACCACAATGAGATATCACCTCACACCAGTGAGGATGGCCAACATCCAAAACACAAACAACAACAAATGTTGGCAAGGATGTGGAGAAAAGGGAACCCTCCTACACTGCTGGTGGGAATGTAAATTAGTTCAACCATTGTGGAAAGCAGTATAGAGGTTCCTCAAAAAAACTCAAAATAGAAATACCATTTGACCCAGGAATCCCACTCCTAGGAACTTACCCTAAGAATGCCGCAGCCCAGTTTAAAAAAGACAAATGCACCCCTATGTTTATAGTAGCACTATTTACAATAGCCACCAAATGGAAACAACCTAAGTGTCCATCAGTGTCAATCCAGATGAATGGATTAAGAAGATGTGGTACATAAACACAATGGAATATTATTCAGACATAAGAAGAAAACAAATCCTGCCATTTGCAACAACATGGATGGAGTGGGAGGGTATTATGCTCAGTGAAATAGGCCGAGCGGAAAAGGACAAGTATCAAATGATTTCACTCATATGTGGAGTCTAAGAACAAAGAAAAAAACCGAAGGAACAAAACAGCAGCAGACTCACAGAACCCAAGAACGGACTAATAGTTACCAAAGGAAAAGGGACTGGGGAAGATGGGTGGGAAGGGGTAAAAGGGGCATTATGATTATCAGACGTAAGGTAGGTGGGGCACGGGGAGGCCTGTACAACTCAGAGAAGACAAGTAGTGATTCTATAGCATCTCACTACACTGATGGACAGTGATTGTAATGGGGTTGGTGTTGGGGACCTGATGAAGGTGTTAGTTTAATCACCATATTATTGCACATGTAATTGTACATTAATGATACCGAAATAAATTATAAAAAAAAGGCTGTACCATAAGTGTAATGGGAATACCATAGGAGAACAGTGAAAGTAACAGAAGAAATATTAAAAAAAATAATGACTGAATATTGCCCTGACTTAATTTCAGACACTAAAGCACAGATCTAAGAAGCTCCATTGAAACCAAACAGCGAGTAGTAAAATACGAAAAAATATACCCATAGGCATATTTCCAAATTACAGAAAGACAAATAAATAATAAAAGAGGCCAGAGTGTAGATAAAAAGCCAACCTGGAGAGGAACAAAGATAAGAATTACATTGAATCAAATAATCACACTGTACATCTTGAACTTACACCATGTTATATGTCAATTGTATTTCTATACAACTGGAAAAGAAAATAATTACATCTGACTTCTATTCAGAAACAATGCAAGCAAGAAGAGAGTATTTTGGAAAATTTTAAGTTGTTGAGAGAAAAAATAAACCACCAACCTGGAATTCTGCACCCTGTGAAATTATCCTTCAAAAGTGAAGGAAAAGTACAAATTTTCTCAAATGAAAAAAAAAAGAAATTGAGAGAACTTTCTGCCAGTAAACCTGCTTGTAAAAAATGTAAAAAGAATTCTGGAAAGAAGGAAGATAGTAGAAATTAGAAACTTGTATCTACAAAAAGAAAGGGAAAACATCAAAGAAGGAATAAGTGAACATAACATAAAAACTTTTGTATTCCTTATTCTTAGTTGATATAACAGATAACACTTCATTCAAAATAATATGTACAATATATTTGATTATGTATGCTTATGCATGCATATATGTATTATATATATGCATATATTATATATGTAATATATATATATATATGTGAGTGAAGGGAATGACAGCAATGATACAAGGGATGTAAGAGTGAATTAGGTTTATTTTGTTACTATAAGACACATCATCCATGAAGTGGCAAAGTGTTATTTGAAAGTGGGCTTGGATTAGTTGTAAATATGAATTGCAAACCCTGGGTCAACCACTAAAATGTTTTAAACATTATATGGTAAAAAGAGATAATGGAATCATAGAAAATTATCAATTAAAACCACACAAGGGAGAAAAAAAAAGAGAGACAAAAATAAGAAGAATAAGGGAACAGAAAAACAGTAATGAATATGGTAGATACTTTTCCAATATAACTTTGAATGTTAATGGTCTAATTGCACCAGTTAAAAGGCAGACTGTCAGATGCCTCGCGTTGGCCGCCTTCGAGGCCTGAAGAGAAAAAGAAATTGGAATGTAGAATACCTATCCTTTTCAGGAGAGAATCCATTGCAGTTCAGAAGAGCAGGTCTCAGGACAGTGGGACTAGCTGCTTCCCTCTCTGAAGCATGGCTCAGGTGTGAAGGATTTCAGGAAAATTCTGAGATTCTGTCATTAACAGCAGAAAAGAAGACTCATAGAAAAGTGCCTTGAATTATCTCCTAAACCCAAGAAAGAAGCTATCACATCTAAGAGTACCAGTGGTCTTACAGATATAACATGGAGTTCCAGTGGAAGTGATCTGTCAGATGAAGACAAAACAATTTTGAAATCACAGAGAGATAATGAACATGGTTCTAAGATAGACAGGTTTTGTGACAGGAATACTTTATGTCCAGAAGATGGGGCCAGTGAAGATGAACTACAGTTGATTGGGAGATTGACAGTGACAGCAAAGATACTAATGAATGCAGGGAATTTGAAGGCAGCGAGAGTAGTGCTGTGGAAATATCAGACTGTGTTTCTGCTGCGAGCAGTCATTCTTTGACAAGTGAAGAGAGGCTATCTGTGCTTCCTAAGTGATTAGTCATCCATTTTATGAACAAAAGTGCCTCCAGCACCCTATGCCAAGGATATGGGAGGTTTCCAGGCCACTGGTGCATCCAAAAATAAATAAGAGAAATTCTACAGAAATTTTGGAGTATTCATCAGAGAGTGAAAAAGAAGATGACTCAGAGAATGTTTTGTTCATTGATTCAGACTCTTCTCACATGGATTTTGGATAAGATGGAAGACAGATTGTGCAGACACTGATCAACCCAATGGTGAAATCTACAGAGACCATTTTATATACACCCCAGAAACAGTCAAAGTTTTCTAGGGCTCCAGAAAATTCAGCAAAGAAGAAGCTTTTAAGAGGTGGGCTAGCAGAAAGACTAAATGGATTGCAGAATCAAGAGAGATCTGCCATTTCTTTATGGAGACATCAATGTGATTCTTACCAAAAGACTCTTTCAGGTAGAAAATCTGGTATATTAATTGTGAAAATTCTAGAGCTGCATGAGTAATGTGCCATCCAAGTTGCCATGTGCGAACTGTTAGCAGGGCTGCAGGCTGACTGCCTTTCTCAAGGGGAGGCCCCTGGGACTAGCCGAAAGGTTCTCTTCACCAAGGAAACTGCACACCATCTTAGGGGACATCCCCAAGACACTGCCCATATCTACCCTCCCTGGCAGAAGCTTATTATCCCAGGTGGAAGTTACCTTGTTATTCTGAATACTTATTTTTGCCAGAAAGCTGTTGCCAAAGGAGATTCAAAAACAACACATGAAGTGCAGTATTGGGACACACCCCTTCCAAGAAGATGCATCACTTTGGCCCAGATGTTAGATTTAAGATTGTAACAAATAATTCACCTGAAAACCAGGTTACGTGTAGTGGTCTTACCACCATGGAGACAGATTGGACCCACGGGCACAAAGAAGCCAAACAGCCCTTCCCAGCCCAAGCTTCCCGGAAGGATTCTCTCCTGGATGCAGCAGAAAGCCTAGAATCTGCCACCTGGTCTGGAGTTGGAGTTCGAATGGTGGTGCAGGGAGTTTACTGCCTTCCCTGCAGGTATCAGCAGGCAGGTGGCTCAGCATCTCCACCTGGCTCAGACCTACCTAGAACTTGAGTCGGCCTTCTTGTGCAGGATGCCTATGGAATGTTCAGTGGGGTGCACTCAGAGGTCGCCGCCCTGAGGGACAGACAGTTGGAAGGGAAGTCCTGCAGCCTGGCAGGAATGAAAGTTCTACAAAAGGCCACCCGTGGAAGGACTGCTGGGCTTTTCAGTTTAATTGACACTATGTGGCCCCCAGTGGTGCTCCTGAAAGCACCTGGCCATGGCCATACCTGTGAAGAGGTTAAAAGTCGTCTGACTCCTCCTAGCTTCTGTTATATCCTTACTGCTCCTCCAAATCAGGGACAAATTGATGTAATTGAAGATGATCCTGTGGCTCAGCTGTACCAGCCTCCAGTTTCCCGCTTCTTAAGGGAAATTTTACAGACTGAAGATTCCAGTGTCCGGTGCAGTTTTTATGCCAGGGTGATTTATCAAAGACGTCAGCTAAACAGTTTGCGTCTTCTGGAGCAAAGGGAGATTTGGCTGACAGTGACTGATGTCACCCTGCAAATGCATGATGAGAATAGCTCTGCCCTCCCCAAAACCATGCCAGTCTGTGTGGCCTCCTCATGTGTGCTGGGCCAGGAAGTCCTGGATGTGCTGGCTGGGGCTGCCTCTCACTACTTCCTCTTCAGGGACACTCCGAGACAAGGGTTGGGTTCTTTGTATTGAACAAACTGTACTCTTGCTTCAGAAGCCCCCTTTGGGCATGGCCTCTGGTGCTTGCCCCCATGAGCTGATGGGCCCTGTGAAGCTTGATGAACTGGATTCTGTCACCTAGGTCAACTGCATTTGCATTGTTCAAGGCACTGTGGTTGGTGTGGACAAATGCACTTGTTTCTCACGGCCTACGTGTGACCTGTGTGGCAACGAGAGGTCGGAACAGAGCACAGAAGACAGAAGCTCCTTCTTCTGTGGGGACTGCTTCCATGTGGTCACCTGTCCTCTTCTCCGAAGGCACCTGCAAGTCTTCCTGGACTGCCCCTCGTGGCCCCAGTGCACAGTAAGGGTCAAGCTGCTACAGAGCAGTATTTCCTCCCTCCTGAGGTGTTCTGCCTGTGAGGATGGGAGTTATGAAGTGAAGAGTGTCCTCGGAAAGGAGGTGGGTTTGTTGAGCTGTTCTGTCCAGTCCATAACCACCCACCCAACTAGCTGCTTTGGACTGGAGGAAATTGAGCTCCTGAGTGCAAACAGAGCCCCTTTTGAGCACCATCGTTCACCGCAGGACCTGTGAACTTTGCAATGTGCCTGCAAGGGTGGTGGTGGTGTTTTTGCCAGTTACTTATTAACTCTGGGAAGAGTACATAAAATGTATTTAATTATTTTGAAGTGGAACTTGGAATTTTCTGGGGCAAATGTTAGTAAACGGTTTTGTAAGCTATAAATCAAAATTTTTTCTACAGTTACATATTTTTATTACCTCTGAAAATTTAGGAAAGTGTCATTAAAGCTTAAATAAGCTAGAAGTCTTCACTTTGTATTTATCTTAGGCAAAATTATATATATAGCAGAAAAAAATTTTTGTTGAGTTGTAATTTTGAAATGTTTACATTTTACTATCTCATGATGTTTTTTTGTAGTATTTGTTTTAACATTCCCCCAAAGAACACCCTGCAAAGCTTAAACTTTTGTCCCATACTGTGATATTACTGTTCTGCTACAATAAACTTCCAACCTAAAAAAAAAAAAAAGGCAGACTGTTGGAGTATATAAAAAAGGAGAGTCAACTATATGTTCTATACAAGAAACCCACATTAAATATAAAGGCACATATAGGTAAAACTAAATAGATGGGAGAAGAATACACCATTACATGCTAATCAAAGGATACAGAAGTAGCCATATTAATTTCAGGCAGAGCAGACTCCAAAACAAGGAAAGTTATTAGGGTTATAGAAGGGCATTACATAATCAGAAAGGGATCAGTTCTCCAAGAAGATATATTAGTTCTTAATGTGTATTTGCCTAACAACAGAGCTATATACTATATGAAGAAAAAATCTGATAAAACTACAGGGAAAAATAGATAATTCCATTATCATTGTTAGATTCTTCAATATCCATCTCTTAGAAACAGACAAATTCAACAATATGGATGTACTTGAACTCAACACTAACAATCAAATGGATATAACTGACATCCATAGACTACTTCACAAAACCGCAGCAGAATACACAGCCTCTTCAGGCTCACATGAAATATTCACTAAGGTAGACCAGATTCTTGGCCATAAACATTCCTTAACATATATAAAAGAATATAAATTATACTATGTCAAATCTCAGAAAACAGTGCAATTAAACGAGAAAACAATAACAGAAACATAACTGGAAATTTTCAAAATGTTTCAAAATGATACTTCCAAATAACACATGGATCAAAGAAAAAATCTCAAAACAGATTTATATTTTGAAGTAAATGAAAATTAATACATAATTTGTCAAAATTTGGGGGTTGCAAAAAAAATCAGTGTTTCCAGTGAAATTTTAGCATTGAATGTATATATTAAAAAAGAAAAAAAGCCAAAATCAATAATACATTTTTCACCTTAGTAAACTAGAAAGAGAAGAGCAAATTACATCTAAAATAAGCATCAGCAGAAAAAAATAGAAATTAAAGCATAAATCAATGATATTGAAAACAAGAAATCAGAGAAAATAAATGGATCCAAACTGCTTCTTTGAAAATATCAATAAAATTGACAAGACTCTAGCCAAGCTAAGAAAAAAAAGACACAAATTAATGATATCAGAAATAAAAGAGGGGACATCACTACAGACACTAACATTAAAAGTATAACAAAGGAATTCTATGAACAAATCTATGCATACAAATTTGATAACCTAGATAAAATGTATCAATTTCTTCAAAGATGCAATATCCAAAAAGAAGGAAAGGAGCATATGAATAGACATATATATTTTTCATTTATTTTATATTAATTTTTTTATTAAGGTTTTATTGATATAAATTCTTATGAAGGTTTCACATGAAAAAACAATGTGGTTACTACATTTACCCATATTATCAAGTCCCCACTCATACCCCAATTCAGTCACTGTCCATCAGTGTAGTAAGTTGACACAGATTCACTGTTTGCCTTCACTGTGCAACATTGTTTTCCCTGTGATTCCCCACACCATGTGTACTAAACAAAATACCCCACAATCCCCTTCTTCCACCCTCCCCACCCACCTTCCCACACCCCTCCCCTTTGATAACCACTAGTTCCATCTTGGAGTCTCTGAGTCTGCAACTATTTTGTTCCTTCAGTTTTGCTTCGTTGTTATACTCCACAAATGAGGGAAATCATTTGGCAGTAGCCTTTCTCCACCTGGATTATTTCACTGAGCATAATACCCTCCAGATCCACCCATGTTGTTGCAAATGGTAGGACTTGTTTTCTTCTTATGGCTGAATAATATTCCATTGTGTATATGTACCACTTCTTCTTTATTCATTCATCTACTGATGGACACTAAGGTTGCGTCCATATCTTGGCTATTGTAAAAAGTGCTGCAATAAACATAGAGGTGCATGTGTCTCTTTTAATCTGAGAAGTTGTATCCTTTGGGTAAATTCCAAGGAGTGGAATTCCCGGGTCAAATGGTATTTCTACTTTTAGTTTTTTCAGGAACCTCCATATTGCTTTCCACAATGGTTGAACTAGCTTATATTACCACGAGCAGTATAGGAGGGTTCCTCTTTCTCCACATCCTCACCAGCATTTGTTGTTCTTAGTCTTTTGAATGGTGGTCATCCTTACTTGTGTGAGGTGATATCTCATTGTTGGTTTTAATTTGCATTTCCCTGATGATTAGTGATGTGGAGCATTGTTTCATGTGTCTGTTGGCCATCTGAATTTCTTCTTTGGAGAACTGACTCTTCATATCTTATGCCCATTTTTTAATTGGGTTATTTGCTTTTTGGGTGAAGATGTGTATAAGTTCTTTATATATTTTGGATGTTAACCCCTTGTCGGATATGTCATTTACAAATCTATTCTCCCATACAGTAGGGTGACTTTTTGTTCAATTGATGGTGTACTTTGCTGTACAGAAACTTTTTAGTTTCATGTAGTCCTATGAGTTCATTTTTGCTTTTGTTTCGCTTGCTCGAGGAGATGAGTTCAGGAAGAAGTCGCTCATGCTTATATTCAGAATTTTGCCTATGTTGTCTTCTTAGAGTTTTATGGTTTCATGACTTACATTCAAGTCCTTGATCCATTTCAAGTTTAGTTTGTGTATGGGGTTAAACAATAATCCAGTTTCATTCTCTTGCATGTAACTGTCCAGTTTTGCCAACACTAGCTGTTGAAGAGCTGTCATTTCCCCATTGTATGTCCATGGCTCCTTTATCATATATTAATTGACCATATATGTTTGGGTTTATATCATGGCTCTCTAGTCTGTTCCATTGGTCTATTTGTCTATTCTTGTGCCAGTACCAAATTGTCTTGAGTACTGTGGCTTTATAGTAAAGCTTGAAGTTGGGAAGCATAATCCTCCCCAGCTTTATTCTTCCTTCTCAGGATTGCTTTGGCTATTCAGGGACTTTTGTGGTTCCATATAAATTTTAGAATGATTTTCTCTAGTTTGTTGAAAAATGCTGTTGATATTTTGATAGGAATTGCATTGAATCTGTAGATTGCTTTAGGCAGGATGGCCATTTTGACAATATTAGTTCTTCCTATCCATGAGCATGGGATGTGTTTCCATTTATTGGTTTCTTCTTTAATTTCTCTCATGAGTGTCTTGTAGTTTTCAGTGTATAGGTCTTTCAATACCTTGGTTAGGTTTACTTCTAGGTATTTTATTTTTTGATGCAACTGTGAATGGAATTGTTTCCCTGATTTCTCTCTCTCCTAGGTCATTGTTAGTGATAGGAATGCCACAGATTTCTGCATATTAATTTCATATCCCGAAGATTTGCTGAATTTACGTATTAGATATACTACTATTGGAGTGGATTTTTTAGGATTTTTTATGTGTAATATCATGTCATCAGCGAACAGGGACAGTTTAACTTCTTCTTTGCCAATCTGGATGCCTTTTATTTCTTTGTGTTGTCTGATTGCTGTGCCTAGGACCTCCAGTACTATGTTGAATAGAAGTGGGGAGAGTGGGCATCCTTGTCTTGTTCCCAATTTTAAAGGAAAAGCTTTCAGCTTCTTGGTGTTAAATATAATGTTGGCTGTGGGTTTGTCATATATAGCCTTTATTATGTTGAGTACTTGCCCTCTATACCCATTTTGTTGAGAGTTTTTATCACGAATGGATGTTTAATTTTGTCAAATGCTTTTCCAGCATGTATGGAGATGATCATGCGGTTTTTGTCCTTTTTGTTCATGTGGTATGATGCTGATGGATTTTCGAATGTTTTACCATCCTTGCATCCCTGGAATAAATCCTACTTGATCATGGTGTATGACCCTTTTGATGTATTTTTGAATTTGGTTTGCTAATATTTTGTTGAGTATTTTTGCATCTATGTTCATCAGGGATATTGGTCTGTAATTTTCTTTTTTTGTGGTGTCTTTGCTCAGTTTTAGTATTAGAGTGATGCTGGCCTCATAGAATGAATTTGGAAGTATTCCTGTTCTTCTACTCCTTGGAAAACTTTAAGGAGTACTAGTATTAGGTCTTCACTAAATGTTTGATAAAATTCAGCTGTGAAGCCACCTGAACCAGGTGTTTTGTTCTTAGGTAAGTTTCTGATTACTACTTCAATTTCGTTGCTGGGAATTGGTCGGTTCAGATTTTCTGTTTCTTTCTGGGTCAGCCTTGGAAGGTTGTATTTTTGTAGAAAGCTATCCATTTCTTCTAGGTTTTCCAGTTTGTTAGCATATAATTTTTCATAGTATTCTCTAATAGTTCTTTGTATTTCTGTGGTGTCTGTAGTGATGTTTCCTTTCTCATTTCTGATTCTGCTTATGTGAGTAGAGTCTCTTTTTATCTTGATAAGTCTGGCTAGGGGTTTATATATTTTGTATATTTTCTTGAAGAAACAGCTCTTGCTTTTGTTGATCCTTTCTATTGTTTTATTCTTCTCAATTTTATTTATTTCTGCTCTAATCTTTATTATGTCCCTCCTCTACTGACTTTGGGTCTCATTTGTTCTTCTTTTTCTAGTTTCGTTAATTGTGAGTTTACACTGATCATATGGGATGATATTCTTTCCTGAGGTAGGCCTTTATAGCAATATACTTTTCTCTTAGCATGGCCTTCACTGCATCCCACAGATTTTGTGGTGTTGAATTATTGTAATTTGTCTCCATATATTGCTTGATCTCTGTTTTTATTTGGTCATTGATCTACTGATTATTTAAGAGCATGTTGTGAAGCCTCCATGTGTTTGTTGGATTTTTCATTTTCTTTGCGAAATTCCTTTCTAGTTTCATTCCTTTGTGGTCTGAGAAACTGGTTGGTACAATTTCAATCCTTTTGAATTTCCCAGTCTCTTTTTGTCACCTAGTATCTGATTTAGTCTTGAAAATGTTCCATGTGCATTTGTGAAGAATGTGTATTCTGCTGATTTGGGGTATAGAGTTCTGTAGATGTCTCTTAGGTCCATCTGTTCTAATGTGTTGTTCAGTGCTTCTGTCTCCTTACTTATTTTCTGTCTGGTTGATCTGTCCTTCAGCGTGAGTGATGTGTTGAAGTCTCCTAGAATGAATGCATTGCATTCTATTTCCCCCTTTAATTCTGTTAGTATTTGTTCCACATATGTAGGCTGTCCTCTGTTGGGTGCATAGATATTTATAATGGTTATTTCTTCTTGTTGGATTGACCCTTTTCTCATTAGGTAATGTCCTTCTTTGTCTCTTGTGACTTTCTTTGTTTTGAAGTCTATTTTGTCTGATATACGTATTGCAACTCCTGCTTTTTTCTCCCTATTAGTTGCATGAAATGTCTTTCTCCATCCCTTCACTTTTAGTCTGTGTATGTCTTTGGGTTTAAAGTGAGTCTCTTGAAGACAGCATATAAATGGGTCTTGTTTTTTATCCACTCAGTGACTGGTGCATTCAGTCAATTTACATTTAGAGTGATTATGGATAAGTATGTACTTAATGGCATTACAGGCTTCAGATTCATGGTTACCAAAGGTTCAAGGTTAACTTCCTTACTATCTAATAGTCTAACTTAGCTCACTTAATATGCTATTGCAAACACAATCTAAAGGTTCTTTTTTGTTTATGATTTTTCCTCCTCCCTTTTCTTCCTCCTCCATTCTTTATATATTAGGTATCATATTCTATACTCTTTGTCTATCCCTTGATTGACTTTGGGGATAGTTAATTTAATTTTGCCTTTCCTTAGTAATTAGCTGTTCTACTTCCTTTACTGTGGTTTTATTACCTCTGGTGACAGCTATTAAACTATAGGAACACTTGCATCTATAGCATTCCCTCCAAAATACACTGTAGAGATGGTTTGTGGGAGGTAAATTCTATCTTCTTTGGCTTATCTGGGAATTGTTTAATCCCTCCTACAAATTTAAATGATAATCTTGCTGGATAAAGTAATCTTGGTTCAAGGCCCTTCTGCTTCATTGCATTAAATACATCATGCCACTCCCTTCTGGCCTGTAAGGTTTCTGCTGAGAAGTCTGATGATAGACTGATGGTTTTAGCTTTGTATGTGATCCTATTTCTCTCTATGGCTGCTTTTAATAGTCTGTCCTTATCCTTGATCTTTGCCATTTTAATTACTGTATGTCTTGGTGTTGTCTTCCTTGGGTCCTTGTGTTGGAGATCTGTGCATCTCAATGGCCTGAGAGACTATCTCCTTCCCCAGATTGGGGAGGTTTTCAGAAATCACCTCCTCAAAGACAGTTTCTATTCCTTTTTCTCTCTCTTCTTCTTCTGGTACCCCCATAAGGCGAATATTGTTCTGCTTGGATTGGTCACACAGTTCTCTCACATTCTGTCATTCTTAGAGATCCTTTTTTCTCTCTGTGCCTCAGCTTCTTTGTATTCCTCTTCTCTAGTTTCTATTTCATTTATCGTCTCCTCCACTATATCCAATCTGTTTTAATACCATCCATTGTGCTCTTCAATGTTTGGATCTCCAACTGTAATTCATTCTTAACTTCTTGAATATCTTTCTGTACTTCCATGAGCATGTTAATGATTTTTATTTTGAACTCCCCTTCAGAGAGAGTCATGAGGTCAATATCATTTAAATCTTTCTCAGGATTTGTATTAATAATTTTACTCTGGACTAGGTTCCTTTGGTGTTTCATATTTGTTTATGGCACCCTGTAGTGCCCAGAAACTCTAGTCTCTGGAGCTGCTCAGCTCCTGAAGAAATGTTGGAGATTGCAGGGGAGTGGTATTGGTGCCTGGGGGAGGAAAGAGCTGTTTCCTCTTTCCTGGTTGCTATTCCTGTCATCACAGAAGTGGTTCTTGGAGCTGTGTAGGTAGCCAGGGAGCTGGAGCAACTGAAGATTGTGAAAGCTCCCAATCTGCTGGGCATAGTGCACCTGGACAATTTTGTCTACCTGTCCTTTCTCCTGATCAGTAAGCTCTGTGCCATCCTTGCCCCTTTAGCAGCCCTCTTGCTAAGGGCTTCTTTGTTAGGAAGTCTCTCAGACTGCCTGCCTTTCTTTTGTCCCAGAGCAGCTGGATACGTATCCCTGCTTTCCACAAGCAGCTGGAATCCTAGTCTTTCCAGGAATTTTGCCTGTCTTAACTTTCCAACCCCCTAATTATAAGAGTATCATGCAAGCACCATGAAATGAAGGTTTGTGCTCCCAGAGCAGATCTCTGGAGTTAGGTATTCAGCAGTCCCAGTTCTCCACTCCCTCCCTGCTCCATTCCTCATCCTCCTGTCAGTGAGCTGGGGTGGGGGAAGGGCTTACATCCCACAGGACCACAGCTTTAGTATGTTACCCTTTTCTGTGGCGTCTGCTCTTGTCTCTAGGTGTATGCAGTTTGTTGCAGTCCTCTTTCTTGTTGCTTTTTCAAGAGTAGTTGTTTTAGTTATATTATCATATTATATGCGGTTTTAGGAGAAAGCCACTGTCTGACCTCTCACGCCACCATCTTTAAACCCTCTCCCTCAGGCAAGCCTTTTTCCATTTATTTTTACAGCAGGTTTTTTTTTTTATTAAGGTGTCATTGTTCTTATGCTCAGGATTCACAGGAGCAACATTGTGGTTACTACATACCCCCCTTTTATCAATTCCCCACCAAATACCCCATTACAGTCACCATCCAGCATAGTAAGATGCTATAGAGTCACTACTTGTATTCTCTGTGCTCTACTTCCTTCCCTATGTCACCCCATATTATGTGTGGTAATCATAATTCCCCTTAATCACCTTATCCCTCCCTTCCCACCCATTCTCCTCAAATTCTTTCCCTTTGGTAACCTCTTGTCCATTCTCGGGTTCTGTGAGTCTGCTGCTGTTTTTGTTCCTTCAGTTTTTGCTTTGATGTTATACTCCACAGATGAGTGAAATCATTTGGTACTTTTCTTTCTACAACTGGATTATTTCACTGAGCATAATACCCTCTAGCTCCATCCATGTTGTTGCAACTGATAGGATTTGTTTTCTCCTAAGGCTGAATAATATTCCGTTGTGTGCATGTACCACATCTTCTTTATCCATTCATCTACTGATGGACACTTAGGTTGCTTCCATGTCTTAGATATTGTCAATAGTGCTGCAATAAACATAGGGGTGCATATATCTT
Source organism: Phataginus tricuspis (assembly GCA_029783875.1). Lineage (NCBI taxonomy): Eukaryota > Metazoa > Chordata > Mammalia > Pholidota > Manidae > Phataginus > Phataginus tricuspis. The sequence goes on along the minus strand of JAQQAC010016209.1, from coordinate 50,167,519 downwards.
TTTGAATCTGGGATCTTGTTTTCTTAGGGTAAATTCCAAGGAGTGGAATTCCTGGGTGGAATGGTATTTCTGCTTTTGTTTTTTGAGTAACCTCCATATTGCTTTCCACAATGGTTGAATTAATTCACATTACCACCAGCAGTGTAGGAGGGTTCCCTTTCTCTGCATCCTTGCCAGCATTTGTTGTTCTTAGTCTTTTGGATGGTGGCCATCCTTACTGGTATCAGGTGATATTTCATTTTGCTTTTAATTTGCATTTCCCTGTTGATTAGTGATGTGGAGCATCTCTACATGTGCCTGTTGGACATTTGAATTTCTCCTTTGGAGAAGTGTCTGTTCAAATCCTCTGCCCATTTTTTAATTGGGTTATTTGATTTTTGGGTGTTGAGGCAAGTGAGCTCTTTATATATTTTGTATATTAACCCCTTATTGGATATGTCATTTATGAATATATACTCCCATGCTGTAGGATTCCATTTTGTTCTACTTTTGGTGTACTTTTCCATACAGAGGCTTTTAAGTTTAATGTAGTTCCTTGAGTTCGTATTTGCTTTTGTTTCCCTTGCCCAAGGAGATATTTTCATGAAAATTTGTTCATGTTTATATTCAAGAGAGTTTTCCCTATGTTTTCTTCTAAGAGTTTTATGATTTCATGAGTGACATTCTGGTCTTTGATCCATTTTGAGTTTACTTTTCTGTATGGGGTTAAACATTAATCCACTTTCATTCTCTTACATATAGCTGTCCAATTTTGCCAACACCAGTTGTAGAAGAGGCTGTCATTTCTCCATTGTATGTCCATGGCACTTTATTATATATTAATTGGCCATATATGTGTGGGTTTATATCTCGGATATCTGTTCCATTGATCTTTTGCTCTGTTCTTATTCCAGTACAAAATTGTCTTGAATACTATGGCTTTTAGTAGAGCTTGAAATTGGGGGGTGTAATCCCTCCAACGTTATTCTTCCTTATAAGTTTGTTTTGGCTTTTTGGGTTTTTTTTGTGGTTGCATATGAATTTTAGAACTATTTGTTCTAGTTCATTGAAGAATGCTGTTGGTATTTTGATAGGGATTGCATTGAATCTGGAAATTGCTTTAGGCAGGATGGCCATTTTGACGATATTAATTCTTCCTTCCCATAAGCATGGGATATATTTCCATTTGTTAGTGTCCTCTTTAATTTCTCTCAACAGTGTCTTATAGTTTTCAGGGTATAAACCTTTCACATTCTTGGTTAGTATTATTCTTAGGTATTTCATTCTTTTTGATGCAGTTTTGAATGGAATTGTTTTCCTGATTTCTATTTCTGAGAGTTTATCTTTAGTGTATAGGAATGAAACAGATTTCTGTGTATTAATTTTGTATCCTGAAACTTTGCTAAATTCAGATAATAGTTATACTAGTTTTGGAGAAGATTCTTTAGGATTTTTTATGTACAATATCATGTCATCTGCAAGCAGTGACAGTTTAACTTATTCCTTGCTGATATAAAAGCCTTTTTTTTTCTTAGTGCTGCCTGATTGACATGGCTAGGACATCCAATACTATGTTGAAAAAAAGTGGGGAGAGTGAGCATCCTTGTCTTGTTCCTGATCTTCAAGGAAACTCAGCTTTTTACTGTTAAGTATAATGTCTGCTGTGGGTATGTGATACATGGCCTTTATTATGTTGAGGTACTTGCCCTCTGTACCCATTTTGTTGAGAGTTTTTATCATGAAGTGATGCTAATTTTTGTCAAATGCTTTTTCAGCATCTATAGAGCTGTTGTGATTTTTGTCCTTCTTTATATTGATGTAGTAGATTATGTTGGTGGATTTTCGAATATTCTACCACACTTGCATCCGTTGAATAAATCCCACTTGATCATGATATATGATCCTTTTTAAGTATTTTTTAATTCAGTTTGCTAATATTTTAGAGTATTTTTACATTTATGTACATCAGGGATATTGGCTTATAGTTTTCTTTTTTTGTCGTGTCTTTGCCTGGTTTTGTTATTAGAGTCAGGCTGCCTTCATAGAATGGGTTTGAAAGCATTCCCTCCTCTTCTAATTTAAGGAAAATTTTTAGGAGGAGGGGTATTAGGTGTTCTCTAAATGTCTTATAAAAATTCAGCAGTGAGGGTATCTGATCCAGTCCTTTGTTCTTAGGTAGTTTTTTGATTACCAGTTCATTTATGTTGTTGGTAATTAGTCTGCTCAGATTTTATTTTTCTTCCTGGTTCAGTCTTGGAAAGTGTACTTTTCTAAAAAGTTGTCCATTTCTTCTAGATTATCTAATTTGTTAGCATATAATTTTTCACAGTATTGTCTAATAATTCTTTGTATTTATGTGGTGTCTGTAGTGATTTTTCTTTTCTAATTTCTTATTCTGTTTATGTGTGTAGGCGGTATTCTTGATTACTTTGGTTAGGCATTTATTGATTTTGTTTATTTTCTCAAAGAACCATCTCTTGATTTCATTAATTCTTTCTATTATTTTATTCCTCTCAATTTTGCTTATTTCTTCTATGATCTTTATTATGTCCTACTTTCCACTGACTTTGGGCCTCATTTGTTCATTTTCCCATTTCATTACTTATGAATGTTTTTTCATATAATTTATTTTGGTATCATTAATCTACAATTACATGTGCAATATTATGGTTATTAAACAACCCCCTTCATCAGGTCCCCCCCACTAACCCCATTACAGTCATTGCCCATCGGTGTAGTGAGATGCTATAGAATCATTACTTATCTTCTCTGAGTTGTACAGCCCTCCCTGCGCCCCCTCAATATTACGTCTGCTAATCATAATGCCCCTTTTTCCCCCTTGTCCCTCTGTTCGTGCCCATCCTCCCCAGTCCCTTTCCCTTTGGTAACTATAAGTCCATTCTTGGGTTCTGTGAGTCTGCTGCTGTTTTGTTCCTTCAGTTTTCCTTTTCTTTGTTCTTGTACTCCACATATGAGTGAGATCATTTGATATTTGTCTTTTTCCACTGGGCTTATTTCACAAAGCATAATACCCTCTAGTTCCATCCATGTTGCAGCAAATGGTAGGATTTATTTTCTTCTATGGCTGAATAATATTCCATTGTGTATATGAACCACATCTTCTTTTTCCATTCATCTACTGATGGACACTTAGGTTGCCTCCATTTCTTGGCTATTGTAAATAGTACTGCAATAAACATAGGGGTGCATCTGTGTTTTTCAAACTGGGCTGCTGCATTCTTAGGGTAAATTCCTAGGAGTGGGATTCCTGGGTCAAATGGTATTTCTATTTTGAGATTTTTGAGGAAATTCCATAGTGTTTTCCACAATGGTTGAACTAATTTGCCTCCCCACCAGCAGTGTAGGAGGGTTCCCTTTTCTCCACATCCTTGCCAACGTTTGTTGTTGTTTGTGTTTTGGATGTTGGCCATCCTCATTGTTGTGAGCTAATATCTCATTGTGGTTTTAATTTGCATTTCTCTGATGATTAGCGATGTGGAGCATCTTTTCATGTGCCTGTTGGTCATCTGAATTTCTTCTTTGGAGAAGTGTCTATTCATGTCCTCTGCCCATTTCTTAATTGGATTATTTGCTTTTGTTTGTTGAGGTGCATGAGTACTTTATATAGTTTGGATGTCAACCCCTTATTGGATACGTCATTTATGAATATATTCTTCCATACTGTAGGATGTCTTTTTGTTCTACTGATGGTGTCCTTTGCTGTACAGAAGTTTTCAGTTTCATATAGTCCCACTTGTTCACTTTTGCTTGGGTTTCCCTTGCCTGGGGAGATATGTTCATGAAGAAGTCACTCATGTTTATGTGCAAGAGATTTTTGCCTATGTTTTTTTCTAAGAGTTTTATGGTTTCATGACTTACATTCTGGTCTTTGATCCATTTTGCGTTTACTTCTGGGTATGGGGTAAGAGAGTAGTCCAATTTCATACTCTTACATGTAGCTGTCCACTTTTGCCAACACCAGCTGCTGAAGAGGCTGTCATCCCCCCATTGTATATCCAAGGATCCTTTATCATATATTACTGGACTGTATATGTTTGGGTCAATGTTTGGATTTTCTAATCTGTTCCACTGGTCTGTGGGTCTGTTTGTGTGCCAGTACCAAATTATCTGGATTACTGTGGCTTTGTAATAGAGATTGAAGTCAGGGAGCATACTTCCCCCTGTTTTATTCCTCCTTCTCAGGATTGCTTTGGCAATTTGGGGTCTTTTGTCGTTCAATATGAATTTTAGAATTATTTGTTCCACTTCACTGAAGAAAGCTGTTGGTATTTTATAGGGATTGCCTTGAATCTGTTGCTTTAGGTAGTATAACCGTTTTGACAATATTTATTTTTCTTACCCAAGAGCATGGGAAACATTTCATTTGTGAGTGTCCTCTTTAATTTCTCTTCAGAGTGTCTTGTAGTTTGAAGGGTATATGTCTTTCACTTCCTTCGTTAGGTTTATTCCTATGTATTTTATTCTTTTTGATGCAATTGTGAATGGAATATTTTTTCTGATTTCTCTTTCTGTTAGTTCATAATTAGTGCATAGGAAAGCAACAGATTTCTGTGTGTTTGTTTTGTATCCTGCAAATTTGCTGAATTCAATATTAGTTCTAGTAGTTTTGGAGTGGTGTCTTCAGGGTTTTTTATCTACAATATCATGTCATCTGCAAATAGTGAGAATTTGACTTCTTCTTTACCAATCTGGATGCCTTGTATGTCTTTGTTTTGTCTGATTTCCATAGCTAGGACCTCCAGTACTATGAGAGAGTGGGCATCCCTGTCTTGTTCCCAATATTAGATGAAAAGCTTTCAGCTTCTCGCTGTTAAGTATGATGTTAGCTGTGGGTTTGTCATATATGGCCTTTATGATGTGGATGCACTTGCCCTCTATACCAATATTGTTCAGAGTTTTAATCTTGAATGGATGCTGATTTTTTCAAATGCTTTTTCAGCATCTATGGAGATGATCATTTGGTTTTTGTTCTTCTTTTTGTTGATGTGGTGGATGATGTTGATGGATTTTCAAATGTTGTACCATCCTTGCATCCCTGGGATGAATCCCACTTCATCATGGTGTATGATTCTCTTGATGTATTTTTGAATTTGGTTTGCTAATATTTTTTGAGTATTTTTGCATCTACGTTCATCAAGGATATTGGTCTGTAATTTTTTTTTTTGATGAAGTTTTTGAACCGTTTTGTTATTAGAGTGATGCTGGCTTCATAGAATGAGTTTGGAAGTATTCCCTCCTCTTCTATTTTTTGGAAAACTTTAAGGAGAATGGGTGTTATTTCTTCTCCACATGTCTGGTAGAAGTCAGAGGTGAATTCATCTGGCCCGGGGGTTTTGTTCTTGGGTAGGTTTTTGATTACCGATTCAATTTCGTTGCTGGTGTTTGGTCTGTTTAGTTTATCTGTTTCTTGCTTGGACAGTCTTGTGTTTTTCTAAGAAGTTGACCATTTTTCAAGGTTTTCCAGCTTGTTAGCATATAGATTCTCATAGTATTCTCTAATCATTCTTTGTATTTCTGTGGTGTTCGTCATTATTTTTCCTTTTTCATTTCTGATTCTGTTTATGTGTCTAGATTCTCTTTTTCTCTTAATAAGTATGGGTAGTGTTTTATCTATTTGTTTTATTTTTTCAAAGAACCAGCTCTTGGTTTCATTGATTTTTTTCTATTGTTTTATTCTTCTCAATTTTATTTATTTCTTCTCTGATATTTATTATGTCCCTCCTTCTGGTGACTTTGGGCCTCATTTGTTCTTCTTTTTCCAATTTCAGTAATTGTGTTTTAGACTATTCAATTGGGATTGTTATTCCTTCTTTAAATAGGCCTGAATTGCAATATACTTTCCTCTTGGAACTGCCTTTGCTGCGTCCCACAGAAGTTGTGGCTTTGTGTTGTTGTTGTCATTGGTCTCCATATATTCTTTGATTTCTGTTTTGAATTGGTCATTAACCCTTTGATTAATTTGGAGAATGGTTTTAAGTCTCCATGTGTTTGTGAGCCTTTCTGTTTTCTTTCTAAAATTTATTTCTAGGTTTATACCTTTGTGATCTGAGAAGTTGGTTGGTAAAATTTTAATGTTTTTGAATTTACTGAGGTTCTTTTTTGGCCTAGTATGTGGTCTATTATGGAAAATGTTCCGTGTGCACTTGAGAAGAATGTGTATCCTGTTGTTTTTGGGTGTAGAGTTTTGTAGATGTCTGTTATGTCCATCTGTTCTAGTGTGTTGTTCAGTGCTTCTGTGTCTTTACTTATTTTCTGTCTGGTTGATCTGTCATTTGGAGTGAGTAGTGTGTTGAAGTCTCCTAAAATGACTGCATTGCTTTCTATTTCCTCCTTTAATTCTGTTAGTATTTGTTTCACATACGCCTGTGCTCCACGTTGGGTGCACATATATTTAAAATGGTTATATCCTATTGTTGCACTGACCCATTTATCATTATGTAATGTCATTCTTTATCTCTTGCTACTTTCTTCGTTTTAAAGTCTATTTTGTGTGATACAAGTACTGCAACAGCTTCTTTTTTCTCCTTGTTGTTTGCATGAAATATATTTTTCCATCCCTTCACCTTTAGTTTGTGTATATCTTTGGGTTTGAGGTGAGTCTCCTGTAAGCAGCATATAGGTGGGTCTTGCTTTTTTATCCATTCAGTAACTCTGTGTCTTTTGATTGGTGTATTCAGTCCATTTACATATAGGGTGATTATCGATGGATATGTCTTATTGCCATTGCTGTCTTTATAGTTATGGTTATCAAAGGTTCAAGGGTAGCTTCTCTACTATCTAACAGTCTAACTTAACTTTCTTGTTAAGTTATTGTAAACACAGTCTGATGATTCTCTCCCTTTTTATTCTTCCTCCTCCCTTCTTTATATAGTAGGTGTTTTATTCTTTGCTTTTAGTTAGTATTTGGATGATCTGCTTTCTTTGCTATGATTTTATTTTCTCTGGTGACCTCTTTTTAGCCTTAAGAGTGCTTCAATCTAGAGCAGTCCCTTTAAGATATCCTGAAGAGGTGGTTTATGGGAGGCAAAGTCCCTCCGCTTTTGGTTGTCTGGAAATAGTTTAATCCCTCCCCCAAATTTAAAAGAGAATCATGCTGGATACAATATTCTTGGTTGGAGGCCCTTCTGTTTCATTACATTGAATATATCGTGCCATTCTCTTCTGGCCTATAAAGTTTCTGTTGAGAAGTCTGATGATAGTTGGATGAATTTCCCTTTGTAGGTGATATTTTTTCTCTCTTTTTCTGCCTTTAATACTGTTTCCTTATATTTGATCTTTTCCATTTTAATTATTATTAGTGTTGCTCTTGTCTTCCTTGGGTTCCTTGTTTAGGGAAATCTGTAGGCTTCCATAGTTTTGGGTACTATTTCCTTCTCCAGCTTGGGTAAGTTTTTGGCAATTATTTCTTCAAAGACACTTTATATCCCTTTTTCTCTCTCTTCTTCTTACTCCTATAATGCAAATATTGTTCCATTTGGATTGGTCACACAATTCTCTTAAAATTCTTTCATTCGCAGAGATCGTTTTATCTCTCTCTGCCTCAGCTTCTCTCTATTCCTCTGATTTCTGTTCCATTAACAGTCTCTTGCATCTCATCCAGTCTGCTGTTAAGCCCGTCAATCGCTTGTCTCATCTCTGCATTGTCTTTCCTCACTTTCCTCATTTCCTCCCTTAGCTCTTGCATATTTCTCTGTAGATCCCTCAGTATGGTTATGACTTTTATTCTGAATTCTTTTTCAGGAAGATTGTGCATGTCCATCCCATCAGGCTCACTCTTTGGGGTTGTCTGGTCTGGGGTTGTCTGGGTCATCATTGTTTATACCATATTCCTCTGTCTTTTCATAGCAATGGAAGTGGTCAGTAAAAGAAAAAAAGAAGAAAGGCAAAATAGAGAAAAAGTAAAAAAAAAACACCTTCCTGTTGTAGTTTCTCTGCGTATTGTGTAGGTGGTGCTGCTGCTCCACTATTCCGCAGCCACACTGCTCTGCCAGGCCCTTTGTGACTCTGGCCAGGGAGGGAATGAATGGGAGGCTGCTGATTTCTGTGGGAATTCTTGGTGCGACTGCTCTTCCCAGCCACTGTCCAAGGGGACTGAAATTCCCCAGGACTTCCAGCCTGCTTGGCTGAGTGCGCTGGGATGATCCTGCTCCTTCACTGGGCCTCTGTCTCTTTAAGACCCCTAAAAAAGCATGCACTTTTCTTTTGTCCCAGGGATCCAGCTGAGTGGACCCGCCATCTTGGATCCTGCACCTCTGCCTCTCCAATCTCTGATACACTGCCTGAAATGTGTCAGTGCTTCTGGCACAGATCACCAGTTCTGGTTATTTTGTGGGCCTGTGCTCCACTCCCTCCCCACTCTGAATCCTCTCTTTCCGCTGTTGTGCTGGGGTGGGGGAGTGCTCGGGTCCCACCAGGATGCGGCTCCATATCTTACCCGCTTTTCGGGGTGCCGGGTCCTCTCAGGTGTAGCTGCAGGCTGGGTGCCATCTTGTATCTCCTGGTCTCTCTTTTAGGAATAGTTGTATTTGTTCTATTTTCATAAATATATTTGGTTTTGGGAGATTTCCACTGCCTTGCCCACGCCGCCATCTTCCCAGAAGTCTATCTCATTACTTATGAATTTAGACTAGTGATTTGGGATTGTTCTTTCTTGAGATAAGCCTGTATTGACATATACTCTCCCCTTAGAATTGTCATTGCTGCATGCCACAGAAGTTGTGGCATTGAGCTGTTGTTTACATTTGTGTCCATATATTTCTTGATCTCTGTATTAATTTGGTCATTCATCCACTGATTATTTAGGAACATGTTGTTAAGCCTGCATGTGTTTGTGAGCCTTTTGGTTTTCTTTGTGCAATTTATTTCTAGTTTTATACCCTTGTGATCTGAGAAGTTGGTTGGTAAAATTTCAATCTTTTTTAATTTACTGAGGCTCTTTTTATGGGCTAGTATGTGACCTGTTCAGAAAAATGTTCCATGTGCACTTGAGAAGAATGTGTATCCTGTTGCTTTTGGGTGAAGTATTCTGTAGATGTCTGTTAGGTCCATATGTTATAATTTGTTTTTCAGTGCATCTGTCTCCTTACTTATTTTTTGTCTGATTGATCTGGTCTTTGGAGTGAATGGTGCGTTTAAGTCTCCTAAAATGAATGCCTTGCATTCTAATTCCTCTTTTAATTATATTGGTATTAGTTGCACATATTTGGGTGCTTGTATGTTGGGTGCATAGACATGTAGAATGGTTATATCCTCTTGTTGGACTGACCCCTTTATCATTATATAATGTCCTTCTTTGTCTCTTGTTACTTCCTTTGTTTTGAAGTCTATTTTATCTGATACAAGTATTGCAACTCCTAATTTTTTCTCCCTATTGTTTGCATGAAATATCTTTTCCATCCATTCATTTTAGTCTGTGTATGTAATTGGGTTTGAAGTGAGTCTCTTGTAGGCAGTATATAGAAGGGTCTTGCCTTTTAATCCATTCAGTAATTCTTTGTCTTTTGACTGGTGCATTAGACAGTTTATATTTAGGGTGATTATTTATAGATATGTACTTATTGCCATTGCAAGCTTTGGATTCATTGTTACCAAAGGTTCAAGGGCAGCTTCTTTACTATGTATCAGTCTAACTTAAATCTCTTATTATGCAATTATAAACTCAATCTGAGGATTCTTTTTTTCACCCTTCTTTTTCTCCCTCTTTCACTGTTTATATATTAGGTGTCATATTCTGTACTCTTTGTGTATCCCTTAACTGACTTTGTTGGTATCTGATTTAATTTTGCATTTGGTCAGTAATTAAATGGTCTACTTCTTTTACTCTGGTTTTATTTTCTAGAGCAGTCCCTTTAAAATACACTGTAGAGATGGTTTGTGGAAGGTAAATTCCCTCAACTATTTATCTGGAAATTGTTTAATTCCTCCTTCAAATTTAAATTATCATCTTTCTATGTGGAGTATTCTTGGTTGGAGGCCCTTCTGCTTCATTGCATTGAATATATCATGCCACTCCCTTCTGGCCTGTAAGGTTTCTGCTAAGTCTGATAGCCTCATGAGTTTTCCTTTGTATGTGATCTTTCTTCTCTTTCTATGTGCTTTTAATACTCTGTCCTTGTCCTCTATCTGTGCCATTTTAATTATTATGTGTCTTGGTGTTGTGTTCCTTTGGTCCGTTGTGTTGGGAGATCTGTGGGCTTCCATGACCTGAGGTACCATTTCCTTTATTACTTTGGGGAAGTTTTCAGCAACTATTTTTTCAAAGATACTTTCTAACCCTTTTTCCCTTTTCTTCTTTTCATACAACTATAATGAAAATACAGTCCTATTTGGATTGGTTACACAGTTCTCTTAATCTTTAATTCCTAGAGATCCTTCTTTTTATTAAGGTATTTTTGATATACATTCTTATGAAGGTTTCACATGAAAAACCAATGTGGTTACTACATTTACCCATATTATCAAGTCCCCACTCATACCCCAATTTAGTCACTGTCCATCAGTGTAGTAAGATGAAAGATTCACTTCTGTCCTTCTCTGTGCTACCCTGTTTTCCCCATGATTCCCCACTCCATGTGCACTAAACATAATACCCCCAAATCCCCTTCTTCCACCATCCATATGTTCCTCCTTCTGAGTAGCAAGCTCTGTGTCATCCTTGCCCCTTTAGTAACCCTCTCACTGTTGGGAAGTCTTTCAAAGCATCCGCCTTTCTTTTGTCCCAGAGCAGCCAGTTGTGGGAAACTGTTCTCCATAAATGGCTGGAATCTCAGTCTCTGACTTTACTTTTCAACCCCTCTAATCTCCAGAGCACCATGCAATGGGTGTTTGTGCTCCTGGAGTAGAATTCTAAGGCTGTGTATTTAGCAGTTGTGGGCTTCTACATCCTCCATGCTCTGTTTCTCTTCCTCCTACCAAAGAGCTGGGGTTGGGGAGTGCTCAGGTCCCACCAGGTCGTGGCTTTATTACTTTACATTTTTCCATGAGATGTTCTCTTTTCTCAGATGTAGACTGGCTGGTGCAATCTTATTTCTGGTCATTTTTAGGAATTGTTGTATTTGTTGTATTTTTATGTTATATGTGGTTTTTGGAGGAGATTTCTGCCTCACTTCTCATGTTGCCATCATTTTTCCTCCCAGACCTATATTTCTTAGAGAAGTTGAATCAATAACTAATGAGCTTCCAAAACAGGAAACACCAAACCCAAATGTGTTCACTGGTGAATTTTTTAAGGAAGAAATTACAACAATAGTCTAAGATCTCTTCCAGGAGACTGAAACAGAGAAAATACTTTCTAACTCATTCTGAGGCCAGAATTACACTAACACCAAAACCAGCAAAGAGTTCAAGAAAAGAAAACTTCATACCAATATCTTTCATGACATGAATATAAAAACCCTTAAGCATATTAACAATTAAATTTTTTTTAAATAATTATACACCATGATAAAGTATGATATATGCCTAGGGTTCAGTGTTTGAAAATCAATTAATGCAATGTGTCACATCAACAGGATAAATAAGCAAAATCACATGATCCTTTCAATAGATTCAGGGACAGCATTTTACAGTCTGAAATCTATTAATGTTTAAAAAATCTTTCAGTTAAACTTGGAATAGAAGGGAACTTTCTTAACTTCATAAAGAATATCTACAAAAACCTATAGCTAGGATTGGATTAAAGATGGTGGCATGAGAGCTGAGACAGATACATCCTCCCACACCACATATAATATGAAAATATAATTTAATACAACTAATTATGAAAAAGCAATAGGAAAGAAGGCTGTAGCAGACTATATAAACGTGGAGGAAGAGCAGACCTCACAGAACAGGGTAATGTAACAAAGCTGTGACCTGGCAGGGCCCAAGCCATTCCCCTTCCGTAGCTCACCTGCAGAAGGAAGAGAATCAGAGAAGGGAGGGAGTGGAGGCCTGAAACTGCTGAACACCTAGCCCTGGAGATCTTCTCTGGGAGAATGAACCTACATTGCATGGTGCTCTGGTGATTTAGTATGGTTGGAAAGCTAAGACAGGCATAATACCTGGAGAGACAGAGATTCCAGCTGCTTGTGGAAAACAGCAATTCCTAACTGGCTGATGTGGGTGGGCAGTCTGAGAGACTTCCTAAAAGCAAGAGGGCTGCTAAAGGAGCAAGGATTGCACAGAGCTCACTGCTCATGGGAAAGGACATGTAGACAAAATGTCTGGGTGCATTCTGTCCAGCAGGTTGGGAGCTTAAATGATCTTCAGGTGCACTATTACCATGGCTGGCTACACAGCTCCAATGCCCCACACCATGATACGCAGCCTACTGTGTCTTCTTCCCAGCTAGCCTGCACCAGGATCAGACTCAGAAATTGGCAACCCATGCCCTGGCATCAGAACAGCCAGAGGGAGGCCCCGCATACAGCAGCTACAAACACAAAACATAGAGGCTTACACATGTGTGTTCAGACCACTGTTTCTGGCACTGGAGACAGGTATAGCAGCCAGGAAGCAAGAAACAACTATTTCCTCCCCCCAGGCACCAACGCCACTCCCCTGCAACTCCCGAGATTGTTCCAGGGGCTGAGCAGCTCCAGAGAGTAGAGATTCTGGGCACTAGAGAACACCACATACAAATTATGAAACGTCAAAAGAACGTGTTTCAAAGCAATATTATGAATATATCTGAGAAATATTCAAATGAAATCAACCTCATGAATCTGCCTGAAATAAATTTCAAAATAAAAATCATTAACATTCGCCTGGAGGTACAGAAAAATATTCAAGAACTCAGGAACGAATTTAGGATGGAGATCAAATCATTGAAGAACACAGTGGAGGGTATTAAAAGATTTGATATGGTGGAGGAGACGATAAATTAAATATAAATTAGGGAAGAGGCATACAAAGGAGCTGAGGCCCAGAGAGAAAAAAGGATCTCTAAGAATTAAAGAATACTGAGAGAACTGTGTTACCAATACAAACAGAACATTATTCATATTATAGGGGTACCAGAAGAAGAAGAGAGAGAAAAAGAGATAGAAAGTGTCTCTGATGAGTAATTGCTGAAAAATTCCCCAATCTGGGGAAGGAGATAGTCTCACAGGCCATGTAGGTGCACAGATCTCACAACACAAGGCACCCAAGGAGGACAACACCAAGACATATAATAATTAAAATGACAAAGATCAAGGATAAGGACAGACTATTAAAAGCAGTCAGAGAGAGAAATAAGATCACATACAAAGGAAAAACTCATCAGGCTATCATCAAACATCTCAGAAGAAACCTTAGGGCCAGAAGGGAGTGGCATGATATATTTAATGCAAAGAAGCAGAAGGGACTCGAACCAAGAACACTATACTGAAAGATTACCATTTAAATTTGGAGAAGGGATTAAACAATTTCCAGATAACAAAAGCTGAGAGAATTTATCTCCCACAAACCATCTCTACAGTGTATTTTGGAGGGACTGATATAGATGGAAGTGTACCTAAGGTTAAATACCTGTCACCAGACGTAATATAAAGGGATAGACAACGAGTACAGAATATGATACCTAATATATAAAGAATGGAGGAGGAAGGAAGGAAGGGAAAAAAAAGAACCAATAGATTGCATTTTTAATAGCATACTAAATGAGTTGTTAGACTCTTAGATAGTAAGGAAGATACCCTCAAACCTCTGGTAAACACGAATCTAAAGCCTGCAATGGCAATAAGTACATACCTATCAATAATCACTCTAAAACAAATTATCTGAATGCACCAATGAAAAGCCATAGAGTCACTGAATGGATAAAAAACAAGACCCAACTATGTGCTGCCTACAAGAGACTCACATAAAACCCAAAGTCATACACAGACTAAAAGTTAAGGGATGGAAAAAGATATTTCATGCAACTAACAGGGAGAAAAAAGCACGTGTTGCAGTACTTGTATCAGACAAAATAGACTTCAAAACAAAGAAAGTCAAAAGAGACAAAGAAGTACATTACATAATGATAAAGGGGTCAATACAACAAGAGGATATAACCATTATAAATATCTATGCACCCAGCACAGGAGCACATACATATGTGAAACAAATACTAACAGAATTAAAAGAGGAAATAAAATGTAATGCATTCATTCTAGGAGACATCAACACTCTACTTACTCCGAAGGACAGATAAAACAGACAGAAAATAAAGAAGGAGAGAGAGGCATTGAAAAACATATTACAACAGATGGACCTAACAGGCATCTACAGAACTCTCCACCCAAAAGAAGCAGGATACACATTCTTTTCAAGGCCACATGGAACATTTTCAGGAATAAACCACATACTAGGCCACATAAAGAGCCTCAGTAAATTCAAAAAGATTGAAATTGTACCAAACTCCTCAGATCACAAAGGTAAAAAAATAGAAATAAATTGTTCAAAGGAAACAAAAAGGCTCACAAAGACATGGAGGCTTAACAACATGCTCCTAAATAATCAATGGATCAATGACCAAAACAAAACAGATCAAGCAATATATGGAGACAAATGAAAACAACAGCACAATGCCCCAACTTCTGTGGGACACAGCAAAAGCAGTTCTAAGAGGAAAGTGTATAGCAATCCAGGCCTATTTAAAGAAGAAAGAGGATTCCCAAAATAATAGTCTAAATTCACAGTTATTGAAACAGGAAAAAGCAGAACAAATGAGGCCCAAAGTCAGCAGAAGGAGGGACAATAAAGATCAGAGAAGAAATAAATAAAATTGAAATGAATGAAACATTAAAAAAAATTAATGAAACCCACGAGTTGGTTCTTTGAGAAAACAAATAAAATAGATAAACCCCTAGCCAGACTCATTAATAGAAAAAAAGAATCTACACATATAAGCAGAATCAGAAATGAGAAAGGAAAAATGACAACGGACAACACAGAATTACAAAGAATAGAGAATAGTATGAAATCTATATTCTAACAAACTGGATAAACTAGAAGAAATGGACAACTTTCTACTAAAATACTACCTTCCTAGACTGACCAAGGAAGAAACAGAACATCTAAATCGTCCAATTACCAGCAAAGAAATTGAATCGGTAATCAAAAAACTACCCAAGAACAAAACCCCCAGGCTAGATGGATTCACCACTGAATTTTATCAGACATTTAGAGAAGAAATAATACCCATTCTCCTTAAAGTTTTCCAAAAAACAGAAGAGGAGGGAATACTTCCAAACTCTTTCTATGAAGCCAGCATCACTCTAATACCAAAACCTGGGAAAGACCTCACCAAAAAAGAAAATTACAGACCAATATCCCTGATGAACGTTGATGCAAAAATACTCAACAAAATATTAGCAAACCGAATTCAAAAATACATCAAGAGGATCATACAGCATGATCAAGTGGGATTCATCCCAGGGATGCAAGGATGGTACACCATTCGAAAATCCATCAACATCATCCACCACACGAACAAAAAGAAGGAAAAACCACTTAATCATCTCCATAGATACAGAAAATGCATTCAGCAAAATTCAACATACACTCATGATACAAACTCTCAACAAAATGGGTATAGAGGGCAAGTACCTCAACATAAAAAGGCCATATATGACAAACCCACAGCCAACATCATATTTAACAGCAAGAAGCTGATAGCTTTTCACTTAAGATCTGGAACAAGACATGGATTCCCACTCTCCCCACTTTTATTCAACATAGTACTGGAGGTGCTAGCCATGGTAATCAACAAAAAAAAAGAAATAAAGGCATCCAGATTGGTAAAGAAGAAGTTAAACTGTCACTATTTGCCAATTACATGATATTGTACATGTAAAACCATAAAGAATCCACTCCAAAACTACTAAAACTAATATCTGAGTTTTGCAAAGCTGCAGTATAAAAAATTAATACACAGAAATCTGTTGCATTCTTATACACTAATGATGAACTAGCAGAAGGAGAAATCAAGAAAACAATTCCATTCACAATTGCATCAAAAAGAATAAAATACCTCAGAATAAAGCTAACCAAGGAAGTGAAAGAACTATACCCTGAAAACTACAAGACACTAGTAAGAGAAATTAAAGAGGACGCTAACAAATGGAAACTCATCTCATGCTCTTGGATAGGAAGAATTAATATTGTCAAAATGGCCATCCTGCTGAAAGCAATCTACAGATTCAATGCAATCCCTATCAAAATACCAACAGCATTCTTCAATGAACTGGAACAAATAGTTCTAAAATTCATATGGAACCACAAAAGACTGAATAGCCAAAGCAATCCTGAGAAAGAAGAGTAAAGCAGGGGGGATCTTGCTTCCCAACTTCAACCTATACTACAAAGCCACAGTAATCAAGACAATTTGGTACTGACACAAGAACAGACCCATAGACCAGTGGAACACAACAGAGAGTCAAAATATTAACCAAAACATATATGGACAATTAATATACAATAAAAGAGCCATGGATATACAATGGGGAAATGATAGCCTCTTCAACAGCTGGTGTTGGCAAAACTAGATAGCTACATGTTAGAGAATGAAACTGGATCATTGTCTAACCCCATACACAAAAATAAACTCAAAATGGATCAAAGACCTGAATGTAAGTCATGGAACCATAAAACTCTTAGAAAAAGACAAAGCCAAAATGTCATGGATGTAAACATGAGCAACTTCATGAACATATCTCCCCAGGCAGGGGAAACAAAGGAAAAATGAACAAGAGGGACTATGTCAATCTGTAAAACTTCTACACAGCAAAGGACACCATCAATAGAACAAAAAGGCATCCTACAGTATGGGAGAATATATTCATAAATGACATATCTGATAAGGGTTGGCATCCAAAATATATAAAGAGCTCGCACACCTCAACAGACAAAAAGCAAATAATCCAATTAAAAAGTAGGCAGAGGATCTGAACAGACACTTCTCCAAAGAAGAAATTCATATGGCCAACAGGCACATGAAAAGATACTCCACATCAGTAATCATCAGAGAAATACAAAATAAGACACAATGTGATATCACTTCACACCATTTTGGATGGCCACCATCCAAAACACAAACAACAACAAATGTTGGCAAGGATGTGGAGAAAGGGGAACCCTCCTACACTGCTGGTGGGAATGCAAATTAGTTCAACCATTATGGAAAGCAGTATTGAGGTTCCTCATATAACTAAAAATAGAAATACCATTTGAACCAGGAATTCCACTCCTGGGAATTTATCCTAAGAATGCAGGAGCCCTGTTTGAAAAAGACATATGCACCTCTATGTTTATTGCAGCAGTATTTACAATAGCCATGAAATGGAAGCAACCTGAGTGTCCATCAGTAGATGAATGGATAAGAAGATGTGATGTATATATACACAATGGAATATTATTCAACCATAAGAAGAAAACAAATCCTACCATTTGCAACAACATGGGTGGAGCTAGAGGGTATTATGCTAAATGAAATAAGCCAGGCTGAGAAAGACAAGTATCAAATGAATTCCCTCATCTGTGGAGTATAAAAACAAAGAAAAAAGTGAAGGAACGAAACAGCAGCAGACTCACAGAACCCAAGAATGGACTAACAGTTACCAAAGGGAAAGGTACAGTGGAGGATGGGTGAGAATGGAGGAATAAGGGGGAAAATGGGGTATTACAATTAGCACACATAATGTGGGGTGCACAGTAAAGGCAGTACAACACAGAGAAGACAAGTAGTGATCCTATACCATCTTACTAATTGATAGACAGTGACTGTAATGGGGTATGTGGTGCAGACTTGATAATGGGCAGAGTCTAGTAACCATAATGCTGCTCGTGTAATTGTACATTAAAGATACCAAAATAATAATTTAAAAAAACCTATAGCTAACATCATATTTAATGGTGATAATCCAGATGCTTTCTCACTAAGATCAGGAATAAGGTAAGGTTGCCCCTCTCTCAATTCCTTTAGAATATTTTAATGGAACTACTAGCTAATGCAATAAGACATGAAAAGGAAATTAAGGGAATACAGATTGTGAAGAAGCAGGCAAGCTATTTTTGCTCAGAGATTTTGTGATCATCTATGTAGAATATTCAAAACAGTCAACAAAAACTCCTGGAACTAATAATTGATTATAGCAAGATTTCAGGATACAAGATTAATATACAAAAATCCATATCTTTCCTATATACCAGTAATCAACAAGTGGAATTTGAACTTTAAAAAAAGTGCCATTTACATTAACAGCCCCCAGAAATGAAATATATTTGTATAAATTCAACAAAATATACAATATCTAGATGAAGATAATGACAAAACTGATGAACAAAATCAAAGAATTATATAAATTAGGAAATAGTCCATGTTCCTGGCTAGTAAGGCTTAATATTGTGAAGGTCAGTTTTCCCAACTTGACATACAAATTCAATGCAATACAAATAGATATCCCAATGAGTTATTTTATGTATATGGGAAATTGATATTAAAGTTTATATGGAGAAAAAGAAGACCCAGAATAACCTAACCAATATTGAATAAAAAGTTGGAGGACTGAGACTATCCAACATCAAGGTTTTCAATAAAGCTACAGTAATCAAAATCATGAGATATTGGTGAAATAACAGACATACAGGTTAATGGGACAGGATAGCCTAGAAATAGACTTGCATAATTATAGTCAACTGGTCTTTGACAACAAGGCATAGGCTATACAATGAAAGAGTCTGATTAACAAATGATTCTTGAGTAAGTGAATATCAAAACACTTGCAAGTGTATACCCAAAATATATATTTAGACCTTATACCCTACACAAAAATAAACCAAAATAGACCATAGACCAAATGTAAAGTGCAACACTGTGAAACTCTTAGAAGATAACATAAAAGAAAACCTGGATGACGTTAGGAATGGCAATGACTTTTAGATAAAGCACCAAAAGCACAATCCATGAGAGAAATAATTGATAAGCTATACTTCAGAGAAGCCAAGCTCTTGTTATCTGTAAATATCATTGATATATCAAATATATTTGATAAAGGACAGTTACTCAAAATACACCAAAATTCTTAAAACTTCCCAATAGGAAAACAAATGACAATTTGAAAAATGAAACAAACAGCTTAATAAACACTTCACAAAGAATATATACAAGTGACAAATAAAAATATAAAAATATGCTCCACACCATATGTCTTAAGGGAAATGCAAATTAAAATAATGACATACTACTACACATTTACTAGAATGGTTGAAACCCAGAACATTGACAATCCCAAATTATTGCAAGGATGTGGAGTCACAAGAACTCTTATTTATTGGTGGTAGGAATGAAGAATGCTACACCCAATTTTGAAGACAGTTTGGTGGTTTTTTACAAAGCCAAACATACTTGAGAAAGATGACAACATAAGTCATTCCTAACTTTTTCCCCCTCATAAGAACAAAAATTCATGACCAAGATACCACTGAATAATTCTAGAAAACAAGGGTGAAGCTGAAGCTCTCCCTTGCACCTCAGAGACCAAGACATCACATTAGAAGGATAAAAGGAGTGGCAACACACTGACTGCATTCTTCTTCTCAATGCCAGCATAGTTCCACACCGAGAGGGCTCCCATGAACTTATGATACATTCAGTTGAAAAAAAAAAAGGCCTAGAATAGATATCCAGCTCTCCCATCTCTGTGGGTCACTTCTTGGTAGCCCCCACTCCAATATGACCCCACAGGGATTATGGGGGAATCTGTAGGAATTAACCAATAAGAATCTTATCATTACAGAGAAGGAGGGAGAGGTTACAACCACCATTCAGATCTTGGCAGACTGAGTTTCTACTTGCAACATCTAAGTAGTAATTCCCACCTGTGACTTTGTTCACCTGCACACCCAAGATGGCAGCCAAGTCTGATGTGGAAATTTGGCAGAGTGCAGGTCTGCTTCATCTGAGTCCTAAAACTAAGAGCTACTTTAGCTTTGAAGCCTGGTCTGCCCCTACTCAGTCAAGGGACTTATGTCATAGATCTGCACACTGCTGGGCATACTCTCTAGCCCTGCCTGAATAGAAAGCCTGTACAGAGCACATGGAAGCTGTCTAACTCAGCAACACTCAAGCAGAGAATAAGGTATTCAGTGCTTATTATTTGCAAAGCAATGCCAGTGGCACTGTTTTACCAGGATGTAACTCTGGTTACACCAGAGTTCCACATGCCTAAGGAAATGAGAGGATGAAATGTCCAGAAACCCAAACTGAGCTAACTGGTGAATAACCACCTCTGCCAAAGAGAACCTATACATTCTTTAAGAGAAGACTGCTTACTCATATGTGCAGATACCAGTGTGGGTTTTGGAGAAGGATGAATAGGCAGAGAACAGAGGATTTGTAAGACAGTGAATACTCTGTATGTTACTATACTGATGGATATCATACATGCTATCACAGATTTGTCCAAACCCACAAAGTATAAAACACCAAATGTAAACCTAATGTAAACTGTGAACTTTGGGTGATTATGTTGTGTTAATGGAGGTTTGTAAATTGTAACAAATGTACCACTCTGGTAGATTATGCTGATAATGGGGGAGGGTACATGTGTGTTTTGGGGGGGCAGGGTGTATATGGGCAATATCTGTACCTTCCTATAAATTTGCTGCAAACTTAAAAGAGCTCTTAAACACTTAAAAGGAGTTTGGCTTTTAAAAATAAAGTTAATAAATATTTGTTAAATCAATATAGTAGGAGTAGATCAGAGCAGTGGATAAGCTAGCTTTCTCAAGAATCAGTGTTCTGTGGTTGGGGTTGACTGAGAGGCATTCAGGGCAGGCCTGATAGACTGGGTCAGAAGGGCTGACTATATATCAAGTACCAACAAAATTCTCCAGGTAGTTATTAAAATTGTCTGTCTGTGTCTGTTTTCTATTGGGCAGGCCCACGTCAGGGGAAGAGCTCTGGATCCCACACATTAAGAGTGGCACAAGCAAACTGAATCCTGTCCAGAGAGAAGTGAGCAGTCTTGAGAGGTGTATTAGTCTGCTGAGGCTGCCATAACAAAATGCCACAGATTGAGTGACTCAATAGAAATGCATTTCTCATAGTCATAGAGTATAGAAGTCCATAATCAAGGTACCAGCCAATTCAGTTTCTGGTGAGAGCTGTCTTCCCAGCTTTTAGAAGGCAACCTTCTCATTATGTCTTTATGTGGCCTTTCATTAGTGTGTACACACAGATTGGTAGAGAAACAGAGAGAGAGAGCGAATTCTCTGGTGTTTCTTCTTAAAAGGTCATTAATCTTATTGTATCAGGAGGCCTCACCCTTATGGCCTCATATAACTTTAATTGTTTCCTTACTCTTAATACAACCACATTGGGGGTAAGGGCTTCAACATATAAATTTTGAGGGGACACAAACATTCAGTTCATAACAGGAGGGGTTTGGAAAACAAGTCTAATGAGGAACAGCTGAAGTTGCTGGGGTTGTGTGGTCTCAAGAAAATACAATTTAGGGGACCTAGTCTTAGACATTAGCCTTCTGAAGGTCTATTATAAATCAGAGGGAGCAAATGTTTTCAGTGTTTCTTCAGAGGAAGACTTTAGAAAGCCATGGAGAGGATTGGTTTCATCAGATGAACATGAGGGATAACTTTTTATCAATCAGAGCTGTCATTGTATGGAATCAGCTTTCTCAAAAGGGAGTGAGCACATCATCACTGAAGACTGGAAAGCTTGTGCTGGCACATCATTGAGAAGGATGTAGTATAAACTGGGCTTGAACAGGTGAGCCTATATGTTCCTTTCTGACCCCAAGTTCTGAAGCAACAGTTATGAGAGTACCTCCAAAATATGACCCATCTTTTCTTAACATCCAGTTTCTCTGGGTATAAGAAAGTCAGTGCATCTCTCTTATATCCCCCTCTTCCCTAATTTTTTCCACAAGAACCTCAGCTAAGCCAGACCTAGCTAAGGTTAGGAATGTGTTAAAGGTTCTATTACCTGAATAAACTTAGTCTACAAAAATTGAACAGCAAACCTCAAAGAAATAACTTTCTGTTGTTTCTTACTTTCTGTTCTCATTATACTAATTTTTAGTGGAAAGCAGTAGATGCCAGAGCTATGTGGAAGCTGTGACTAGAGTGGTCAGATATGTCAATTGAGTGAAATAGGTAGGGGGAACATAGCTTGAAGCATAGAGTTTTATAAGTTTTCCTTCCAGGGATGGATTGAAAGCAGCTTTGGCTTGCCCCTGTTCAGAAATCTGGAAGGAAGTGCTGGAGCTTAGAGGCTGAGTAACAGTAGTAGTGGGGACATGAAGAGAGAAGACTGGCTTAGTAACACTGACTGAACTCAGCAATATCTTGGACCATTTCTGAAACGGCCAATTGTACTTTATGGTAAAGATAAAAGGATCTCAAATATTTGAAAAAGGCAGTTCTTTTATATTGCGAATTTCTTCCTTAAGAGGTATGGTTCTGAAGAGTGAATGGACATAAAGATTCCTTGGCGTGCTTGTTAAAATACAGATTCCCAGCCCTTCAAGACCTATTGAATCTGAATCTCTTGGGGTGAGTCATGGGAATCTGCATTTTAATAAGCTCTTTAAGTGATTCAGATGTACACTCAAGTTTGAGACTCACTGACTAAAGGATTAAATGTAAAAGTGTCTGAAAAATAAAACATAAATACAGCTTAAATTGAGTTGTGGAAGATTTTATATAAGACAGTCAATAGACAGACATTCCCATTCATTTCCACTTCAAGACCTAGAATTACCTTGATGGTATTTGCTGTTTTTACTTTAACTGAGGGCTCTAATGAACATTTAAAAGATGATATGTTGGGGTACATTTTTTCAAAACTAACATATCAATACCATAACTTCTTAAAAATTAATATGTGTACTTCTAAATTTTTTAAACTCCAACATTAAACTAAGAAATCAACATTTCAAATAAAAAACCGTCTGGGGTTGGGAAAGACATCTACAGAAATGCTTGGATGTACGGGTGAAACCCAGTCTAGAATGGGTGTTTGACCACTTTTCAAAGTGGTGGATTATGTTGGAGGTAGTCAGGAAGCAGGAAGACAACACAATTATGTCATTTGCCACAAGAAAGCAAGAGGTTTGGAATGTCGGTAGCTCATGGGAGTCACACTCAGAATTAGTGGTGGTAGAATGTAGAGATTTTAGAAATAGGGGAACAGAACATGGTAGAAAATGGTTCATCTGGCATTGGAAATTAAAAATTATGCAATAAAGTCCAAATACTGTTCTAAAATCACAAAATCGTATAAATAACTGTCAAGATTCTCCAGAGATCACTTCATCCATATGGCGATAAAACCTGTACATTAAATCAAGAACACATCTTGTATATATTCAATTGGAAAAAAATTAAGTTTGACAATACTAAATATTATAGAGAGGAATTGTTCTGTTAAGTGTTGAATTTGTTCCCCTCAGTCCTTGTCTGTGCCAAAACAAAGAATTGAAAGGCAGAGACACAATAGCTAAGCAGAACAAAAGTTTTATTTGAATACAGTCCAAAAGAGGAGTGGTCCAGAGTCAAGATAGACAAAGGCATCAATCTTTCAGAGGAGAGTCTGTATATAATCTCTTTGCTGGCACCTCGTTTATTGAGAAGGTGAGGTAATTTGATTGACATTTCTAGTTATATGCCCATTCTTCTTGGTGTTGTTGTCTTCCCAATATGCACACAGAAAAGCCCATGGGGGGAGCCAAACCAAAATTTTATTTTAATGAGATTAGGATGAGGTATAGTTTGGGTGGTTCTAGGTTTTGTTTCATTGTGCCTGCCTTGTGATCTGGTTGGGACCAGTTTGGCCTGGTCTCAATAGGCAAGTAAGTTATCTCCCTGCAAAGCCTTTGTTTTCTTCAAGTGGGACCCCCTAAATGGGCATTTTTTCCTTGAATCTTACCTTCCCCTTTTACCACTGCTCCTATTTATCTTTCTATGTAACAAGTTTATGTTCACACAAACAGCTGTAAAAATGAATGTGCTAGCTATGTGCAACATCAATAAATCATAGTAACAATCTTGCTTTAAAAAGCAAGTCCATTAAACCAAACTGCATATATATATACACAAGCACTTTCTATAACATTCAACAAATAAAATAGTATATTGTTTAAAAGGACTTCTGGAATGTCAGAGTAAGGAGCTTGGTGGACCTTCTCAGCAAAACAATGAATAACTGGTGAAAATGCTTTTTAAAATGTATCATTTAAAGTCTCTGGAAATAGTCCTAAGGACATACAACAAACAGAGAAATGTTTATGTGGGTAAAATGGTAATATTTCCAGAATCTCTCTTCTGGCTTTAGTGCATGTACATATCAATAGGCGTTTCAAAGGGTGGAGAGAACTAGTCATCTAAATATCAATAGGTAATTACAATGGTGTGTGAGAGTTTATTTGGACCAGAGAGGTTGGGTGGAGCTCTCTTCTGCTGAAGCCTGGTCAAGAGAGAGACAGGATTATTGCTTGTAAAAAATAAATGGGTTTCTTAACTTTATTTCTCCTTTTGACTGATTTCAGTTTCAAAGGTATTTTGCCCCAGGATTTTCCCCCAGAGATACATCTGGCAGTAGTTGGCAGGACCTCTGAACCTGAAATCTGTCTAAATGGCTGTGACCCTTGGGCTGGCTTCCTCCAGGGATGATGGGGAGGCCCCAATGGCTGCAGTGGTAGAGAGTGCAGCTTCACTTGGGAACCCCCTATATGTGGGGCTTCCAATTGGGGAGCCCCTAGGGGGCTATTGGTCTAGGATAAAGCACGCCATAGAGGGGTGGGGCCTTCCTCAAAACTGTGGGGGAGTGGAGACACAGGAAATTGCAGAATTAGCCCTCCATCAGATAGAAGACTGCTTAGAGGCCCTGAGTGGTCATATAATAGCTGGCATTGTACGATCTCTTTTCATCCAGATAGTGGAAAGTTTTATTGAGGAGAGACAGAGGATTATCAATGAGAGAGAAAAGGTTATTGAGGAGAGAGAGACAGTAATCAAGGACAGAGAGAGGTTAATCAAGGAGAGAGAGAGAGACTTTGGCAGGAACGAGATACACTTCAGTATCTCTTGGAGGAGCTGGGTGATGACCTATGGGATGCCCTTAAGGAAGAGAGACAGTTATTGGGAGGTCACGCTCCTGGAAAAATTCCTTAGCATCAGCAAGGGAGGAGGCTACTCATACTTTAGTAGATCTGGAGGAGGTTGAAACAATAATAACCCAGAAGGAAGTACTGGCTACAACAGAAAGGAGGGGTGCAAAAGGCCCTGTGAAGGTCTAGAGGAACCAGATGTGGTTTGAATCAGGATGGGGGTAGTGAAAGAAAAACTTGTTGGACAAACCAATGGGTTCTTATTAAATCTGTGGCACCAATTAAAGCCAGAGCAGCAGTTCCAGCTGCTGAGGTCCAGGACACGGAAGCTGGAGGTAAAGCCCCATGTGTCCCTTCAAGACTTCCTGGGGGAAAACACTCAGGCTCCTCCTGGGCCCTCACCCCAGCAGGACGACAATTGGGTTTGTGGTTTGACTGAGTGGAGGGTCAAGGATGCAGAATGATATTCATTAGCCGCAGTTAATGTGCAGTGTGTCCTGGCCCTGGATGACACAGGAGCTGAATGCTCCATGATTTATTGCAACCTAGAGAACTTTCCAAGGACTGCCCACTAGTTTGTAGGGTGGCGCTGAATGGAACAAGCCCAAATCCCCTAGGGAATAGGGCGTCTAATACTGTGTGTGATGTTACCCTCATGTCTGGTTACCTTACAGATAAATGTGGCATTTTTGAAAGAGGTTTTGGGTCTTGTAGGCTCCTGGAGAATGTTTATTCCACACTTGGCACAAATTCTGAAGCCCTTATGCCATTTGGTACAATAGGGCATCAGGTGGGGCTGGCATGAAACCTCTGTGTTTACCTCTGCTGTTACAAAATGAGCAGTCAAGGCCGTGAAGGTCTTGAGTGAGACAGACCCATCAGGGCCCTGTGAGCTGGATGTCCATGTGACTGAAGATGGCTGTGGATGGGGCCCTCACAGTGCCTTGTAGCCCAGTTTCATTGGCTAGCAGCACAGCTTGCCTTGGGCAGAAGCAATGTAGGCTGCAGCCTGTCAGTGGGGCCTGCCTTTGACCTTTGAAGAGGTCAGCAAAGCCCTGTCAGAAGTGCACTGTGTTACTGAGTCCCACAGAAACCTGGATACTATGTGTCCCTGGACATATTGACACATGGGCCTGCGATGGCTGACCCTTCTGGAACCTTGGGGAAAAAGCCTGGAAGCTGGCCTCCTGTGTAATTCTAGAGTAACAGCCGAGTGGCCCCCAAAGATCACAGTAGTGTTTCCAAAATATCCGTGAGGTAAAAGCATCTTACATGGAAGTTTTGTTTCATCTTTATGACCAGCACATGTACCGCCTGTAGTCTTATATATGGACTCATCTGTAACTCCTAATAGGGAGGGGTGTGAAAGTTTGGTATACTAGACCAGGATGAGATCCCATTCCTGCCACTGTCCTATAACATGACCACTCTCTTGCATATATCCTACCTGATGGACAAGATTTGTCTATTCTGGTATCATTAAAATATGTGTCTCACTGCCCTTAAGGTTATTTTCTTCTACAGTTATTGTGGCCTGGATGCACACCCTGGCTGTAGCTGCTGCAGGATGATTGCTCTGAACTCCCTACCCATTCAGCTACTGACAGCCTGTGGAATGGGCAAACTATAGATATAATCTGCCTAGGACTTTGAACCTAGATGAAGCCTCCAGCTGGAGGATTATCATGATTTTATTGCTGTTGCTATTTTATGTTATTAGCCTGGTTACAATGATCCAGTTTTCTCACACAGGGGCCATTGTGGAAGATGTGGAATGTGTAGATTGTGAGGCAAGATTTCTGGAAGGGTGGGCTGTGTTTAAAATTGCAGTATTTCCAGAATCTCTCTCCTGGCTTTAGTGCATCTGCATATCAATAAGTGTTTCAAGGTGTGGAGAGAATTATTCCATCTACATATCAATAGGTAATTACAAGGGCGTGCAAGGGTTTATCTGGACCAGAGAGATTAGGTGGAGCTCTCTTCTGCTGCAGGCTGGTCAAGAGAGAGATGGGATGATTGCTTGTAAGAAATAAACGGGTTTCTTAACTTTGTTTCTCCCTTTGACAAATTTCGGCTTCAAGGGTATTTGCCCTGGGATTTTCCCCCTGGAGTTACAGTTCATTTAAGGAAATATACTAAATTTAAGAAGGAGTCTGGCATTTGAACCATACCTGTCTCTTACCCACCCCCTGACACTTAACCCTCTAGTTCTGCTTTACTGAAGCTCTTCCCTGTGCACTCTTACCATGGAAATGTGCTGCCAAGAAGATGAAAGTTTCCTTTCCTCTCAGGTCCCATTTGAGCCTATAGTTTCACCATGCCAGAGGCAAGTCACCAGTGGTGCATTTTAGACCCCAAGACCCATGAACTGAAGGTCTATTTAAGGCAGGTGTGGCTGAAAAGATTACTTCTCTCTTCCCCCACCCATAGGGTGGAAGCTCTATCACAGGTAGAGATTATTTGGCCTTAGTCATCCATCCCACCCACTTCAGTCATGGGATGGAAGCTTCACACTGTGAGGAATGAGATATGAAATCCAGTGGCTACCACCCTATTCAATACCACTGGCTTCATGAAAAGCACAAGTGTCAATCTGGCAAAAATGGGTGCATACCAGAAGCCTTGGTGGAGTAGCACAGGAGTTCTGTCTGGGAGTAAAGGCAGGCCAAAAGGACAAAGAGCTTACCAGTTTTGCCTGAGGGAACTGACTGTATTTGAAAGAGAGTGAAGAACTCCATGCCTATGAGTGTTTTCAAAAGCAGTGGAGATCTTGATGAAAAAATTAAGAGAAGGCTGGTAGCTATCTGATAAAAAGCAAAAATTAGAGCACCAGAAGTTTAATATTGAAACCATGAAAGATACAGACAAGATACCCGTCTGAGTTAACTTTGGTTGTTGAAACGCTATGTGTATGCTCTAAGTTGTACCCACTCAGGAGCAATCAGAGCAGAACATGAGGCCTACTTGAAAGCATTCTCTGAGGCACACACAGACCCCTCAAAGCATGACAAAAACTTCTTTGGAGCTTAGACATAACCTCTAATTAAACACTGAATGAACAATTAGCTATTTTGACCCAGGAGGACTCCGAGAAAACTTGATCTAAAAATAATATTATTGATAGTTGTAACTCTGATGCCGGGGTTCTTGTTCACGAAGCTGAAGAATGAGCTTAGCAAACAGGCAAGGTATGAGAGCAAGGTACAGGCTTTTATTTAAAGATAAAGTGGAAGGACAGAGCTCCCGGTTCACACAGCAGGGGACAAGAGAGTCCCCAGGGTGGTGTGTTGCCTAGGGGTTTTTATAGGCAAATGAGGATTTTTCAAGAACATGAAAAAAGGCTTAGGAGTATGGACTTATACCACTTGCCCTACCCTCAAGGTGGGCTGGGTTGTTCTCTGCTTGCTAGGGTTGTTTACAGTAAAGTCATGGGTTATGCTGTGATACACTTCCATATTTGTAAAACCACTCAATCATTCTAAGCCAAGTTGCTCCTGGCCTTTGACTTTTAACTGAACTTACTGAAGATGTCTATATTCTTAGTCTGGTATCTTGATCCGAGAGGATTAGTGTGACCTCGACTTTGCAAAATGCTTAACACAGAGTTTCAAAAGGGACTTCTTTGCACATTGTTATATTGCTGACTATAAATATACCACCCTGCTATTTCTGGAGGCCCTCACCCTACTCTGACTACACCCATGGTCCCTGTCTCATTCCTCCCTCTACAGATATAGACCCTAGCTGCTGCTAGGGAAAGGGGGTGATGACCTCTCTGGCTGCTTCATTCTGAGAGGGGGCACAGTAAGGGGTGCAGCTAGGTCTCTATCAATGGTCAGTCAAGAGGGCCTTGGAAGATGGGCACTTCCATACTGGGTTCTATTTCCATCACCATTTTCAGTCTTATGGCTTCTAGGCAAGACAGAATAAATCATGTTATTAGGTTAAGTAGTAACATCTGGAGTTGCATTTTCCATTTTGGGAGAACAGACTTGACAAGGAGATTAAAGAATGCCTGGCTGACTATAAGGATTAGAAATAGTAAAACTGTAGAGAATCATAGCCAGATATTTTGAAGAAACTAGAATTCTGGATCTAGTTTATGTCCCAATGACTAGTATTAGGACTCAGTATAGATAAAGCTGCATTATTGAAACAATACTTTTCTCTAAAATCACCCTCATTTTTATTAGAAGTAACCAGATTAAGAAAATAATTAACACTTGGCTTGATTATTTGCATAAGTGCAGGAAGAAGAGCAAGTGATTACATAGGCTGTTTTAAATGTGGTTTGCTGGAACTTTTTATAAGGAACTTCAGATTGGACTTTTAAAGGCCTTGAGGCCAGAAAGCCAAGCCAGACTTGCCATCAGATTTTGCCTGCAGTACCTGTAGATTTGGGTGAATTTCCTCTCTTTTTGAGGTCCCCAAGACATTCTGAGGTTCCTGCACCTGCCAGAAAGTGACCTTCCTTACTCACCTGGTAAGGCTGCTGGGAACCCTGTAAGCAAGGTACCAGACCATTTCTTCCAAGGGGCTTTTTTGGCTCTATAAGGTCAACCTGAGGTCCTTAGAGCTGTTCATATCTGAGTTTATGCACATGTCTCTCAGGTATTACATTCTAGTCAAAGCCTTGGTAATATAGTCAATGTTTTTAATTCGTCCTTTTACAAAGAAAGCAAATTCTTATTGAACTTATGCAAATAAACATACTGCATTGAAATATAAAAATAGTCACTGAGAGTTTTTAAATTCTGGAGGGATCAGGTAGAAAGATAAATGTTTCAATTCTGCTTACAAAGGTATTATAATTTATTAAAATGTCAGCTTAAGAGAAACAGCTTAAAACACTTTATCAGCAACATTTGAACTTCCTTAGTTTACTTAATCCTATGTAATACCTGTTCTGCTGAAATCTAGTGCTTTACTAGTTTAGGAGTAATAAAACAGTGACTATAAATGACAAAAGACTTACAAATGACAATGGCTAAAGATCTGATGAGAGCTTATTATAAGACAGTTGACATAAGAAAATTTGTATACTTCTGCAACACAAAACATTTAATAACAAAGTTTAGCATCATTCCCTTTGACAGTGTTTCCAGGTAATTAAGCAAGTAATTATATATCAGATAAATAAGCTGAATTAGCCACATATTTCCCCAATAAGAAAAAAATCCCGCTGACATGTTCCAGGGGTCCTCTGGAAAATATCAGAGTTAACTTAGAGGTAAAAGCACCTTTTTGAATTTGGTTTTGGGAAGTTGTCAGAAGAAAGTTTCTTTGGCACTTGCTTAAACAGGATTATAGGTTGCCATGAAGTAATACTTATTCATTTAACAAGAATGACAACAAAATACCTCAAAGGCAAATACGGAAGGTTAAAGTTGTTAGCAAAGTTTAGCTTTTAGTCCTTTTAATACTACGATCTCATTTTCTTAAATACTCAGACAGCTCATTAAGACTTTAAGCATGAGAAACTGATTTGATAAAACAATTAGAAAACCCTTTGCAATCTTTCAACATTAAGTGCATACTAACAGTTTAATAAAACTTTGGCTTTTTAACTTAACAAAACTTTAAGGTTTTATGTTATTACAAAAATTCTCAGGCCGTTTGTAGGTATACACACTGTAACACACTATAATACACAATTATTAAGATGTTCACTTGCTACACTTAGTTTACTCACTCCTAACATCTATGCTAGATTACTTAACAAAACATTTACTGAATATTAGACAAAGTCAAGCCTCTAAGCATTTTATTCTTGAAAGATTTAGAAGATAACATCAACTTAAATAAGTTTAAGTAAACTTAAGCAGCTGATAACTAAAGGACCTGTCCATTTCTGTTCAACTTAAATTAGCATTAATGCTTAATATCGTTCATTAGAATTTTCTGGAAGTTTTAGAATGCCCAATTTTCACAAGCACTTGTCTTTAAATCAATTTTTATTTATACCATCCAGAGGTAGAAAAATATTCTCCATTCACACACTTTAAGACACAAACATACAGATTGAGATGTAATGACTACAGTTAGGAATACTTTTCAAAGAACATTTACACAGATAGATAAACTGATACAAGGATTTGAGTTACTGATATCCAATTGCCTTCTTTCCTTTAAGCTTCTTTGACTAAAAGTATCTTAGTTTGCAATAATACACTCTAAGGGCGAGCAGTTTACATAACTGGTTTAAGGTTTAGATGGCCCCAGACTAACAGGGCCAATGAAGGCTTTGAACTGTTAGGGACTGTGTGTTTCTAGGTGGCTGGATTGAAATGCAAGTACTAGCACCAGTCATTTAAAGCCAGGCTGTATTTCATAAGATACGTTTCATCCGTTTCATGGAGTCTAGTTTAAAACCCTCTCCATTTTTGAAGATAATGAACCCAATAATTAGAGTAGATTTTCACCAAAAAAATTTAGAAAACTACTCTCATATTGTAGTAGTCCATGGGACTTTTGACTATTTCCCTTACTTGAACTAAAATAAATTTAGCTGCATAACCTTATCATATTGTATACTTCTCTCAGGGACCAAGCCTCTCCATTAGAGAGTTTGTATTGAGGCCAGGCTTGTCTGCAGAAGAAGATAAGACACTTATTCTTCAGGGTTTGGGGATCAAATTGCTCCCAGTTTTTCAGAATGCATGCCAGAGGTGTGTCTGGCTTTAAACTTGAAGAGGATGCTCCCATCTGGAAAAGAGAGAAAGACGGGTGTCCAGAGCCTAATTGGCTTCTCTCTCTGTGAGGGTGTCCCCTCACCTTTGAGCCTAGGTGAAAGTGGTTAGTCACCCCCTCTGCCAGGCCTACTGGAATTAAACACTCTTTACCAATGTGGCCTGTACTTTGTCTTGATTTCCCTCTTGCCTTCCCACCCAGCAAGTGTCGCCTCAGAGCTCTGGATTTAGTGGGACCTTACCAGTGTGCTCCTACATTACGCCTTTTGGGAATTTTAATCTGGATCTTAGTTTTCTCTGCACAAGCTTTAGTCATTCCTTGAGAGCTCCCTGCCTGTCCAATAAGTGCAGGGACTGTGTGACCTCTCACTGCCTGAGCCTTGGTCAGAGTCAAAAGCCGTTTTGCTTCCCTGGGGCCACAGAAAAGGAAATGCCTAGCCCCAGGATGACTGCCTCTAAGGAAGGGAGATCAGTAGAATACAGCCATGGCTAGAATTTCAATGGGGCCATTTACATATACACTTACAGAGGGGAGGTCTATACTCAAGCACTATTTCTGCCACTGCCTGGAAATTAGTTTAGCCAGTCACCAACTATAACAAATCTGATCTGAGACAAGAGGTTGTGGGTGGGGGTTATCTACGACCCTCCCATAGGCAGCAGCCTAACTGGAGGTTCACTCAGTGCCTTCAGATCAATTGGCCGGAGCCCGAGATCCAAGGACCACTGTCTACTAGTTTGATCTGCCCTCAGAGTCCACAGATTAGGATAGAAAAAATAGTAAATCGGCTCAGCCTCTCCCTGACATTCTCATCCAGCTGGAGGCGGGGGATCAAGGAGTGGCAGACACCGGGAAACCTTTCACCCGAGACTTGAAGACTGGTAGCCAACACTAATTGTCTTTTTAAGTGGCTAACGGGTGCCCAGACACATTTTCATGAGATAAAAAAGTACAGTATTAAGTCAGGAGTAAGAGCAAAGCGTGGACCTCCTACCTTGCAGTGGTGAGCATCGGGTTCCGTGAAATTGATGAAGTTAGAAGAGAGTTAAAGAAGCTCCCTTCCTCACTCAGAGGCCAGGGCAGCCTGGAGAAGGAGGCTGGAAGTCAGAGACAAAGAAAGACACTACTCATGGATACCTATTTGGGCTGTCGGGGTCTGATTCCAGACACGTGGACCTTTGAGAAGCTGCTTAAGTGTAGCCTCAGCCTAGACTCTCGCAGTTGTCCACAGCTTTCCTCAGTCCCTTGCATCCAAGGAGATGCCTCTGAAAGGGAATCCTGGCCTCCACTCAGGTGACATTCCTGGCTCCCAAGCGAGACAGGAGATCCACTGAGGGAGATGCAGGGGAACCTGTTGCTTGAGACTTTGAGATCGGCAGCCAGGCTAGTCCCATTTAAGTGGCTGACAAGCACCCAATGTTGTGTGCCATAGATGGCTTCCTTCTATAAGGACAGTGAAAGAAAAGGCAGGCTTGCATGCCCGATACTCACCTCTAATGCTATCCTGGACGAGCCCCCAGAGATGATGCCGGGGTTCTTGTTCATGAAGCCAAAGAATGAGCTTAGCAAGCAGGCAAGGTAGGAGAGCAAGGTACAGGCTTTTATTTACAGAGAAAGTGGAAGGACAGAGATCCCGGCTCACGCCAGGAGGGGACAAGAGAGTCCGGTGTGCTGCAGTTGTCTAGGGGTTTTTATAGGCAAATGAGGATTTTTCAAGAACATGAAAAAAAGGCTTAGGGGTGTGGACTTGTACCACTTGCCCTGCCCTCAAGGTGGGCTGGGTTGTTCTCTGCTTGCTAGGGTTGTTTACAGTAAAGTCACGGGTTATGCTGTGATAACTTTCCCTATTTGTAAAACTACTCAATCTTTCTAGGCCAAGTTGCTCTTGGCCTTTTGACTTTTAACTGACCTTACTGAAGATGTCTATATTCTTAGTCTGGTATCTTGATCCTAGAGGATTAGTGTGACCTTGACTTTGCATAATGCTTAACACAGAGTTTCAAAAGGGACTTCTTTGCCCACTGTTATATTGCTGACTGTAAATATCCCACCCTACTTTTTCCGGAGGCCCTCATCCTACTTTGACTACACCCATGGTCCCTGTCTCAATACCTTCAACCCATTAAAGGGCATCCATGAAAAAAATAATCACATTTTATGGTGGCAGACTGGATACTCTTCCTCTAATATCAGTAACAAGGTGAGGATGTCTACTCTCATCACTTCCATTTAACATTGTACCAGATGTTCTAGCCAGGATAATTAAAGAAGAGAAAGAAATAAAAAGCATATAAACGGAAAAGAAGAAATAAAACAATTTATAGTCAGAGATGACTGCTCTTCTACATAGAAAATGCTAAGAAATCCACTGAAAAGCTAATACAATTAATATATGACTTCAGAAAAATTGCAGGATACAAGACTAATATAAAAAAACAATTGTATTTCTATACAGTTATAATGAGGCATCTGAAAAATGAAATGAACAATTCCACTTATAGTAGCATCAAAAAATAAACTACCTAGGAATGAATTTAACAAAATAAATGCAAAACATACTCTGAAAACTACAATATTATTGAAAGAAAATCAAGAAGATCTAAATAAATGAAAATCATTACTCATTCACAGATTGGAAGACTTAAAATTGTTAAAATGACATTATTCCACAAAGTGATGTACATATTCAACACACTCAGGATCAGAATCCCAGCTGACTTCTTCAGATAAATTTACAAGGTGAGTCTAAAATTCATATGAAGTTGGGAGGGACTCAGAAGAGTTGTAACAGTCTTGAAAATTGGAGGTGGAAAGTTGGAAGACTCACACTTTCTGATTTCAAAACTTAACTACAAAGCAATGGTGATCAAGACAGGGTGGTACAGGCCCAAGGATAGACATATAGCCCAATTAAATCGAATTTAGAGTCCAGAAATAAACCCATACATATACGTCAAATTATTTTCAACAAGAGTATCAAGGTTATCCAATGAGAAAGAGTTAGTATTTTCAACAAATGGTTCTGGGAAACATCCATAGCCAAATGCAAAAGAATGAAGTTAGCTTCTTTATATCCTAAATAAAAATTAATTTAATTGATGGATCAAAGGCCTAAATGTAAGAACTAAAACTATGAAACAGAAAAAAAGTAAGGATAAATCTTTATGATTTGGGGCTTGGCAATTGATTCTAGCTATGACACCAAAAGTATGAACAACAATAGGAAAAAAAGTGTACTTCATCAAAAATTAGTATTTTGTGTTTCAAAGGATACATCAAGAAAGTGAAAAGACAACCGTGGAAGAAAATACTTGCAAATTATGAATCTCAAAAACCACTTGTATCCAGAATATATAAGGAACACTTACAACTCAATATTTTAATAATAAATAAATAATCCATCTTAAAAATGGGCAAAGAATCTGTATAGACATTTCTGCATATCTGATATACAAATATCTAACAAGCACATGAAAAGATACTTGGCATAATTAGTCATCAGGGAAGTACAACTCAAATCCATAATGAAATAGCACTTCACATATACTAGAATGGCTATAATCTAAGAGAGGACCAATAACAAGTGTTGCCAGGGAAGTGGGGAAAATAGAACTCTCATACACTGTTGGTAGGAATGAAAACAGTGTAGCTATTTTGAATAGTCTGATAGTTCCTCAAGTAAACATAAAGTTACTATATGTTCCAGTAATTCCACTCCTAAGTACATAACCAAGAAAAGTGAAAAAAACATATCCATATAAACACTTGCATATGAACGTGCACATTACAAATAAGAGCCAAAAGGCAGAAAAAAAACATATATTCATCAATGAATAAATGGATAAACAAAATGTGGTATATTCATAAAATGAATATTATTCATATATAAAGAGGAATGGAATACTGATACACATGACAACAGAGATGAACCTTGAAAGAAATATTCTAAGTGAGTCAAGCCAGTCACAAAAGACCACATATTGTGTTTCTATTTATATTAAATATTCACAGTAGGTAATCTATAAGGAAAGAAAATAGATTAGTAGTTGCTTAGGGCTGTGTGTTTGGTGGGACAGGCTGCAGTGTGCTAGGTGGGTAAAACTGCATGTTACAGGTTTATTTCTGAGATTATGAAAATGTTTTAAAATTGACTAGTGAATACTTGTACATATTTGTGAATATACTTAAAATTGCCCACTTTAAATGGATGAATTGCATGGCATGTGAATTATATCTCTATAAAGCTATCAAAAATATTTAAAAATAACTAAATGGAAATTCTGGAGTTAAAAACTAAAATAAGAAGACGAAAAATTTACTAGAGGTGCTGAGATAAGGCAAAGACAGGATACAAGCCTCATGATTAGTCTTCAAAAAAGCCAAGATATAAACAGTATAGTAAGAGCAGGAAAGATTCCATCTTAAGGCTAAGATTCCATTTTAAAAACCAGGAAGTTAGGAAGTAAGATTCCTAACATATTCTTTAGCAAACAGACAATAACTCAACCCACTTTGGGGGCAGGACAGGCCATCTTGATTGATATGTTCCCAGAGGGAAGCTACTATACTGGGGAGGAACCAGATCAATACATTTCTTGTGTTAAGTTTATTTTGCAGAACTATCTGGAGGACTCATGAGCAGAGGAGACATAGTGTCTCACCAGAGGTAAGCATCTTGAGACCACTTGACAAGTCCATACCCCTGGCCCTTTGTCACATTCCTGAAAAATGCTCACAAGACAGAAATCCTAGCCTTTAGTGAGCCTCCTTTCTGAGGACATCACACTTTCCTTTCTTTAAGTGCATAACTTTAAATAAAGCTTTCTCACTGCTCAACCTAATTGCATTTCATCTCTGTGCTTTTCCAGTGGTAAGTGTCTTTGTATTTTTGCTATTTCATTCTATTTCCAAGTCTCCATTTTACCCCTGATAAGTAGGGAGAGGCTCCTGAGAGCTCTGATTTGGGCCTGAAAGTTCCCATCACCTGGGTGACCTTATGCAGTGAGCTTTCTCTCCCTCCTTCTGCATTTTCCTGTTCTTAGATGCCTACAAGGCCACTGCCATTCATTTCTACTCTTGCTTTAATGAATTTCTTCCTTATCTATACTCATCTGACCTGCTTGCGAATTCTTTCCTGTTCAGTCAAGAACCTTCCCCCATTCAGGCTGAGGTTTCACCTGGTATGCAGGGAGAGACTTCCCCAGATAAAGCTGCCCAGCAATAGTGCTCAACTGTATATTAGAGTATGCTGAATAAAGAATCAGCAAACCTGAAAATACAGATTATGCAATCTGAAGAACAGAGAGAAAAAAGTAGTCTTCAGAGGGAAATTTATAGTTGCATCTAAATTTCAAAAGAAAGATATGAAATGAATAACTTTCCACCTTACGAAACTGGAAAAAGGAGGTCAAAGTAAACCAAAAACAAAAAAACAAGACTGGAGTGGGAATAAATTAAACAGAAAATAGAAAGCAAAAGAGATCAAAGAAAGTATTTTCCTTTCAAAAAATCAGTAAAATTACAAACTGAGGCCAAACAAGAAAAATATTACTAAACTAAGGAATGAAAGAGGGGGCAGAACTCTTGACATAACTGAAATAAGGACTATAATGGAATACTATGAACTGCAAACCAAAAAATCAGATAAATTAGCTGGAATTGACAAATTGTTACAAAGATACAAACTATCAAAACACAAACACACACACATATATGTATACATATGTACACACACATAAAAAAGTGTAACTATGGGAGGTGATAATTGATTGTGATAATCATTTTACAATGTATACATATTGTAAACCATCATGTTGCACACCTTAAATATATGGAACTTTTATTTGTCAAAAACCAATAAATATTTAATAAGGAAATAGAAAATCTGATTATGCCTATTACAAGTAAAGAGATCAAATTTGTAATTAAAAAATCTTCCTACAAAGAAAAGTCAAAACCAGATAACATTACTGGTGAATTCTACAAAACACTGTAAGAAAAATTCATACCAATCTTTCACAAATTCTTTCAAAAAATAGAATTTAGAACACTCCCCAACTTATTTTATGAAAGATGAAAGAAGAGAGGGGATGCAAGCTCAACAGTCCAAGCAGCTTTATTGCTAACCTGAGTGGAACCCCTCTCTTCTGGCTAGCAGAACAAAGGAAAGACGGTATCTAATGGGTCAAGAGGCTTTTCATGGCCAGGGTTTTTGGTGGGTTCTTTGATGGGAGAAGTTGGGGAAAGGTGGGCTCATGGCTTGCTGATGTGTCCTCTGGAGAATGCTTGTAGCCTAGGTAATATGACACCTAGGTCTCTCTGAGATGGTGGGTGGGCTTATTTGAAAGATGGTATTCAGGTCCGGATTCTATCATTCCTGGATCTAAAAGGGTATAGGAAGACGGTGTTTATTCTTTTCTTGGCTACTTCCTGCTGAGAGGGGGCGATGAAGGGGGTTTTCTGATATTTTGAAGCAGAAAATCCATTTGGAGGTGTTTTAAAGTAGTTGCTCAGGAGATGGCTGCCATTTGATTCTGTAAAAATCTTTGGAATAGGTTACTTAAGCAGGAAGGAAAACAGGAAGAGGGTGATAAAGGCGAATGGGGCCAGGAGAGGTAGAAGTTAATCAAGGGTTGTACTTGGGGCAGGGAGAGAAGAGTTAGAGTCCAGTGGCTGAGAAGGTCAGAGAAGTTTTGTGAGGAGTGTGCTTATAAGGGCTGGTGGAGGGCAGTTTTTGGACTTTGGGGATAAGGAGTGCAGCTGTCACTAGGACTTGTAAGCAGAGAGGCCAGCCTTTTATCACAAAGTCGAGTTGTTTGGGCAGATAGGCAACAGGCTGGAGGGAGTCCCCAGCTGATTTTGCAAGTAGTTCTAATGCTTGTTCCTTTTTGCTGATTAAGAAAAGAAAGATTTGTTAGGGTTAGGTAGAGTCAACGCAGGTGCCTCAAGGAGTGCTTGCTTAATGGCCTAGAAAGAAGCAGGAATTAAGTTTGTCTTTGGCACCCATTTTGGGGGATCCCTGTGGGAGGCCTCATAAAGAGATTTTTCAATGAGTGAGAAATTTGGGATCCAGAGTCAAAGAGGTTTTGCAATGGGTGAGAAATTTGGAATCTAGAGTCTACAATAGCTAAGAAACCTTAGAAAGGAAAGAAGATCTTGCTTTGTGGTTGGGAAAGGGGGATTATTAATAGATTGTTTTCAGAAGGTGGGTATGCAGCGAGTGGTAGGGGTGTGGTCAAGATCAAGGTAAGTGACTTTTTGCTGTACAAGTTGAGTTTTGTTTTCTGAGACATGGTATCCCATTGTTCCCCAGAATCTAAGGAGGGAGATAATGTGGGATATAGAATCTTTTTTTGAGGGTCTGCAAAGCAAGAGGTCATTGACATACTGGAGCAGGCAGCTAGGAGAAGGTTGAGAGATTGGAGGTCATTTTGTAGTACTTGGTCAAAGTGGGGACATAGTTAAGACTGCCTGCCCTGCCTTAAGATAGGCTGTTAGACTATTGTCTGATTACCAGAGAATATGTTAGGAATCTTATTTCTCAGTTCTCTGCTTCTAAAACGGAATCCTAGCCTCAAGATGGAGTTTCTCCTGTTCTTAATATATTGTTTATATCTTAGCATTTGTCATCATAGGAAAAGCTCATCATGACGCTTGTCCCATGTCTCTGCCCCACCTAATTCACACTTCGAGGAATGTGGACCCTTGAAATCTTTCAAGTAAAAGAGG
Source organism: Phataginus tricuspis (assembly GCA_029783875.1). Lineage (NCBI taxonomy): Eukaryota > Metazoa > Chordata > Mammalia > Pholidota > Manidae > Phataginus > Phataginus tricuspis. Next base: position 50,128,028 of record JAQQAC010016209.1, on the reverse strand, counting down.
GTATCAGTCTCTTCTATAACTGCTTCCTGCTAAATAGGGACATTGTCCCTGCCTGTGGGTCCAGCAGTTCCTTGCTGTCTGTCAGGGAGAGGAGGGGTCATGGAGCCATTTTAGCAGAGGCAGACATGGACAAAGGCCCATAAAAGGAGTATGCAACTAAGTTGTGGGGTTGCTGATATGTGTCTTCATCAGCATTAGGGTGAATTGAAATCCTCATCTGAGCAACGTCTGGAGTTGGATTTTTTTGTTCTGGAGGGAAATAAAACGTGATAAGGAGATTAAGAATGAATGGTTGAACATGAGTACTAGAAATAGTAAAATTATAATTGAAATGATGGGAGAAAACAAACATTTGGAGTCATAGCCAGATACTCTGCAGAAACTAGAATTCAGGATCTAGTCTATTTTAAGGTGAACAGTATTAGAATCTTATAGTGATAAGGCTGCACTATTTGAACACAACTCTTCTTTCTCTCTAAAATTACCCTCGTTTTTATTAATATAAAACAAGTTTTAGTTTTAAAATAGTTGGACTGATTATTTACGTAAGTGCAGCAAGAACACCCATTGATGGCAAAAGCTCTTTTAAATGTTCTTTATTAGAACTGTTTATAAGGAATTTCAGATTGATCTTTTAAAGGCTTCTCGAGGCCAGGAAGCCAAGCCAGACTTGCCATCAGGTTTTGCCTGCAGTACCTGTAGATTTCCGTGAATTCCTCTCTTCTTGAGGTCCCCAAGATATTTAGAGGTTCCTGCACCTGCCAGGAAGTGACCTTCATTACTCACCTGGTAAGGCTGCTGGGAATCCTGTAAGCAAGGTACCAGGCCAGGTCTTCCAAGGGGCTTTATTGGCTCCATAAAGTCAATCTTAGTTCCTTATATATGTTTATACCTGAGTTTATGCATATGTCTCAAATATGACATTTCAAAGACTTGGTAATATAACCAGTGTTTTCAGTTGGTCCTGTCACAAGGAGAGCAGATTGTTATTGAACTTATGCAAACAAAAGTGTTGCCATAAAATATGAAAATAGTCACTGAGAGTTTTTAAATTCTGGAGGGATCAGGTAGAGAGAGAAAGATAAATGTTTCAATTCTGCTTTAAAGGTATAATTTACTAAACTATTGTAAGTTAGCTTAAGAGAAAAAGGTTGAAACAGACACTTCTTTTTGTTTAAGAGATTAGTGACATTTGAAACAAAATTAAAATCATCTTCATCAGTGTATTTAATTTTACGTAACTAATTTTTGCTCTGCTTGAATCTAGTTCTTTACCCATTCAGGAGTAAAACACTAACTATAAATGACAAAAGACTTAGAAATGGCAATGGTTAAAGATTTGATGAGAGCTTACTATAATACAGTTGATGTAAGGATGTTTGGGTATTTCTGTAACATTAACTTAGCTTTTAGCTCTTTTAAGATTAAGATTTCATTTTCATAAGTACTTAGACAACTCATTGAGCCCTTAAGCATGATAAATCATTTTGATAAAACAATTAGGAAAAGACTTCACAATTTCTCAATATTAAAAGCAGACTTATAGTTCAAGAAGACTTTGTCCTTTTAACGAACAGAAAACAAAATTCGAATTTTGCTGTGTACTTCATATTGATACTGGCTGGGGTTCTTGTTCACGAAGCCAAAGAATGAGCTTCACAAACACTCAAGGTAGGAGAGCAAGGTGAAGGCTTTTATTTAGAAATAAAGTGAGAAGAAAGAGCTGGCTCATGCCAGGAGGGGACAAAAGCCCCATGGTGGTGAGTTGTCCAGGGTATTTATAGGCAGTTGAGGATTTGGGGGAATTGAGGTCTTAGGGTGTGGACATGTATCACCTGCCCTGCACTCAAGGTGGGCTGGGTTATTGTCTGTTTGCTGGGGCTGTTTACAGTGAAGTTACGGGTTATGCTGAGGTACCTTTGTGGAACACTCAAACTTTCCAGGCCAAGTTGCTCCTGGTCTTTTGATATTTAACTGATCTCACTGAAGATGTCTATATTCTTAGTCTTGTATTTTTACCTTAGAAAGTTAGTGTGATCTCAACTTTGCATAATGCTGAAAACAGAGTTTCAATAGGGACTTTACATTGTTACATTGCTTTGACTGTAAATATCCTGCCTTGCTTTTTCTTCAGAGGCCCTCAACCTACTCTTATTACACCCACAGTCCCTGTGTCAATATCAACACTCATTTGCTTTGATCTCACATAGCATGACCATATCAAATTCTTCCACAAGCTTTCTAAAACTTTCTTTTTACATTCAGAGTTCTCCTTCTTTAAATAAACAGCTGTACTTTAGAACAGTTACCCTCTTTTACCCTCAATAAAATTAATTTTCATTTCTTACACCTTCTCTTATCAAAACACACATCTTTTCTATCATTCAGAGATGTTTTCTTTATTATTTCAGGTCGTTTAATTAGAACTTAGAAACATTAGGAACTTTAATTTTTAGTGAACACTGAGCAGTAAACTATTGTAAACTTTTACACTAGAATTTTTTAGATTGGCAATCAGTAATTAATGTTTCATTATTTTGTCTTATTTGGGAGTGACTTAATTCATTAATTTGCTTATTACTTAACTTAGCAAAACTTTAAGGTTTCAGGTTACCACAAAGATTCTCAAGCTGTTTTTAGGTATATATACTGTAACACAATTATTATTAAGAAGTTTATTTACCACACTTATTTTGTTCACTCATCCCTAACAACCATGCTAGATTACTCACAAAACCTTCACCAAATATTAGATAAAGTCAAGTCTCTCTTTAAGCATTTTTTAAAAAGATTTAACAGATAACATCAACTTAAATGACTTTAGGTAAGCCTAGGCAGCTGATTACCATAAGGACATGTATGTCTTAACTAAACATAAAATATTATTATTGTTGAGTATTTTTTATTAGAATTTCTTGAAGTTTTGGAATGTCCAATTTTTATAAGTGCTTTAAATCAATTAATTTGAGTTCCAGGAAGATGGCGGCGCGGACAGAATGATAGAATTTTCCTCCCAACATTATATTTACGCATGAAAACACAGTAAACGAAACCATTCCTAAAAAAGAGACCAGAACAAACAGGAAAGTGCCCACAGTGCAGAAACACCGGACAGGACTCGGCAGCGGGAAGCGGGTAAGAAACAGATCCGCGAACCAGCAGAACCTTGGCACTCCCCCACCCCAGCGCACCGGCAGGAAGAGAGGATCCAGTACCGGGAGGAGGTGGAAGTGCAGGCCCAGGAGATAACAAGCCCCGGACCGGCCCCGGGAGACGCAGGTGCACAAAGCGCGGCTTAAACGCCTGCTTGCTCGCGGCTGGCTCAGGGGAGAAGAGAGAAGTGCGCGCTTTGTTTCTCAGCGGCCCGAATCGCCTGCTTGCTCACAGCTGGCTCAGGGAAGAAGAGAGAAGGAAAAAAAAGGAGAAAAGCGCGTGCTTGGTTTTTAGCGGTCCTGAAGAGATGGGAGGGCAGCAGAGAACCTCCATTCATTCTCACCCCGGCCACAGCTTTAAAGGGCCGTGCAGAGCAACGCGACCACAGCTCTGGAATAGTGGAGCAACAGCGCCACCTACAGCATTCACACAGACACCACCCCTGGTGTGCGTTTTGTTTTGTTTTTTTTTCTCTTTTTCTTTTTCTTTTCTTTTCTCTTAGGTGTTGCTGCTTTTTCTTTTTTTTTCCTGTCTTTTCCTTCTTCTCTCTCTTCTTTTGCTTTTTGTATTATTAGTAGAATTTTTTTCTTTTCTTTTCTCTTCTTTTAGGTTTTGCTGCTTCTTCTTTTACTTTCCTTTGTTTTCCTTCTTCTCTCTCTCCTTTTACTTTTTTATTATTAGTAGAATTTTTTTTTCTTTTCTTTTCTCTCCCTTCTCTCTCATTGCTACCAACAATCAATTCTACAGTCATGAGAAGACAGAAGAATATGATACAGACAAAGCTTCAGACAAACACCACCCCAGAGAAAGAAACAGAAAGAATGGACATACACTGTCTTCCTGAAAAAGAATACAGAATAAAAGTCATAGCCATGCTGACGGATCTACAGAAAAATGTGCAAGAGCTGAGGGAGAAAGTGAGGGAAGTGAGGAAAGACAATGCAGAAATGAGACAAGCCATCGACGGGCCCAACAGCAGAATGAATCAGGTTCAAGACACGATCAAGGAATTACAAGACAAGGAACAGGAATACAAAGAAGCTGAGGCAGAGAGAGAAAAAAGGATCTCTAAGAATGAAAGAATATTAAGAGAATTGTGTGACCAATCGAAATGGAGCAATATTCACATTATAGGAGTACCAGAGGAAGAAGAGAGAGGAAAAGGGATAGAAAGTGTCTTTGAAGAAATAATTGCTGAAAACTTCCCCACACTGGGAAGGAAATAGTCTCACAGTCCACGGAAGCCCACAGATCTCCCAACACAAGGGACCCAAGGAAGACAACACCAAGACACATAATAATCAGGATGGCAAAGATCAAAGATAAAGACAGAGTATTAAAGGCACCTAGAGAGAGAAAAAAGATCACCTACAAAGGAAAACCCATCAGACTGTCATCAGACTTCTCAACAGAAACCTTGCAGGCCAGAAGAGAATGGCATGATATATTTAACATAATGAAACAGAAGGGCCTCGAACCAAGAATATTGTATCCAGCACGATTATCATTTAAATATGATGGAGGGATTAAACAATGTCAAGACAAAACAGTTGAGAGAGTTTGCCTCTCATAAACCACCACTACAGGATATCTTAAATGGACTGCTCTAGAGGGAAATACCCCTAAGGCTAAAAAGATGTCACCAGAGAAAATAAAATCATAGCAAAGAAAGCAGACCATCCAAATACCAAACAAAGGCAAAGAATAAAACACCTAATATATAAAGAAAGGAGGAGGAAGAATAGGAAGGGAGAGATAAAGAAACATCAGGCGGCGTTCACAATAACTTAACAAGAAAGTTAAGTTAGATTTCAGATAGTAAAGAAGCAACCCTTGAACCTTTGGTAACCACGTATCTAAAGCCAACAATGGCAATAAGTACATATCTATCAATAATCACCCTAAATGTAAACGGACTGAATGCACCAATCAAAAGACACAGAGTAACAGAGTGGATAAAAAAGCAAGACCCATCTATATGCTGCTTACAAGAGACCCACCTCAAACCCAAAGATATACACAGACTAAAAGTGAAGGGATGGAAAAAAATATTTCAAGCAAACAACAAAGAGAAAAAAGCAGGTGATCCAGTACTTGTATCAGATAAAATAGATTTCAAAATGAAGAAAGTAGCAAGAGATAAAGATGGACATTACATAATGATAAGGGGTCAGTCCAACAAGAAGATATAACCATTATAAATATATATGCACCCAACACAGGAGCATCAGCATATGTGAAACAAATACTAACACAATTGAAGGAGGAAATAGACAACGATGCATTCATTTTAGGAGACTTCAACACGCCACTCACTCCAAAGGATAGAACAACCAGGCATAGGATAAGTAAAGACACAGCTAAGTAAAGACAACACACTAGAACAGATGAACCTAACAGATATCTACAGAACACTGCACCCAAAAGCAGCAGGATACACATTCTTCTCAAGTGCACATGGAACATTTTACAGAATAGACCACATTCTAGGCCACAAAAAGAACCTCAGTAAATTCAAAAATATTGAAATCCTACGAACCAACTTCTCAGATCACAAAGGTATAAAACTAGAGATGAATTTTCGGAAGAAATCAAAAAGGCTCACAAATACATGGAGACTTAACAATATTCTCCTAATGAATCAATGGGTTAACGACCAAATCAAAACAGAAATCAAAGAATATATGGAGACTAATGACAACAACAACACAAAGACACAACTTCTGTGGGACGCAGCAAAGGCAGTTTTAAGAGGAAAGTATATAGCAATCCAGGCTTATTTAAAGAAGGAAGAACATTCCCAAATGAACAGTCTAAAGACAAAATTATTGAAATTGGAAAAAGAACAACAAATGAGGCCGAAAGTCAATAGAAGGAGAGACATAATAAAGATCAGAGAATAAATAAATAAAATTGATAAGAATGAAACAATAGAAAAAATCAATGAAACCAAAAGCTGGTTGTTTGAAAAAATAAACAAAATAGATAAACCCCTACCCAGACTCATTAAGAGAAAAAGAGAATCCACACACATAAAAAGAATCATAAATGAGAAAGGAAAAATAACGACGAACCCCACAGAAATACAAAGAATTATAAGAGAATATTACGAGCATCTATATGCCACCAAGCTGCAAAACCTAGAGGAAATGGACAACTTCTTAGAAAAATACAGCCTTCCAAGACTCACCAAGCAGGAAACAGAAAAACTAAACAGACCAATCACCAGCAACAAAATTCAATCGGTAATCAAAAAGCTACCCAAGAACAAAACCCCTGGACCTGATGGATTCACCTCTGAATTCTATCAGACATATAGAGAAGAAATAACACCCATTCTCCTTAAAGTTTCCAAAAAATAGAAGAGGAGGGAATACTTTCAAACTCTTTCTATTAAGCCAGCATCACTCTAATACCAAAACCGGGCAAAGACCTCACTAAAAAAGAAAATTACAGACCAATATCCCTGATGAACGTAGATGCAAAAATACTCAACAAAATATTAGCAAACCGAATTTAAAAATACATCAAGAGGATCATACACCAGGATCAAGTGGGATTCATCCCAGAGATGCAAGGATGGTACAACATTCGAAAATCCATCAACATCATCCACCATATCAACAAAAAGAAGAACAAAAACCACATGATCATCTGCATAGACGCTGAAAAAGCATTTGACAAAATTCAGCATCCACTCATGATTAAAACTCTCAACAGAATGGGTATAGATGGCATGTACCTCAACATCATAAAGGCTATATATTACAAACCCACAGCTAACATCATACTTAACAGCGAGAAGCTGAAAGCTTTTCATCTAAGATCGGGAACAAGACAGGGGTGCCCACTCTCTCCACTGTTATTCAACGTAGTACTGGAGGTCCTAGCCACGGCAATCAGACAAAACAAAGACATACAAGGCATCCAGATAGGTAAAGAAGAAGTCAAATTGTCACTATTTGCAGATGACATGATACTGTACATAAAAAACCCTAAAGACTCCACTCCAAAACTACTAGAACTAATATCTGAATTCAGCAAAGTTGCAGGATATAAAATTAACACACAGAAATCTGTTGCTTTCATATACACTAACGATGAACTAACCGAAAGAGAAATCAGAAAAAGAATTCCATTCACAATTGCATCTAAAAGAATAAAATACCTAGGAATAAACCTAACGAAGGAAGTGAAAGACCTGTACTCTGAAAACTACAAGACACTACTAGGAGAAATTAAGGAAGACATGAACAAATGGAAATGCATCCCATGCTCTTGGCCAGGAAGAATAAATATTGTCAAAATGGCTATACTACCTAAAGCAATCTACAGATTCAATGCAATCCCTATCAAACTACCAACAGCTTTCTTCAATGAATTGGAACAAGTAATTCTAAAATTCATATGGAACCACACAAGACCCCGAATAGCCAAAGCAATCCTGAGAAGGTGAAATCAAACAGGGGGGATTACGCTCCCTGACTTCAAGCTCTACTATAAAGCCACAGTAATCAAGACAATTTGGTATTGGCACAAAAACAGACCAACAGACCAGTGGAACACAATAGAAATTCCAAACATGAACCCAAACACCTACAGTCAATTAATATTTGATAAAGGAGTCCTGGATATACAATGGGGAGATGACAGCCTCTTCAGTAGCTGGTGTTGGATAAACTGGACAGCTACATGTAAGAGCATGAAACTGGACTACTGTCTAACCCCATACACAAAGGTAAACTCAAGGTGGATCAAAGACCTGAATGTAAGTCATGAAACCATAAAACTCTTAGAAAAAAACATAGGCAAAAATCTCTTGGACATAAACATGAGTGACTTCTTCATGAACATATCCCCTGGGGCAAGGGAAAGAAAAGCAAAAATGAACAAATGGGACTATATCAAGTTGAAAAGCTTCTGTACAGCAAAGGACACCATCAGAAGAACAAAAAAACATCCTACAGTATTTGAAAATATATTCATAAATGATGTATCGGATAAGGGGTTGACATCCAAAATATACAAAGAACTCATACACCTTAACAAACATAAAACAAATAATCCAATCAAGAAATGGGCACAGGACATGAATAGACACTTCTCTAAAGAAGAAATTCAGATGGCCAATAGGCACATGAAAAGATGCTCCACATCGTTGATCATCAGAGAAATGCAGATTAAAACCACAATGAGATATCACCTCACACCAGTGAGGATGGCCAACATCCAAAACACAAACAACAACAAACGTTGGCAAGGATGTGGAGAAAAGGGAACCCTCCTACACTGCTGGTGGGAATGCAAATTAGTTCAACCACTGTGGAAAGCAGTATGGAGGTTCCTCAAAAACCTCAAAATAGAAATACCATTTGACCCAGGAATCCCACTCCTAGGAATTTACCCTAAGATTGCAGCGACCCAGTTTCAAAAAGACAGATGCACCCCTATGTTTATTGCAGCACTATTTACAATAGCCAAGAAATGGAAACAACCTAAGTGTCCATCAGTAGATGAATGGATTAAGAAGATGTGGTACATATACACAATGGAATATTATTCAGCCATAAGAAAAACCAAATCCTACCATTTGCAACAACATGGATGGAACTAGAGGGTATTATGCTCAGTGAAATAAGCCAAGCTGAAAAAGACAAGTATCAAATGATCTCCCTCATATGTGTAATATAAAAACAAAGAAAAAAAACTGAAGGAATAGAACAGCAGCAGACACACAGAACCCAAGAACGGACTAATAGTTACCAAAGGGAAAGGGACTGGGGAAGAAGGACGGGAAGGGAGGGATAAGAGGGTAAAAGGGCCTTTACGATTAACAGACATATTGTGGTGGGGCACGGGGAGGGATGTACAACCCAGAGAAGACAAGGAGTGATTCTCATCTCAGTACACTGATGGACAGTGACGGTAATAGGGTTGGTGGGGGGACCTGATGAAGGGGGGAGTTTAATCACCATAATATTGTGCATGTAACTGTAGGTTAACGATACCAAAATAAATTGTTAAAAAAATAATAATAAAAAAATAATAGTAAATCAATTAATTTTTAGAAATACCATCCAGAGGTATAAAATTATCTTATCAGTGATCTGGGAAATTCTGCAAAATTAACATAAGAATTTTACTACTCTTGTCCCCTCCCAGGATAGCAGCTTCCCTCTGGGAGCATATGAGTCAAGGCTTCCCACCCTGCTCCCATGTGGTGGAAGATATCTCTTCCCAGAAGGGGATTATGGCACTGGGGGATTACCAGAAAGGAGTGAAGGAAAGTAATATGGCCTAAGGAACAATATAAAGGAGGTGTTTAGGCTGGTGTTTCTATTAAGTCTTTTATTTTAACAACCAAGATAGAGAAAGGGAACAAAGGTCCCAAATATTAAGTAAACACAGAGAGGCTGGCTCCCGTGTTGACCAAGAAAGAAACCTGACTTCCTGTTACCATCATTGTTACCTGTGGTTCCGCTGGTGTTGGGGGCCTTGGGATCCAGGCCATGTCAATTGGTTGCTGAATACAAGGCCATGAGTGCCACCAGGTCCTCTCTAGATGTGTCCAGTCACCTGGAGGGGATAGAACTCAAGGGAGGGGCTGACTTCGCTAGAGGGCAATTCACTCTCCAATGACCCCACTGTGTGCAGTTTGGACACGGCTTTGTAGGAGACCTGGGATTAGGGCAAGCTTTTGCTCAGTGCCCCTGACTGCCACAGCAGAAACAGTTGCTAGGTAGGTGTAGGCTGGAGCCTTTTGCAGGCTTTTCAGTGGGAGGTTGAACTAGCAAGGCCAGAATCTGATATTTAGCTTTAGCCTGTTTTTATTTCTGAGTTTTTTGTTCCTTATCCTGGTTGTTGAAAAATTTAAAGGCAAGGTCTACAAGCTCTTTCTGGGGTGCTTGGGGTACATTTTCTAATTTTTGGAACTTTTTATTAATATCTGGATAAGACTGGGAATTGAAGTGGAAGTGTAGGAGAATAAGCCCTCAGGGAGTTAACACTGGTGTTTGTATATTTGATCATGGCCTCTGAAAGGCAGTTCATAAAGAGGGCTGGGTTTTTATCTTTCCCATGGGTAATTTCCCTGAGGCACTCATAGTTGAATTTGTCAGGGTTTTTTGAGAAGGACACATCTTTTGTTCAATATGCTCCAGATCATTAATTGAAAATGAGACATTAACACGAATAGGCCTTGCAATACCTGCTACCTCATGGAAGGGTAGGATAGGTTGAAAAGCAGTCTGGGAGGTATTGGGTGGGAAGTGAAAGTGCGAGAGCAAGTTTGAGGCTGAAAAGAAGAGAGGTAATGCAAACTCAACAGTCAAAGCAGGTTTATTGCTAACCTGAGAGGGACTCCTCTGTCCTGGCCAGCAGAACAAAGGAAAGAGGGTCTCTAATGGGTCAAGAGGCTTTTTATGGCCAGGGTTTTTGGCTGGATCTTTGGGGAGAGGCAGGGAAAAGGTGGGCTTGTGGCTTCCTGATATGTCCTCTGGAGAATGCTTGTAGCCTAGGTAAGATGACACCTAGGTCTCTCTGAGATGGTGGGCAGGCTTATTCCAAAGGTGGTACTCAGGTCCGGATTCTATCAATGAGACTAGGGTTACCTGACACAAAGACCAGGCAAAAACATCACAAAAACTATGAACCAATATCCGTAATGAATATAGACACAAAATGCTCAACCTAATACTAGCTAAATAAATCCAGAAACACATGAAAAGGATCATATACCATGACAAAGTAGAATTTATCCCACAAATGCAAAGTTGGTTTGATATTTTATACCAAACAGCACAATGTGCTTTATAATAGAATAAAGGGTGTGGGGAAGTTAGGGTTCCATGGCCAGGATCCTCACTGAACTTAATCCATCTGATGATGTAACTGGCCTTTTGCTAGGCTACTGCTTCCATACCTTTAGGCAATAAGCAATTATTGTGCTATATAAAGAGCTCGGCCCAGTGCTCTGCACGGAGGCAGAGACGCTAGTGCTCGACCTACTGCCAGGAGAACTATCTGGGTAATAAACCCTTCCACCCCAAAGAACTTTCTGCTGTCAATTTCTTTGGTCGCATTGAATCCATAGTGAACTTGCCCGGGGCTGAAACCCATTGGCAAGACAATTGGCAAAAGTCGGCAGGGTTCATTGTTGACCAAGGAAAAAACAAGCTGCCCTTATGGTAGGAGTGCTTCAGCGGGCTGCTCTTGTGAATGGGGAGACAGTGGATCATCCCCCATGGGTATGTGGTCTTAGGTGGCTTGCCTCCTAGAGGACTGGGCCCCACCCAGCACTGGAGGCAAGCAAAGGTGACACCTGAGGCAGTAGGGGCGGCCCTTGGTATAGTAAGCAGATCCTTTGAGAAGCACAGTGCCCGTGAGGCAGCAGGGACTGTGGTTTGTCTGCTTCTCACAGTATTAAAAAGTCTACAGAAGAGACTCAAGAAATGGCAGCACAAGAACACGAGCTGCAAACTTCTGTGGATTCCCTGAGGAGAGAAATAGCATTGATGCAAGAGGAGGTGCCATGAGAAAGTGAACTTCACACATTTGTGGATTCCCTGAAGAAAGAGATGGCATTCATACAAGAGCAATGGCAGCAAGGTGCCATTGGAGACGAGACGGCAGTGCTGCCAGGTGTTCTGAAGGAGGAAGAGGCCATCAAGGAAAAAGACAAACTCCTGAGGGAAGCACAGATGAAGGTGCTACAAGAACATCAGCTGCAAAACATTGAGCTGAAGGTAAGAGACCTTATGAAGACTGAGGTAGCATTGCTGTGAGGTACAGTAGAAAAGGTAAAGGTTGTAGCAGAGGAGGCATTTGGTGGAGGGGAGAGAAAGGTGCCATCAGCCCCAGAAATGGAGGAGCTGAAGAAAGATGAAGGGGTCATACCAGAGGCACTGGCACCTCCTGTATTGAAAGCACACCCAGTGGTTGTAAAGAAAATAAAGACCCAGCAGCTGAAAGTTCCCAAGGAGAGGAGCAGCCCCCTGCCCAGGTCATGGAGCACTCTATGGTCCACCCGTATACTCACGTTGAGCTAGTGGACTTGGGCTCCCAGTTTAGGCAGAAGCCCTTAGAGTCAATATCAGCTTGGCTCCTGCATCTGTAGGACTTAAGGGTGGATGGAATTGTTCTGTTGGGGTCAGAGTTGGGAAAGCTGCCTTCCCTGACAGTGCAGCCGGCCTTGAGGCATTGATTACAAAATGCACATCAGACCCCAGGGAGTCACTCCCTGGTCAACTGGCTTATGGCTATACTTCGTGCTGCGTGGCCCAATCTGGGTGATCTACTATCCTTCCCTGTTAGGTGGCAGACATATGCTGAACTCCAACAGGTGCTATGAGAGCTAGGCATGAGAAATGCCATCTATAGTCCAGAGAATTATGGCCCAGATGAAGAGATTTTCACTACTAGGATGAGAAATATTATACTTCAAACGGTTCCTACATCCTTCTTTGGGTTTCTAGTGTCCATTCTTTCCCCTCACTTAGGGCATCCCATAAACAAGGTGACACATACAGTAGCAGACTTAGGAGAGTCTGAAGCAATGAGAATCTGGAAATAAATAAGACCTGTTACTCACAAGAAGAATTTACCGGGCCCCATGAAGGTTACAAGGACCCAGATGTGTGTTGATTTAATACGGGCAGAAGCAGATGGAAGGAAATTAGATGGGATGTCAAATAGGATCTTACTAGAGCTATGGCAACAGCTGAAACCAGAGCAGCAGTTCCAACTATTAAGATCAAAGAGGCAGAGGTCAGAGACAGAGCCACTTGTCTGGCCTGTGTGTTTGCAAGACTTCCTGCTGGAAAGCAAGCCAACCTTACTTGAGCCCACACAGGAAGGTGATTAGGGAGCAAGGTTTGACTGATGGGAAGGTCAAGGTATCTGCCCTGAGGGACCAGGGGGGTCTGGACGCCACGTGTTGAAATAGCTCTCCATTGGTCCCCAGTGATCATACAACATGTCCTGGCTCTGGTGGACACAGAGACTGAATGTTCACTGATTCATGGTAACCCTGAGTGGTTCCCTGGGACCCCCACTATCATAGATGGATATGAGGGTAAGGCTACCAGAGTGAAAAAAGCCCAAATCCCTTTGGGAATAGGGCATCTACCACCAAAACAGTATACCATGTATATATCTTCTATCCCTGAGTATATTTTGGGGATTGATATCCTGTAGGGTCTATGGTTGTGGACCACTGCAGGTGAGTTCAGACTGAGAGTATGTGTGGTGAAGGCAGTTCTGAGGGGACATGCTAGGCACTTGCCCATAGCTTTGCCTGTGCCTCGGCAGGTGACTAATACCAAACAATACAAACTGCCTGGGGGGCAAAAAGAGATTGGAGAAACTCTCCAGGAGCTGTTAAAGGTGGGTATTATAAAGCCCACCCATAGTCCGTTCAATTCCCCAGTGTGACCAGTAAAAAAGCCAGTAGATGGCTCCTGGCATATGACTGTGGATTACAGAGAACTGAATAAGGTCATACCCCCTATGCATGCTGCTGTCGCCTCTGTTGCAGGCTCTCCTCCATGAACTAGAAACATATCATTATGTGGTAGATCTTGCTAATGTTTTCTTCTCCATTGACACTGAGCAGGAATGTCAGGATCACTCTCTTGCATGTATCCTACCTGATGGATGATATTTGCCTATGTTGGTGGCATTAAAACATGTGTCTTATTGCCCCTAAAGTCTTCGTGGATTGGGAATTTCCTCTGGCTTGAGGATTATTATAATTTTTTGTTATTAGGAACCTCCTCTGGCTTGAGGATTATTATAATTTTTGTTACCTGTATCTTAATTTTTTATTATCTCTAAGTTGTTGTTATCCTCTGTTGTTATTGTGGAATCTGGTTAGAGTGCTCCAGATTTCTCACACAGGGACCATTGCGGAAGATGGAAAACATTTAGATTATAAGGTGAGAATCCTGGAGTGGTGGAGTGTGGGGAAGTTGGGGTTCCTATGGCCAGGATCCTCACTGAACTTAAACCACCTGCTGATGTAAGTGGCTTGTTGCTAGAGTACCACTTCCACACCTTTAGGCAGTAAGCTATTATTGTGCTATACAGATAGCTCGGTCCAGTGCTCTGGGCGGAGGCAGATACGCTAGTGCTCGACCCACCGCCAAGAGAACAATCCGTGTAATAAACCCTTTCACCCCAAAGAACGTTCTGCTGTCAATTTCTTTGGTTGCATTGAACCCATAGCGAACTTGCCTGGGGCTGAAACCCATTGGAAATACAAGGGCAAAACCTATTTGATCATCTCCACAGACAGAAAAAGCACTTGACAAAATCCAGCACTCTTTTTGGTAAAAATGCTAAAAATGTAGTACTACTAAAAACTTCCTCAACATATAAAGCACATTTACAAAACCACATAATTTAACATCATATTCAAATAGTGAAAGAATTAATACCTTCCCCTTCAAATAAGGAAAAATTCAAGAGTACTAGAATACTCACTCTCACCAATACTACTTAACATTGTACTGTTGGCTATAACTAGATTAATTAGGCAAGGAAAAGCAATAAAGGACATCCAGAATGAAGGAAGAAGTAAAACTACCTCTATTTGCAGATGGTATGATCTTTTATATAGAAAATGCTAAAAAGTCACTAATAATCTATCAGAAATAATAATAAGTTCAGCTAGGTTGCAAGATCTGTGATCAGTAAACAAAAATAAGTTGTATTTGTACACTCTAATAATGAACAATCCAAAAATGAAGTTAATAAAATGGGTCCATTTAGAGTAACATCAAAATGGCCAAAAGGTACATGAAAAGCTTCTCAAAATCACTAATCAAGGAAATGCAAATCACAACGACAATTAAGTATCACCTCACACCTGTTACAATGGCTATTATCAAAAAGATAAAAGATGTCAAGTGTTGGCAAGAATATGGAGAGAAGGGAATCCTTGTGTACTGCTCCTAGGAACGTAAATTGGTGCAGGCACTGTAAACAACAGTATAGATATTCTCAACAAAGTTAAAAATAGAAATACCATTGATCCAGAAGTCTTCTTTCTGGGTATATATCCAAAGGAAATGAAAATAAGACCTCAAAGATATATTTACCCTCTCATAATCATTTCAGTGTTGTTTACAATAGCCAAGATATGAAAACAACTTAAGTGTTCATCAATGGATAAATAAAGAAGATGTGATACACGCACACACACACGTGATGGAATATTATTCAGCCATGAGAAGAAAGGAAATCCTGCCCTTTGTGACAGCATGCATGGGCCTTGCAGGCATTATATAAAGTGAAATAAGCCAGAAAAAGAAAGATAAATGCTGCATGGTGTCACTTATATGTGGAATCTCAAAAACACAGTAAAGAAAGTAAAATATGTGGGATGATAGGTGTGTTAGTTAACTAGATGGCACAAATTCCTTCATAATGTGATATATATCAAGTCAGGACAATGTATACTTTAAAAATCTTAAAGTATTACCTGTTAAATATACCTCAATAAAACTGAAAAATAATGTATCTATCTGACAAGGTTTAAGGTGGTGCTAATGCTACCAGTCTGGAAGACCCTCTTTAGAGTAGTTCTGTCCCGAAAGTCTTTCTAATGGTGACAGTGGTGATATTGCCCAGTGTCCCAGCTGTGTGGTTTCCTAGCCGAGATATCCTAATCCTTTTCTGTGGCAAACTACTTTGCATATAGTTTTCTCGGTATAAACTATCTTGGCTCTTATTCATTTTATTTGTAATGTGGTTTTTTACTCTCAGTTATATTTAGACAATTAAAAAAGTCAAAGGGTCTAAAAACTGAAGGAAAGAAGTGGTCTCTTGCTCCTTTCCTGCCCCATTTCCTATTTTTCATAGACAACCATTTCCAACTAACTCTTCTAACTTTTGCTTTTGGTATTTGTCCCCACATCTCTCCACAAAATACTTATTTTGCCAGTTCTTCATTTAATCATTTTAGACATATTGGCTTCCACTTACAGGAGATAATTTAAGTTCTCTTTCACTTCTGTGACTCATACCACAAATGGGTATATTTCCTGTTTCCCCATCTACCAAATATAGTTATGTTCGCTTAAATCAATAATTAGTCTTTACATTTTTTGTGACTATGGATGTTATTCAGCTGAACTATATTGTTTGTGATGACTACATTTTTGCTTGCTCAACATTCTCAACTTAATAATAATAACTGCCTAATTTTATTCTTTAATTTTGTAAGTACTTAGCCATAGACTCTTTATTTGATAAAAATACTTCATATTTCAGGTTTTATTATAATTTCATTATCTTAGAGTTGTCTTCATAGAATATTCTGATCAGCCCCAACCCAAACTGGTTTATTTCTGTGCTGACACATAGTATCGTTTTTGTGGTCTTCCTTCATCATCTTCCTGAAGACTGTCTTTATTTACCTTTGGTGTTAGACTTCCTAATTCCTAGACATTTTTCTCTTTTTTGAATTATCTTTGATTTTGATGGAATATCCCCAGCTATTTCCCAAGAAGGCATGTGTGGGATGGACATTTCTTGAGAAGTTTTGATTTTCCAAATGTCTTTGGACCACCTGTCTTTAGACTATACCATTTCTTATAGTTTGGCTCATTGGAAACATTAAGAATTTTGAACTTATTTATCCATTATTTAAAATATTTTAGTATTTTTTAAACCAATTCTGATTCCCATTTTGCATGTGAAATCATTTTATTTTCTTCTTTAGAAGCTACTATTATTTTGGGCAATTACTTTTAATAAGGAATCTCATGCACTAAAAATCATGAAGTACTGTTCTGGAAGTATTTATTTGATGGATTTTTCTCCCTTGTGTTTTATGTATCTTCCTAGAACCTCTATTAATTGAATTTCAGATACCCAATATATTTCTCTAATTATATCTTTTTGCTATTATTTTTCATCTCTGATTTCTCTCCTGTGGTTCTGGGGGATTTCCTCAAATATGCCTTCCAACTATCCATTTGAATGCCTTATTTCTGCTGAATTTGAAATTTCAAAGATATCTTCTCATATTTTTATTTAAAGGATTTATTTCTCACTGTAATGTCTTTATTTGACCCAAGTTGCTCATTTTCCTTATGTTTGTTTGTTTCAGTGTTTGCCTACTGTGGACAAAATTGTAATATTTCCAGAATCTCTTGCCTGGTTTTAGTGTATCTCCATATAAACAGGTATTTCTAAGGAAAGGAGAGAAGTAGTTAATTTCCATATCAATGGGTAATTACTGGTGCAACCTAGGGCTAATCTGAACCTGAAAGGTTAGGTGGAGGCTTTGCTTGCTTCTGCTGGAACAGGAAAGAGATGGCTCCCCAACCACAGTTTGTAAACAATAAATGGGTTTTAAATCTTATTTCTCGCTTTGACTGATTTCAGTTTGAGAGGTATTTTGCCCCAGGATTTCCTCACCCCGGATTTACACCTACTATGTTAGAGGTTTTCTTAAATGTGTAGTTAATTTTCCTGTGCTTATTTAAAATAGGCGAAATGAGGCTGATTAGAGGTTCTGCGAGCGCATAGATCTTGTCAACTCTTGGGTTTCACAGACTGGCAGAGATTTCAATGGGAAATATTTGATGTATCTTTACACGTCTTTCCTTCCCAGTCATATTCCCAGTGGAATTGATGCCGGGAGGGTGTTGGGGTGGGGGGGACGTTCTTGTTCATAAAGCCAAAGGATGAGCTTCACAAACACTCAAGGCAGGAGAGCAAGGTACAGGCTTTTATTTAGAAGTAAAGTGAGAGGAAAGATCTCTTGGCTCATGCCAGGAGGGGACAAGAGAGCCCAGGGTGGTGCATTGTCTAGGGGATTTATAGGCAGTTGAGGATTTTTGGAAATTGACTTAGGGTGAGGACTTGTACCACCTGCCCTGCCCTCAAGGTGGGCTGGGCTATTGTCATTTTTCTAGGGCTGTTTACAGTGAAGTCACGGCTTGTGCTAAGATACCCTTGTGGAACACTTAAACATTCCAGGTGAAGTTGTTCCCAGCCTTTTGATCTTTAACTGATTTCACTGAAGATGTCTATATTCCTAGTCTGGTATTTTTACCGTAGAAAGTTAGTGTGACCTTGACTTTGCATAATGCTGAGCACAGAGTTTTGATAGGGACTTTACATTGTTACATTGCTTTGACTGTAAATATCCTGCTTTGCTTTTTCCAGAGGCCCTCATCCCACTCTGTCTAAGCCCATGGTCCCTGTCTCTTTTCCCCCTCTACAGATAGAGACTCTAGCTGCTGCTAGGGAAAGGGGGCAATGACTGCTCTGGCTGCTTCATGCTGAGAAGGGGAATAGTAAAGGGTACAGTTAGGTCTCTATCAGTGGTCAGTTGAGAGGGCCTTGGAAGATGGGCACTTCTATTCCAGGTTCCATTTCTATTACTATTTGTAGTTTTATTGTTTCTAGGCAAGATAGAACAAATTATGTTATTAGGTTAAGTAGCAATATCTGGAGTTGGGATTTTCTATTCTGTAAGGACAGACTTGACAAAGAGATTAAAGAATGCCTGGCTGAATATGAGGATTAGAAATAGTAAATATAAGAATATAGTACTTTATTCTCCATTTACTCCATGGGCCCAAGTACATAGGCCAGTGAAAATCATGTCTGGACTTGCCTCACCTTATCTCTAAACATTTCACCCCACCCCTTAAGATCCAATCACCAAAGGCCAGATGGTTGCCCCACGCCTTAAGATCCAATCACCAATGTCCCCATAGCAGAACACACCCTATCCCTACTCCTTAAAAATGCGCTTCCTCACCCATGAGCTGCTGCTCTCTGCTCAGAGGCAGCCATTCTCTCTTTAAGCCATTAAAATCTCTTGCGTGGGCCCATGTCTCCTGAGTCGTGCTGGGGTAAGGAGGGTCACTGTGAGATACCCTTTCATTGGTGCCATGACTCAGATGAGGTTCCCTCATTGACTTTGCTCTTCCTCCTGGAATCTGAGTTGCTTTGAGAACCCTCACTGCCTATCCTTCTCCACGGGCTCACTGTCCATTTCCTGGGTTGCTCGTCTTCTCGCCCATCTCTGGCCTTCAATTTGGTAAGTCTCCCCTTCATAGTCGACTTAAATGTCCCTTTGGAACCTGGGAAATGACCGTTGAGTGTCCGGCACCCCCAAGGGCTCCTCCGGGACAGGGGCACCCCCAACCACAAATTTCAGAGTCATGGTTGATCCCCATAGTCGACCTTTCCTCTCCTTCCACCTTTTCCCACGTTAAGAATATCTACCCCTTGGGGATTGATATACTTCTCATTTAACAAAATTCTGGTACCAGGTATCAAACCTCCTCAGTGTTTTCACCTCGACCACTCGGTTAGAGGCAGTGATGAGCCCCTAACTGTCTGGTCTTCTCTGTGACCTTCTCAATCACTCTGGGATGCCTCAGCGACCTGTGGACAGTCTCATTCTCACCATGGGATGTGGCCCCTCCATTCCCACAGATTCACCTCTAGGGTGTTTACTCAATAATCTAAAACCCCTTCACCTCACTCCAGACCTCAAACCTTTTAAGCTTATTCGCTACTGTATTGAGATCTGGCCACAATATTCCTTGGATAACCAGTCTAAATGGCCTCCCAATGGCTCTTTAGATCCTAATATTCTCTGTGACTTATACAACTTCTGTGAGTGCACGGGCAAATGGAAAGAGATTTCACATATCCAGGCTTTCCCCTACCTCTGAACCAAGCCCTCTCTCTGTCTCCCCTGCAATCCTAAACACCTACTACTGGCCTTAAAGTCCTCACCCTCCAACAAACCAGATCCCACCACCTCCTCTGACTTTGACCCCGCTGAGGAACCCCCAAAATACTGACCCCAAATCCCCATGGCACCTCCGCCTTCTGATCCTCTTCTTCAACCATCCAGTAAAACCAGGCCATTGCAGAAACTGCCCAGCCTCCTCCCCAACCCCCTTCAAGTCTCCCACCACAAGCTCCCATCAGCAGCAGGGCAACAACCCCACCTCCTCAACTGCAACCAGTTTCCCTCCTATCCCGAGATCCCCTACCAAGTCCTCCAGTCGCTCGCTCTCGAACCCAGATCCTAGCCCCACTACTGGAATCAGCCAGTATGGAGGGCATTGTCTGGGTCCATGTGCCTTTCTCTCTCTCCAACATATCTCAAATTGAGAAAATATTAGTCTCTTTCACCTCGAACCCAGCTACTTACATAAAAGAGTTCCAGTACCTAACTCAGTCATATGATGTTACCTTTCATGATATTCACATGATCCTGTCCAACACACTTTTGCCCGAGGAGTGTAGGCGAGTCTGGGAACAGGCTAGAACTCATGCCGATGAGGTCCACCAAACTACTCCAGCCCTCCAATAGGTGCTGAGGCAGTTCCTGACCGAGACCCTAATTGGGACTATAGTACGGCAGGGGGAGTCACCAACCGAGATCAATTAATCACCTGCCTCATGGCGGGTCTCAGGGAGTCAGCCAATAAAGCCATTAACTATGAGAAACTCCAATAAGTTATTCAGGATAAAACTGAGAATCCCTCTATGTTCCTAGACCGCCTCACCAAAGCTCTTTTACAACATACCAACCTAGACCCTGAGACCCCAGAAGGGTGACAATTATTAATGACCTACTTCTTCACCCAGAGTTTCCCCGACATTAAGGCTAAACTTAGATGTCTAGAGAAGGGACCCTTAACTCCTCAGGCAGAAGTCCTGGCAGTGGTCTTCAAAGTATATAATAGAAGAGATGAAAAGGCCAATAAACAAAAATATTAAATGCTGGCTAAGGCCTTTCAACCTACACCAACACTGTTGCTCGGGTATCCTCACTTCCTAAGAAGCAGCCAGGAGGACCTCCTGGTCTGTGCTTCAAATGTGGTCAAATGAGTCATTGGGCTAGAGCCTGCCCAATTCCCAAGAAGACCCCAGGTCCATGCCCGATGTGCCATCAGGAGGGACACTGGGCTGTTGACTGTCCTTGCACATCAAGAAGTGCCAGGCCATCCAGCTCTAACATTCCACACATAGCCCTTCTGGGTCTGTAAAATGATGATTGAGGGGGCCTAGGACTCTTCCACCTGACCACTACCATCACTGTACAGGAGCCTAGGGTAACAATTGTGGTAGTGGGTAGGCCCATCTCTTTCCTTTTGGACACTGGGGCCACCTACCCAGTCCTGAAGGAGTTTTAGGGACCTACCTCCCTCTCACAGTCCTCTGTAGTCGGGGTAGAGGGTACATCTTATCAACCTTTACAAACTCCCGTGCTTCACTGCATCTTTAGAGGCATTGCTCTCTCTCACTCCTTTAGGGTGATTCCCCATTGTCCCATCCCCCTTATGGGAAGCGACCTATTACACAAGGTTGGAGCTTCCATTACTTTCACTCCTGGACTACGCCTCAACCCCAACTCGCCTTCAATCCCACTTTTACTTGCCCTCCAACTTGCTGCAAACCCATCTCCCTCTCTTTTTCCTCTGCCACCCCATCTGGTCAACCCTGTAGTCTGGGATACCCTCACCCCCTCTATCACCACCTGCCTCCCAGTAATTATCAGACTTAAAGACCCCGCCTCTTTTCCCTCTCAACTTCATTACCCACTGCCCCTCAAGAGTTTACTGGGCCTGCAGCCAGTTATCCAGGAACTTTTATACAAACGGCTACTACGACCAGCCAATCCCCCTTTCAATACTCCTATACTGGCATTTAAAAAGCGTAATGGTTCTTACAGGCTTGTCCGGGACCCAAGAGTAATTAATGCAGCTATTGTTCCCATCCATCCTGTAGTCCCTAACCCTTATACTTTATTGTGCACCATTCCTGCTTCCACCACTCACTTTTCTGTCCTTGACCTCAAAGATGCATTCTTTACAATCCCCCTCCATCCCAACTCTCAAGATTTATTTTCTTTCACCTTGACAATCCTGCCACCCAGACGTCTACTCAATTGACCTGGACAGTATTTCCCCAAGGCTTTAGAGATAGTCAACACATTTTGGACAAGCTCTAGCACAAGACCTCAAATCCCTTACTCTCTCAAACTCCACCCTCCTTCAACATGTAGATGATCTTCTCCTGTGCAGTCCCTCCCTACAAACCTCTCAACAGGATACTATTCTCCTTTTAAACTGTTTCTCAGAACATGGCTATCGGGTTTCACCCTCCAAAGTTCAGCTGTCCACCACTCACGTCACTTACCTGTGAGTTCAGCTCTCTCCGGGCAACAAGGCCATTACCATAGACAGGAAAAAACTTCTTCAAACCATGCCCTTCCAAACAACAAAGATGAAATTCTCTCCTTCCTGAGTCTTGCGGGGTTCCTTCATTCGTGGATCCCCAACTTTTCACTCCTGGCTGCTCCCCTATATGAAGCATCCTGAGGACCTCTCACTGAGCCCCTCTTGATGCCCATAGCTAAGCCCTTCTATAAACTCCAGCTAACCCTTCTACAAGCCCCTGCTCTGCACTTGCCTGATCTCACATGCTCCTTTTCTCTATATGTCTCAGAAAAGCAGGGCTTCACCCTGGGGGTTTTGGGACATATGTTAGGACCCTCCTTTGCCCTGGTTAAATACCTTACCAAAAAACTAGATCATACTATTCGGGGATGGGCTTCTTGCCTGCGAGCCCTAGGAGCGGCTGCTGTCCTCATTCGAGAATCCAAAAAACTCATCTTCGGGTCACCCACAACTCTTCTCTCCCCCCGTAATCTTTCTGAAGTCCTTACCTACAAAGGCCTGCAGACTCTTTCCCCCTGCCGGATTCTATCACTTCAGGTTGCCCTAGTTGAGGACACCTCCCTCAATTTCAAAACCTGTCCTCCCCTTAATCCCTCCATCCTATTCCATTACCTCCCAATCTGCAGGCAGGATCACAACCCCCTTCCATAACTGTTTACAAACTCTAAATGAACTCCTACCTTGTCCCTCCAAATTCAGGAGGGCACCCTTCCTCAGGCCACATATACCTGGTTTACTGATGGCAGTTCCTTTATCCATAAGGGTATTCGATGGGCAGGATATGCCATTGTCTCTCTGGACAAAACTACCAAGGCAAAGCCCTTACCATCTAACATCACAAACCAACAAGCAGAACTGATCTCCCTTACCCGTGCCTTCACTTTAGTACAGGGGTCCTCTCTTACTATCTATACTGATTCTAAATATGCTTTCCATATCCAAATGTCCCACGCAACAATCTGGAAAGAATGGGGCTCCTCAACACCAAGGGCAGCTCTACCACCAACACCAAACACATCATACCACTGATAGAAGCCTCACATCTCCCAACAGCCATAGGCCTAGTACATTGCCACTCCCATCGGTCAGACAAGTCATCCATCTCCCTTGGTAACAACAAGGAAGATGAGGCAGCCCAAAAAGCAGCGTTAGCTCTTGTAATAGGTGCCCTCATTCCAGGCCCTAAAAAACCCATTTCCACAGCTACCTGCCTGCCTTCCACTGAGGCCATACTCTCTTACTTACATCACTTATTCCACCCTAAACTCCAATCTTTGCAACGCTTTCTTAAAACTTACTTGCCTCTTTCTCATTCAGAGACTGCCTTCCTCAAAACGCTCACCACTTCATGAGAGATCTGTTAAAATGTCAATCCCAACTCATCTTCCTGACCACCCACCTTTCCTACCCATCAAACACGAGGGCTCCTTCCAGGTACTGATTGGCAGCGTGACTTTACTCACATGCCTCCAGTAAAACGCCACCGGTATCTTTTAGTACTGGTGGGCACATTTTCTGGATGGGTTGAGGCATTCCCCACAACTAACAAACGAGCCCAGGTTGTTTCCAATGTCCTTCTGTCTGAAATTATCCCATGCTTTGGAATACCTACTTCCTTACAATCAGAAAATGGCCCTGAGTTTATCTCTCAAATTTCCAAAGCAACCCCTAAAGCCCTTAATATTCCATGGCATTTTCACATCCCCTATCACCCACAATACTCAGGTAAGTTGGAAAGAACCAATAGAACCCTCAAATCTATTGTACTAATTATTCCTGGAGCTTCACCTTGACTGGATAAACCTCCTCCTCTTGGCCCTACTTCAACTCCAGGTCTTACCAAAAATCCTGCAACACTTTCTTCTTCTGAACTCATGTATGGCCACCTCGTGCTTCCTCCAGGTTTCAACTCCGAACCTCCTATCCTTCCTCCTCATCTTATCAACCCTTTATTTCAACACATTTGCTCTCTACTCTGGTCCAACACTGACCTCTATACACCAAAACTTTAAAACCACACTTCTCCTACTTTCTATAACCCAGGAGACTCTGTGCTCCTATCCCCACCACACCAAGCATCACCATCCCTAACTCACAAATGCAAGGACCATACACGGTAATCCTTTCCATGCCAACTGCAGTTAAACTCCAGGGTCTTCCCCATTGGGTACACCTCTCTCACCTTAAAACGTTTGTCTCACCTTATTCCCCTCCCACCAAATCTCCCACAGGTTCCTACTCCTCCACCCTGATGGGACCTCTTACTCTCAACATTTTGCAATGCTCATCTCCACTTCCACTCATCACTGAAGAAGTTTCCACCAGCACAGAGTCCTAAGACCTCCCTTACAACCGCCATGTGTCATGTTTCAGAATTGTTAACCCTGGTCTTAACACTTATTCTCTCACCAGACCTATCTTCCCCAACACCAGCCCTTTCTTCTCTTTCAGACTTTCAAAAAGATTGTATCATCAAAGATTCCCTTTGCCCTACAGGTTGCTTTTCTGCCACACATATGTCCCCAAGGAATGCTATAATTCAGCCACCCTATGTAAACATAGCAATCAGAAATAGTGGACAGGGAAATACAACTGTAAGGCTAGGATAAGCCAATGCTCCTGGAAAATTAGGGGAAATAGTGCTTCTTCCTGCAGTTATTTTTGGAAATTCCTTAGCCATGGAGGCATGTCAGACGGGGGTGGAGTACAAGATCAAACCCTCTGGGGATATCTTTACAGTATTGCCCCAAATACTTCACAACATGTTCAATCCCACGAGGTGTCCCCTCAATCTGTGAATCAGATGGGAACCCATACCTAAGGACACTCTGCTAACTCAAATAGTTAATACTACCCATCACTTGCTTAACCTTACCAATCCCTCTCTGGCTCAACAGTGCTGGATGTGTTTGAAAGCAGGCTTCTCTCATTTAATAGCTACTCCTCTACAATTCAACAGTTCAATACAGCTCAATGAGACTTCCCCAGACCTGCTCGATGTCTCATTCAAGCGTTCTAGAGTGCCCCTTTTTCGGTTCTCCCAGAGGTGTTTTCCTCAACAAGAAACACCTCTGTAGGAAAATTACAGAAAGAAGAGTGTAGACAAACCCTCACCTACTCACCATATGCAAAGGCTCACTGTCTGCCAGTCCCTGAAACCTCCCTCCTGTGTGGGACAACTGTCTATTGCTGCCTTCCCCCTGGATGGAGAGGCACATGCACTTTGGTCCTCTTATTTCCATCCATAGACATTGTCCCAGGGGATGAGGAAGTCCCTATACCCCTAATGGGCAATGTAAGACCCTGAACCAAGCGTGCTATTCAATTTATTCCCCTACTAGCCACCTTAGGGGTCACAGCAGGCATAACCACCAGAACTGCTGGACTAACCACATCCATTACTTATTATCAACAACTCTCTAATCAACTAATAGGGGATATTCAACAAGTAGCTGAATCCATATTAACCGTTCAAACCCAACTGCATTCTCTAGCTGCTGTCATCCTCCAGAATTGCCATGAATTAGATCTCCCAATGGCGAAAAAAGGGGGACTCTGCCTATATCTGCAGGGAGAATGCTACTTTTATGTTAACCAGTCCAGAATAGTAAAAAAACAAAATCAATTACAGGAAGACTTGGAAAAAAGAAGACAACAGCTAACCCAGAAAACCTGTTGGTCTATCCCTAGTCAACTATGGCAAATATTCTCCCATTTGCTACTCCCCTTCTCCTAATCCTGATCCTGCTCATAACCCCTTGTCTTATTAATTGCATTAAAAAAACACTCAACTCCCAAATGTAAAAAATTCCTAAACAGACCTTTAACCAGCTTATATTACAGGATTACCAACCCCTCTCCAAAGACGATGATCCTTATTAAACCTGGAACATGACATCACCACTTCAGACCAAGGGCTCATCCGAAGACTACCCCAACAATCAATACAAAAATGAACTTTATTGCCCCTAATCAGCAGGAAGCAGTTACTGAAGACTGACCTTAATCCCTTCCCCCAAGTCCTCTACAACTTGTAAAACAGAAAAGGGAGGAATATAAGAATACAGTACTTTATCCTCCATTTACCCCATGGTCCCAAGCACATAGGCCGGTGAAAATCATGTCTGGACTTGCCTCACCTTATCTCTAAACCTTCACCCCATCCCTTAAGATCCAATCACCAAGGGCCAGATGGTTGCCCCACCCCTTAAGATCCAATCACCAACGTCCCCATAGCAGAACACACCCTATCCCTACTCCTTAAAAATGTGCTTCCTCACCCACGACCTGCTGCTGCTGCTCAGAGACAGCCATTCTCCCTTTAAGCCATTAAAATCTCTTGCGTGTGCCAGTGTCTTGTTTGTCATGCTGGGGTAAGGAGGGTTATGGTGAGATACCCTTTCAGTAAAACTCTAATTGAGCATCATAGCCAAATATCTTGGGGAAACTAGAATTCTGGATCTAGTCTATGTCCCAATGACTAGTATTAGGACTCAGTATAGATAAGGCTGCATTATTGAAACAATACTTTTCTCTAAATTCACCCTCATTTTTATTAGAAGTAACCAGATTAAGAAAATAATTAACACTTGGCATGATTATTTGCATAAGTGCAGTAAGAAGAACAATTGATTACATAGGCTATTTTAAATGTGCTTTGCTGGAACTTTTTATAAGGAACTTCAGATTGGACTTTTAAAGGCATCTCAAGGCCAGAAAGTCAAGCCAGACTTGCCATCAGATTTTGCCTGCAGTACCTATATATTTGGGTGAATTCCTCCCTTCTTGAGGTCCCCAAGACATTCTGAGGTTCCTGCACCTGCCAGGAAGTGACCTTCCTTACTCACCTGGTAAGCCTGATGGAAACCTTGTAAGTATGATACCAGGCAAGTTTTTCTAAGGGGCTTTGTTGGCTCTAAAAGGTCAACCTTAGTTCCTTAAAGCTGTTCATATCTGAGTTTATGTACATGTCTCTCAGGTATGACATTTCTGTAAAAACCTTGGTAATATAACCAGAGTTTTTTATTGGTCCTCTTACAAGGAAAGCAGATTCTTATTGGACTTATGCAAGTAAACATACTGCCATGAAATATAAAAAGAGTCACTGAGAGTTTTTAAATTTTGGAGGGATTAGGTAGAGAGAATGATAAATGTTTCAATTCTGCTTACAAAGGTATTGTCATTTACTAAACTGTTGTCAGCTTAAGAGAAAAAGCTTAAAACAGTTTATCAGTAACATTTGAAACAAAAAGCCACACAATCATCTTCCTTAGTTTTCTTAATCCTATGTAACTAATACCTGTTCTGTTGAAATCTAGTTCTTTACTAGTTTAGGAGTAATAAAAAAGTGACTATAAGTGACAAAAGACTTGTAAATGAGAGTAGCTAAAGATCTGATGAGAGCTTACTATAAGACAGTTGACATAAGGAAATTTGGATATTTCTGTAACACAAAATATTTAGTAACAAAGATTAGTATTATTCCCTTTGACAGTGCTTTCCAAGTAATTAAGCAGGTGATTATATATCAGATAAAGAAGACAAATTAGCCAAATAACTCCAATGAGAAAAATATCTCTGACATGTTCCAGGGGCCCTCTGGAAAATATCAGAGTTAACTAGAGGTAAAAGCACCTTTTTGAATTTGATTTTGGGAAGCTGTCAGAAGAAAGTTTCTTTGGCACGTGCTTAAATAGGATTATTCATTGCCATGAATCAATACTTATCCATTAACCAGAATGACAACAAAATACTTTAAAGACAAATACAGAAGGTTACAGTTGTTAGCAATGTTTAGCTTTTAGTAATTTTAATATTAAGATTTCATTTTCTTAAATTCTCAGATAACTCATTGAGATTTTAAGCATGAGAAACTGCTTTGATAAAACAATTAGGAGACTCTTTGCAATCTTTTAACATTAAGAGAAGACTAACAGTTTAAGAAAACTTTGTGTTTATAACTGAAAACAAAATTCTAAATTTTCTGTGTACTTGATATCGAGACTGATTTGCTTTAATTTCACATAGCATTACTATATCAATTCTCCCACAGTTTCTACAATATTTTTTACATTTAGAGTCCTTCCTCTTTAAATAGCTATACTTTAGAACAAAGTTATCTTTTACTTTCAATAAAACAAATTTTCATTTCTTACACTTTCTCTTACCAAAACACATACCTTTTCTATCATGCAGAGATGTTTTCTTTATTATTTTAAGTAGTTTTAATTAGAACTTAAAAGTATTAGGAACTTTGATTTTCAGTGAACACTGAGAAGTATGGTATTGTAAACTGTTACACTAGCATTCTTTAGATTTGTGCATTTTATAATTTCCGGAACTGTGTGCTTTATAGCACAATCTCACTGAGCATAAAACATGTCTAACCTAGCAAACCTTTAAAGTTTTAGGTTACTACAAAAATTCTCAGGCTGTTTGTGTATATATACACTGTAACACACTATAACCCACAATTATTATTAAGATATTCACTTGCTACACTTAGTTTACTCATTCCTAACAACTATGCTAGATTACTTACAAAACCTTTACTGAACATTAGACAAAGTCAAGCCTCTAAGCATTTTATTTTTGAAAGATTTAACAGTTAACATCAATTTAAATGACTTTAGGTAAAATTAGGTAGCTGATAACCATAAGGACATATCTGTTTCAGTTCAACTTAAATTAGCATTAATGTTTAATATATTTTATTAGAATTTTCTGGAAGTTTTAGAATGCCCAATTTTCACAAGTGCTTGTCTTTAAATCAATTTTTATTAATACCATCCGGAGGTCAAAAAATATTTTCCATTTACACACTTAGACACACATACAGATTGAGACATAATGACTACAGTTAGCAATACTTTTCATAAAAGAACATATACAGAGCAGAAAATCTGATACAAAGATTTGAGTTACTGATATCCAATTGCTTTCTTTCCTTTTATCTTATTTGACAAAAAGTATCTAAGTTTTCAAGAATACACTCTAAGGGTGAGCAATTTACATAACTTGTTTAAGGTTTAGATGGCCCCATACTAACAGGACTGATGAAGGCTCTGAACTGATAGGGACTATGTGTGTCCAGGGGGCTGGAAATTAAATGCAAGTATAATTCTAGCACCAGTCATTTAAAGCCAGGCTGTATTTCAGAAGATACATCTCTTCCATTGCAGGGAGTCTAGTTTAAAAACCTCCTAATTTTTTAAGATAATGATGAACACAATAAGTAGAATATATTTTCACCAAAAATATTTAGAAAACTAGTCTCCTATTGTAGTAGTTCATGGGAATTTTGACTATTTTCCTTCCTTGCATTAAAGTAAATTTAGCTGCATAACCTTATTATATTGTATAGTTCTCTCAGGGACCAAGTGTCTCCATTAGAGAGTTTGTATTGAGATCAGGTTTGTGTGCAGAAGATAAGACACTTCGTTTTCAGGGTCTGGGTATCAAAATTGCTCCAAGTTCTTTATAATTCAAGCCAGAAGCATATCTGGCTTTAAACTTGAAGAGGAAACTCCCACCTGGAAGAGAGAAAGAAAGGTGTGCAACACTTCATCGACCTTTTCTCTGTGAGGGTGTCCCCACACCTTGGAGCCAGGGTGACAATGGTTAATCACCTCCTCTCCCAGGCCTACTGGATTTAACGACTCTTTACCAGTATGGCCTGTACCTTGCCTTGATTTCCCTCTTGCCTTCCCACTAAGCAAGAGTTGCTTCAGAGCCCTGGATCTAGTGGTAACCTCACCTGTATGCTCTTACTTTACAACTTTTAGGAGTCCTAATCCAGACCCTAGTTTCTCCACACAGGCTTTAGAATAGTATACTCTGGCCACAGATAAGGAATTGCCATAGCCCCAGGAAGACTGCCTCGAAGGAAGAGAATCAATAGAACAGAGCCATGGATAGAACTTAAATGGGGCCATTTACATGTACAGTTATGGAGGGGGGGTGTCTGTACCCTTAAACACCAGTTTTTGCCACTGCCTGGGGTTTAGCCAGTCACCCACTGTAACAAATCTGATCTGTTAGAGAAGAGGTTGTGGGAGGTCATCTGTGACTCTCACATAGGCAGCAGCCTAGCCGGAGTTTCACTCAGCGCCATCATATCCATTGGCCGGAGCCGAGATCCGAGGACCACTGTCTATTTGTCTGGTCTGCCCTCAGAGGCTGAAAGTTAGGATAGGAAAGTAGGAAATAAGCTCAGCCACTCCCCAACATTCACATCCATCTGGAGGTGGGGGATCAAGGAGCAGCAGACACCAGGAAACTTTTCACCTGAGACTTAAGACTGGTGGCCAATGCTAATCATCTTTTAAGTGGCTAATGGGTGCTCAGACACATTTTATGAGATAAAAAGTACATCATTTAGTCAGGAATAAGAGCTAAGCATGGATGTATCTCCTACCTTGCAGTAGTGAGCATTGGGTTTTATGAAATTGAAAAACTTAGAGGCACACATAGAATGTGTAAAGGAAGTAAAGAGCATCCTTGCCTCATCCAGAGGCTAGGGCAGCCCAAAAAAGCAGGCTGGAAGTCAGGGAGACAGAGAGAGACACTCCTCATGGATACCAAGTCAGGCTGTCGGGTTCTGATTCCAGACATGTGAACCTTTGAGAAGCCACTGAAGTGTAGCCTCGGCCTAGACTCTTGCAGTTACCCATGGCTTTCCTCATTCCCTCGCATTCAAGGAGATTCCTCTGAAATGGAATTCTGGCCTCCACTCAGGTGATATTCCTGGCTCCCAAGGGAGATGGGGGATCCACTGAGGGAGACACAGGGGAACCTGTTGCTTGAGACTTTGAGATCAGCAGCCAGGCTAGTCCCATTTAAGTGGCTGACAAGGGCCTGATTTTGTGTGCCATTAGATGACTTCCTTCTATAAGCAGAGTGAAAGAAAAGGGAGGCTTGGATGCTGACACTCACCTCCAAAGTTATCCCGGATGAGCCCCAAAGATGATGCCAGGGTTCTTGTTCATGAAGCCAAGAATGAGCTTCACAAACACTCAAGGTAGGAGAGCAAGTTACAGGCTTTTATTTAGAAATAAAGTTAGAGGAAAGAGCTCCTGGATCGCACCAGGAGGGGACAAGAGAGCCCAGGGTGTTGTGTTGTCTAGGGGATTTATAGGCAGTTGAGAAATTTTGGAAATTAAGGACTTAGGGTGTGGACTTTTACCACCTGCCCTGCCCTCAAGGTGTTTTCTAGGGCTGTTTACAGTGAAGTCATGGGTTATGCTGAGATACCCTTGTGGAACACTTAAAACATTCCAGGCAAAGTTGCTCCCGGCCTTTTGGCCTTTAACTGATTTCACTGAAGATGTCTATATTCCTAGTCTGGTATTTTTACCCTAGAGAGTTAGTGTGACCTTGACTTTGCATAATGCTGAACACAGAGTTTCAATAGGGACTTTACATTTTTCATTGTTTTGACTGTAAATATATTGCCTTGCTTTTTCCAGAGGCCCTCACCCCACTCTGTCTAAGCCTATGGTCCCTGTCTCAGAATCATTTTTCATTTACCTTCCTTAAAGGTCTATGTTTGGCTGCTAGTCTTCTTGGATCCCAGCTGGAGGTCTCAAGACTCAATTTGTAAAGGTTCAGTTAATACTTATATTTCTCATCCTCATCTATATCTGGTGTTTCTTAATGTATAAACCTTACATGTTATCCTTAATGGATGATAAACCTTTGGATTTCTGCTGATATGAGAGAAGTCACCTCTATATCCAGGAAGTGAGAGGAGATCTTAGGTTTGAACTTTTTCTTAACTCCTCTTTCATCTTTACTCCCACTTCTTGAAGTAGTGATTTTGTCAATTCCTTAATTATTTGGAGGTCTGTATTGTGAACTGTGCTGTCCCTGACCCCCTACCTTTGGCTTAGTATTCAGTTTTAGTAAGTCTGTTAACAACTTGTCCATCTGCAATTTGGCTCCTCAAATTTGGTTCCTATAATTTCTTTCTTATCATTTTCTTGTCCTTGTAGGATTTTGCTGTGTGTATCTGTGTGTGTGTGCTTTTTTTATTTTACAATTCTTTCAAATGGGATTATAATTAAATCAATATATGCATGTAGCTATGTTCAATTTATAATTCTGAACTGCAATCATGCTACTTTCTAAACCTTATTATCAATACTTCCCAAATTCTTTGACTCAAACCATTCCCAACTAGCAAAATTCTTTTCTGTTTGTTAACCAGAGTTTGTTTTTGTTGGTTGCAAATAAGAATTTTGACTGATAAACAAATTATTTCACTTTTACACCTATCAAAAGTCATGTAATTGTTGGTAAATACAATTTCACTAACTGTTGCCAGAGTTTAAAAACCTGTACTGCAATACCTAAAGTTTAGATGCCACTTAGTAAACTGTGTGTGTGTGTGTACATAATTATATCTTCTGTTTATTGAGATTTAGGTATTAAGAGCTCTTATAAATAGAGTTTAGTAGTTTAGAGGAATATTGTTCTATTTCCTTTTTCCTTTCCTATCCTACAGGGATGGTTAAACAAATTAACAATGGAACAGCTTTGATGTATGTAATAAAGGTTTGTTAAAGTTCTTATTCTTATAAAAATTTAAAAGCTGCTTTACAGATGCCTTTTTAAAATAGAAATATATTTGATATACAATATTATATTGGTTTCAAGTGTAAACCACATTGATTCTACAATTTTATACATTGTTAAATGCTCACCAAAATAAATGTAGTTATCATCTGTCAACATACAAATGTAATATTATTGACTATATTTTCTATCAATACTTTTATTCCCATGACAAATTTATTTTATAATTGGAAGTTTGTACCTTTTCACCTCCTTCACCCATTTTCCCATCCCCCTCCAACCATCCCTATGACAACCAGCTATAATCATTTCTGTGAAAATAGCTAATTACTCCATACTAATGGCTTAATTTAATAATTCACTTCAGTAGACTCATAGACACTGAGATGTGACTAGTGGTTACCATGGGGGAGGGTTTGGGGTGAGTGGGGAAGGTGAGAAGAATAAAGAAGCACAAAAATTCTCATAAGTTGATCATGGGGATGGTAGTCCAGAATGGAGAATATACTCAACAATTCTGGAACATCTTCCCTATGCTGGTAGATAGCAACTGCTCTAGTGGGGGTGAGAATTTAATAATGTGGGTAACTGCTGAACCACTGTTTTGTATACTTGAAACCAATATAAGATTGTATATCAATGATACTTCAATAAAAATTAATTAATAGCACAAGAAAAAACTAAGGAAATTTTGAAAAAATATTTTAATAATCATATTAAATTTATAGCAAGGGTTTCTGAATAAATAGCAATTGTAGAACACCTATCTTATGGGAGGTCAAGAATTATAACAGTGGGTCAGGCTATGAGAGATTTTTTTTTTACATATATAATATGAATTTAAAAAATGCACTGAATTTAGTTTCATGTCATTGGAGTAATGTTATAAATGTTAGATTTTGATAATAGTAACCATAGCTCGATCCCAGAACATAATTAGATTTTTTTCAGTTTATTTCTCTTAATTTCAGAAATAATGATTTCAGCAATTGCAACTTCCTTTAAGAGACAATTGTATATTAAGACATGACTGGGGATGGCGGTGGGAAGAATTAGTCTCCATAATGTTTATCAGCTCACTTCACACACAACTACCCATAAAAATGCAAGCACAGCTTTAAGACAAGTCTCATAGCTCGGTCTTGAAATAGCTCATTGAAACTAATTTAGAGAAATTCCAAAGTTGCCATAGTCTAATTTTCATGGTTAAAAAAGCAAATTTCACAAGTTAACCAATATTTTCTTAAAGTGCCCAAATAATTCTGTCTCTTACTTCTACTTTACTGCTTCAGAGGAAGTAATGGAGAGTGTTAAAAATGTAAAAATAAATTCATAATCTGATCCAAAGTTGTAAGATTGACTGTGGCACATCTAATCTTTCTTATTTGTGCAGAATTGTTTTTTCTTTTATTTTGGTATCATTAATCTACAATTACATGTGCAATATTATGGTCACTAAACTCCCCACTTCATCAAGTCCTCCCCACATAACCCATTACAGTCACTGTCCATCAGCATAGTGAGATGCTATAGAATCACTACTTGTCTTCTCTGAGTTGTACAGCCCTCCCCGTGCCCCCCTCACATTATGTCTGCTAATCATAACGTCCCTTTTTCTCCATTGACCTTCCCTTACCACCCATTCTCCCCAGTCCCTTTGCTTTTGGTAACTGTTAGTCCATTCTTGGCATCTGTGAGTCTACTGTTGTTTTGTTCCTTCAGGTTTTTCTTTGTTCTTATACTCCACATATGGGTAAAATCATTACATATTTGTCTTTATCCACCTGGCTTATTTCACTGAGCATAATTCCCTCTAGCCCCATCCATGTTGTTGCAAATGTCTGGATTTGTTTTCTTCTTATAGCTGAGTAATATTCCATTGGGTATATGTACCGAATCTTCTTTATCCATTCATCTAATGATGGACACTTAGGTTGCTTTCATCTCTTGGCTATTGTAAACAGTGCTGTGATAAACAAAGGGGTGAACATGTCTTTTTCAAACTGGGCCGCTGCATTCTTAGGGTAAATTCCTAGGAGTGGGATTCCTGGGTCAAAAGGTATTTCTATTTTGAGTTTTCTGAGGAACCTTCATATTGCTTTTCACAATGGTTGAACTAATTTGCATGCCCACCAGCTGTGTAGGATGGTTCCCTTTTCTCCACATACTCGCCAACATTTGTTGTTGTTTGTCTTTTGGATGGCGGCCATCCTTACTGGTGTGAGGTGATATCTCATTGTGGTTTTAATTTGCATTTCTCTGATGATTAGCGATGTGGAGCATCTTTTCATGTGCCTGTTGGCCATTTGAATTCCTTCTTTGGAGAAGTGTCTATTCAGATCTTTTGCCCATTTTTTAATTGGATTATTTGCTATTTGTTGAAGTACGTGAGTTCTTTATATATTTTGGATGTCAAACCCTTTTCAGATACGTCATTTATGAATATATTCTCCCATACTGTAGGATGCCTTTTTGTTCTGCTGATGGTGTCCTTTGCTGTACAGAAGATTTTCAGCTTGATACATTCCCCCTTGTTAATTTTTCCTTTTGTTTCCCTTGCCCGGGGAGATATGTGCATGAAGAAGTTGCTCATGTTTATGTCCAAGAGATTATTGCCTATGTTTTTTTCTAAGAGTTTTATGGTTTCATGACTTACATTCAGGTCTTTGATCCATTTTGAGTTTACTTTTGTGTATAGGGTTAGACAGTAGTCCAGTTTCGTTCTCTTACATGTAGCTGTCAAGTTTTGCCAACACCAGCTGTTGAAGTGGCTGTCATTTCCCCCTTGTATATCCAAGGCTCCTTTATCATATATTACTTGACCATATATATTTGGTTAATGTCCGTACTCTCTATTCTGTTCCTCTGGTCTGTGGGTCTTTTCTTGTGCCAGTACCAGATTGTCTTGATTACTGTGACTTTGTACTAGAGCTTGAAGTCTGTGAGCAAAATTCCCCCTGTTTTATTCTTCCTTCTCAGGATTGCTTTGACTATTCGGGGTCTTTTGTGGTTCCATATGAATTTTAGAACTATTTGTTCCAGTTCAATGAAGAATGCTGTTGGTATTTTGATAGGGATTGCAATGAATCTGTAGATTGCCTTAGGTAGTATAGCCATTTTGACAATATTTATTATTCTTAGCCAAGAGCATGGGATGAATTTCCATTTGTGAATGGCCTCTTTAATTTCTCTTAGGAGTGTCTTGTAGTTTTCAGGGTATAGGTCTTTCGCTTCCTTCGTTAGGTTTAGTCCTAGGTATTTTATTCTTTTCTATGTAATTGTGAATGGAATTGTTTTCCTGATTTCCCTTTCTGTTAGCTCATCATTAGTGTATAGGAAAGCAACAGATTTCTGTGTGTTAATTTTGTATCCTGAAACTTTGCTGAATTCAGATATTAGTTCTAGTAGATTTGGAGTGGAGTCTTTAGGGTTTTTCGGGTCATCTGCAAATAGTGACAATTTGACTGCTTCTTTACCAATCTGGATGCCTTGTATGTCTTTGTTTTGTCTGATTGCTGTGGCTAGGACCTCCAGTACTATGGTGAATAACAGTGGAGAGAGTGGGCATCCCTGTCTTGTTCCCGATCTTAGATGAAAAGCTTTCAGCTTCTCGCTGTTACGTATGATGACAGCTGTGGGTTTGTCATATATGGCCTTTATGATGTTGAGGTATTTTCCATCTATACCCATTTTGTTGACAGTTTTAATCATGAATGGATGCTGAGTTTTGTCAAATGCTTTTTCAGCATCTATGGAGATTATCTTGTGCTTTTTGTTCTTCTTTCTATTGATGAGGTGGATGATGTTGATGGATTTTCGAATGTTGTACCATCCTTGCATCCCTGGAATAAATCGCACTTGATCGTGGTTTATGATCCTCTTGCTCTATTTTTGAATTTAGTTTGCCAATATTTTGTGGAGTATTTTTGCATCTATGTTCATCAGGGATATTGGTCTGTAGTTTTCTTTT
The DNA here is from genome assembly GCA_029783875.1 of Phataginus tricuspis. Taxonomy (NCBI): domain Eukaryota; kingdom Metazoa; phylum Chordata; class Mammalia; order Pholidota; family Manidae; genus Phataginus; species Phataginus tricuspis. Next base: position 50,091,104 of record JAQQAC010016209.1, on the reverse strand, counting down.
TTGGTGAGGTCTTTGCTGTTTTTTTTTTTATTAGAGTGATGCTGGCTTCATAGTATGAGCGTGGAAGTATTCCCTCCTCTTTTTTTTTGGAAAACTTTATAGAGAATGGGTATTATTTCTTCTCTATATGTCTGATAAAATTCAACAGTGAATCCATCTGGCTCAGGGGCATTGTTCTTGGGTAGTTTTATGATTACTAATTCAATTTTGTTGCTGGTAACTGGTCTCTTTAGGTTTTCTATTTCTTCCTTGGTCAGTCTTGGAAGGTTGTATTTTTCTAAGAAGTTGTCCATTTCTTCTTGGTTTTCCAGCTTTTCAGCATATAGATTTTAAAATATTCTCTAATAAATCTTTGTATTTCTGTAGGGTCTGTCATGATTTTTCCTTTCTTATTTCGGATTTTGTTTATGTGTGTAGATTCTCTTTTTCTCTTAATATGTCCGGCTATGGGTTTATCTATGTTCTTTATTTTTTCAAAGAACTAGCTATTGGTTTCATTTATGTTTTCTATTATTTTATTATTTTATTCTTCTCAGTTTTATTTATTTCCTCTCTAATCTTTGTTATGTCCCTCCTTCTGTTGATTTTGGGCCTCATTTGTTCTACTTTTCCAATTTTAATAATTGTGACTTTAGACTATTTTTTTTGGTATTGTTCTTCCTTCTTTAAATAGGCATGGATAGCAATATACTTTCCTTTTAGAACTGCCTTTGCTGCATCCCACAGAAATTGGGGCTTTGTGCTGTTGTTGCAATTTGTCTCCATATATTGTTTGATCTGTGTTTTCACTTGGTCGTTTATCCATTTATTATTTAGAAGCATGTTGTTAAGCCTCCATGTATTTGTGACCCTTTTTGTTTTCTTTGTAAAATTTATTTCTAGTTTTTTCCTTTGTGATCTGAGAAGTTGGTTGGTAGAATTTCAATATTTTTGCATTTACTGAGTTATTTTTGTGGCCTTGTATGTGGTCTATTCTAGAAAATGTTCCATGTGCACTTGAGAAGAATGTGTATCCTGCTTCTTTTGTGTGTAGACTTCTGTAGATGTCTGTTAGATCCATCTGTTCTAGTGTGTTGTTTAGTTCCTCTGTGTCTTTACTTATTTTCTTTGTAGTTGATCTGTCCTTGGAGTGAGTGGTGTGTTGAAGTTTACTAAAATGAATACATTGCTGTCTATTTCCTCCTTCAATTCTGTTAGTATTTGTTTCATATATGCTGGCTCTCCTGTGTTGGGCGCATATATATCTATAATGGTTATATCCTCTTGTTGTACTGGCCCCTTTATCATTATGTAATGCCCTTCTTTATCTCTTGTTACTTTCTTTGTTTTGAGGTCTATTTTGTTTGACATAAGTACTGCAACACCTGCTTTTTTCTCCCTGTTGTTTGCATGAAATATCTTTTTCCATCCTTTCACTTTTAGTCTGTGTATATCTTTGGGTTTGAGACGAGTCTCTTGTAAGCAGCATATAGATGGGTCTTGCTTTTTTATCCATTCTATTACTCTGTGTCTTTTGATTGTTGCATTCAGTCCATTTACATTAAGGGTGATTATTAATAGATATGTACTTATTGCCATTGCTGGGTTTAGATTCATGGTTACCAAAGGTTCAAGGGTAGCTTCTGTACTATCTAGCAGTCTAACTTAAGTCTCTTGTTAAGCTATTGTAAACACAGTCTGATGATTCTTTATTTCTCTCCCTTCTTATTCTTCCTCCAATTCTTTTTTTTTTTTACAATTTATTTTGGTATCATTAACCAACAATTACATGTGCAATATTATGGTGATTAAACTACCCCCTTCATCAGGTCCCCCCACCAAACCCATTACAGTCACTGTCCATCAGCATAGTGAGATGCTATAGAATCACTACTTGTCTTCTCTGAGTTGTACAGCCGTCCCCGTGCCCCCCCTACTTTATGTCTGCTAATTGTAATACCCCTTTTACCCTCTTATCCCTTCCTTCCCACCCATCTTCCCCACCTCCTCCATTCTTTATATGCTAGGTGTTTTATTCTGTACTCTTTTATGTTTCCTTTGACTGTTTTTGTGGATAGTTGATTTTATTTTTTGCCTTTAGTTAGTATTTCGATGGTCTGCTTTCTTTGCTATGATTCTATTTTCTCTGGTGACATCTTTTTAGCCTTAGGAGTGCTTCCATCTAGAGCAGTCCCTTTAAGATATCCTGTAGAGTTGGTTTGTGAGAGACAAATTCCCTCAACTTTTGCCTGTCTGGGAATTGTTTAATCCCTCCCTCAAATTTACATGAGAATCGTGCTGGATACAGTATTCTTGGTTCAAGGTCTTTCTGTTTCATTTTGTTAAATATATCATCCCATTCTCTTCTGGCCTTTAAGGTTTATGTTGAGAAGTCTGATGATAGTCAGATGGGTTTTCCTTTGTAGGTGATCTTTTTTCTCTCTCTGGCTGCCTTTAATACTCTGTCCTTGTCTTTGACCTTCGCCATTTTAATTATTATATGTTTGGTGTTGTCTTCCTTGGTTCTCTTGTGTTGGGAGATCTTTGGGCTTCCATGGTCTGAGAAACTATTTCCTTTCCCAGCTTGGGGGAGGTTCCTCAGTTATGTCTTCAAAGACACTTTCTATCCCTTTTTCTCTCCCCTCTTCTTCTGGTACTCCTATAATGGGAATGTTTTTCCATTTGGATTAGTCACACAGTTCTCTTAATATTCCTTCATTCCTAGAGATCCTTTTATCTTTCTCTGCCTCAGCTTCTCTGTACTCCTGTTCTTTGATTTTTATTCCATTAACAGTCTCTTGCACCTCATCCAGTCTGCTCTTGAATCTGTTAATCAATTGTTTCATTTCTGTAATGTCTCTCCTGACTTCCTCCCTTAGCTCTTGCATATTTCTCTGTAGGTCCGTCAGCATGGTTATGACTTTTATTCTGAATTCTTTTTCAGGAAGATTGTTTAAATCTATCCCACCAGGCCCTCTCTCTGGGGTTGCCTGTGTGATCCTTGACTGGACCATATTCTTCTGTCTTTCCATGGCGATAGAAGTAGTCACAGGCAAGTGCCACCTATGTCAGCTGGGAGAACAAGTCTCTTCCTACTTGTTGTTCTCCTTGCCCTTCTCCACAGCCTGTGCTGGTTACCCACACAGCAGGAGGCAGTCTCTGATCTGTCTTGTGCAGTGCCAAACTCAGGCTAGCCTAGAGCTCAGTGGGGGTTTTCAGCCTTGCCAGGTGCATTCTGTGCCACTTGGTGCCTTCCAGACCTCGCTCTGACCTCCGTGGCCCTTTGCAGTTAGCTGCACACCCACTGGGATGAGATTCTGTGTGACTGTCCTGGGCAGGGCTGCTCTCTCGCTGATCCGCAGCTGTGGCAGATCCACATGACCATTTGCGGTGCCAGCCGGGGGGAATGATTGTCAGGCTGCTTTTCGCCATGAGCGGCTTCAGCAGGGTTGCTCTACCCGGCAGCCAGTTAAGGGACCTGAAATGCCTCAAGATCCCCAGCCTGCTGGGCTGAGTACACTGGGACAATTTTGTTCCTCTATTGGGCCCTTGTCTTTTCAAGGAAGAGCCCGCTTTTCTTTTGTCCCAGGGAAGCTGGCTGTGGGGACCTGCTCACAGTCTCCATCTCGGATCCTGCCCTTCTGTTTCTCTAATCTCCAATACACCATGTGATGTGTGTCTGTGCTCCCAATGCAGATCACCAGGGCTAGTTATTTAGCAGTCATGTGCTTCCACTCCCTCCACACTGAATTTTTTCCTCCTGCTGGTGATCTGGGGTGGGGGAGTGCTTGGGTCCTGCTGAGTCATGGCTTTGTATCTTACCTGCTTTGTGAGGTGCTGAGTTCTCGCAAATGTAGCTGTAGGCTGGCTGTTGTACTGTATCTTCTGGTCTCTCTTTTAGGAATAGTATTTGTTGTATTTTCACAATTATATATGCCTTCAGGCAGAGATTTCCACCGCCCTGCTTATGCCACCATTTTCCCAGAATTCAGAATTTTATGGTTAAAATAAATCTGTTAGGGCAGAAGTTCAGATATATGTCCATTCTTAAGCAACTTTTCAGTTGTTAGAAGCAACTGGAAGATAATTAAATATATGTCTGGGGCACAATGGGTGAATCAGGTGTTAGGATGGTGGACACAGAGTCTTAACACAGTATTGAAAGTGTTGAATGAAGCTACTGCAGGTATGAATTGTACTCCACTACATCTGTGAAATACGAGGCTTCAATTGAAAAATTGAGTAATTAAAATGGAATAAAAAGTAATAAACCGCTTTAGAATGAATTTAGCAAAATGTAAGACTTATAGACTGAAAGTTACAAAATAGAATTGAAAGAAATTAAAGACCAAAACAAATAGAAATACATCTTTTGTTCATATATCAATGTACTTAATATTGTTAAAAATGCCAATATTTCTCAGATTGATCTATAAATTCAATGAAATTCCTATCATAATCATAGCTCATTATCTCAGTTAAACCTTGGGAGTTATTATCCCAGTTTATAGGCAAGGAAACTGAAGGTTAGAGAAATTAAATAACTTGCCAGAAAACTTCAAACCAGGACCTTTCTTACTCTGGAACTCAATTGCTTAATCCCTATACCAGAGCTTTCTAACTAGTGTGTCACAAATGTTTTCAGATCTACTAAGATATTTTTCTATATGGCTAAGGATATTTAGCCCTTGGAGAGACCTAGACAGTTCTATAGCTAATAGACCCCCGCTGAGCTGGTTGCTTCTTGCTTTAAAATCTTCTCTTTACTTCAATATGCCATATTATGTTTTCTATGAATACATAATGTAAAAAGATTGAGAAGGGTTGCCAACAATAACACAAGATAGCTTCACTATCTCAGATTAACTTTTTGAATTAGCAAAAGGTAAAATTTTAGCCTACATAAAAGCTTCACTTCCATTTCATAAAAAAATATAAAATTTTATTTTTTGCCAAATCTTATCCTTTAAATTGAGATTCTCAAGAGCAGGGGACATTTGCTATATATTTTAGGATTCCTTTTAATACCTATGACAGTGACTGGCTCTAATAGAGTTAGAATATTTTTAAGAACAAATATTAGAATTATTATTATTTTTTCCAAATTAAAAATTTTATTTATTTATTTATTTTTAATAATTTATTTTGGTATCATTAATCTACAATTACATGTGCAATATTATGGTGATTAAACTACCACCTTCATCAGGTCCCCCACACCAACGCCATCACAGTCACTGTCCATCAGGGTAGTGACATGCTATAGAATTACTACTTGTCTTCTCTGAGTTGTACAGCCCTCCCTAGGCCCCACCAGCATTACATCTGCTAAGCGTAATGCCCCTTTACCCCTTATCCCTCCCTTCCGACCCATCTTGCCCAGTCCCTTTCCCTTTGGTAACTATTAGTCCGTTATTTTGTTCTGTGAATTTGCTGATGTTTTGTTCCTTCAGTTTTTTTTTCTTTGTTCTTAGACTCCACATATGAGTGAAATAATTTGATACTTGTCTTTTTCAGCTTGGCTTATTTCACTGAGCACAATACCCTCTAGCCCCATCCATGTTATTGCAAATGGTAGGATTTGTTTTCTTCTTATGGCTGAATAATATTTCATTGTGTATATGTACCACATCTTCTTTATCCATTCATCTACTGATGGACACTTAGGTTGCTTCCATTTCTTGGCTATTGTAAATAGTGCTGTGATAAACATAGGGGTGCATATGTCTTTTTGAAACTGGGCTGCTGCATTCTTCAGGTAAATTCCTAGAAGTGGGATTCCCGGGTCAAATGGTATTTCTATTTTGAGATTTTTGAGGAACCTCCATACTGCTTTCCATAATGGTTGAACTAATTTGCATTCCCACCAGCAGTGTAGGAGGGTTCCCTTTTCTCCACATCCTGGCCAACATTTGATGTTGTTTGTGTTTTGGATGTTGGCCATCCTCACTGGTGTGAGGTGATATCTCATTGTGGTTTTAATCTGCATTTCTCGGATGATTAGCGATGTGGAGCATCTTTTCATGTGCCTGTTGGCCATCTGAATTTCTTCTTTAGAGAAGTGTCTTTCATGTCCTCTGCGCATTTCTTAATTGGATTATTTGCTTTTTGTTTGTTAAGGTGCATGAGTTCTTTATATATTTTGTATGTCAACCCTTTATCAGATATGTCTTTTATGAATATATTTTCCCATATTGTAGGATGTCTTTTTGTTCTACTGATGATGTCCTTTGCTGTACAGAAGCTTTACATCATGATATAGTCCCACTTATTCATTTTTGCTTTTGTTTCCCTTGCCCGGGGAGATATGTTCATGAAGAAGTCGCTCATGTTTATGTCCAAGAGATTTTTGCCTATGTTTCTTTCTAAGAGTTTTATGGTTTCATGACTTACATTCAGGTCTTTGATCCACCTTGAGTTAACTTTTGTGTATGGGGCTAGAGAGTAGTCCAGTTTCATTTTCTTACATGAAGCTGTCCAGTTTTTCCAACACCAGCTGCTGAAGAGGCTGTCATCTCCCCATTGTATATCCAAGGCTCCCTTATCAAATATTAATTGATTGTATATGTTTAGGTTAATGTTTGGATTTTCTATTATGTTCCATTGGTCTGTGGCTGTGATTTTGTCCCACTACCAACTTGTCTTGATTACTGTGGCTTTGTAGTAGAGCTTGAAGTCAGGGAGCATAATTCCCCCTGTTTGATTCGTCCTTCTCAGGAATGCTTTGGCTATTCAGGGTCTTTTCTGGTTCCATATGAATTTTAGAATTATTTGTTCCAGTTCGTTGAAGAAAGCTGTTGGTACTTTGATAGGGATTGCACTCAATCTGTAGATTACTTAGGTGGTATAGCCATTTTGACAATATTTATTCTTCCTAGCCAAGAGCATGGAATGCATTTCCATTTGTTAATGTCCTCTTTAATTTCTCCTAGGAGTGTCTTGTAGTTTTAAGAGTACAGGTCTTTCAATTCCTTCGTTAGGTTTATTCCTAGGTATTTTATTCTTTTCGATGCAATTTTGAATGGAAGTGTTTTTCTTATTTCTCTTTCTGTGAGTTCATCTTTAGTGCATAGGAAAGCAACAGATTTCTGTGTGTTAATTTTGTATCCTGCAACTTTGCTGAATTCAGATATTAGTTCTAGTAGTTTTGGAGTGGAGTCTTCACGGTTTTTTATGTACAGTATCATGTCATCTGCAAAGAGTGACAATTTGACTTCTTTACCAATCTGGATGCCTTGGATGTCTTTGTTTTGTCTGATTGTCGTGGCTAGGACCTCCAGTACTATGTTGAATAACAGTGGAGAGAGTGGGCATCCCTGTCTTGTTCCCAATCTTAGATGAAAATCTTTCAGCTTCTCGCTGTTAAAATGATGTTGGCTGTGGGTTTTTCATATATAGCCTTTATGATGTTGAGGTACTTGCCATCTATACCCATTTTGATGACAGTTTTAATCATGAATGGAAGCTGAATTTTGTAAAATGCTTTTCAGCATCTGTGGAGATGATCATATGGGCTTTTTGTACTTCTTTTTGTTGATGTGGTGGATGATGTTGATGGACTTTCGAATGTTGTACCATCCTTGCATCCATAGGATGAATCCCACTTGATCATGTTGTATGATCCTCTTGATTTATTTTTGATTTCAGTTTGCTAATATCTTGTTTAGTATTTTTGTATCTACGTTCATCAGGGATATTGGTCTGTAATTTTATTTTTTGGTGAGGTCTTTGACAGGTTTTGGTATTAGAATGATGCTCGCTTCATAGAAAGAGTTTGGAAATATTCCCTCCTCTTTTATTCTTTGGAAAACTTTAAGGAGAATGGGTATTATTTCCTCTCTATATCTGTGGTAGAATTCAAAGGTGAATCCATCAGGTCTGGGGGTTTGTTCTTGGGCAGTTTTTTGATTACCGATTCAATTTCACTGCTGGTGATTGGTCTGTTTAGTTTTTCTGTTTCTTGCTTGGTCAGTCTTGGAATGTTGTATTTTTCTAAGAAGTTGTCCATTTCTTCTATATTTTGCAGCTTGTTATCATATAGATGCTTATAATATTCTCGTATAATTCTTTGTATTTCTGTGGGGTCCGTCGTTATTTTTCCTTTCTCATTTCTGATTCTATTTATGTGTGTAGATTCTATTTTCTCTTAATCAGTCTGGCTAGGAGTTTATCTATTTTGTTAATTTTTTCAAAGAACCAGCTCTTGGTTTCATTGATTTTTTCTATTGTTTTATTCTTCTCAATTTTATTTATTTCTTCTCTGAATTTTATTATTTCCCTCCTTCTGGTGTCTTTGGGCCTCACTTGTTCTTCTTTTTCCAATTTCAGTAATTGTGTCTTTAGACTGTTCATCTGGGAATGCTCTTCCTTCTTTAAATAGGTCTGGATTGCAGTATACTTTCCTCTTAGAACTGCCTTTCCTGCGCCCCACAGAAGTTGTGGCTTTGTGTTGTTGTTGTCATTAGTCTCTATGTATTCTTTGATTTCTGTTTTGATTTGGTCGTTAACCCATTGATTAATTAGGAGAATGTTGTTAAGTCTCCATGTATTTGTGAGCCTTTTTGATTTCTTTCTAAAATTTATTTCTAGTTCTATACATTTGTGATATGAGAAGTTGGTTGGTAGGATTTCAATATTTTTGAATTTACGGAGGTTCTTTTTGTGGCCTAGTATGTGGTCTATTCTGGAAAATGTTCCATGTGCACTTGAGAAGATTGTGTATCCTGCTGCTTTTGTGTGCAGAGATCTGTAGATATCTGTTAGGTCCAATTGTTCTAGTGTGTTGTTCTGTGCCTCTGTGTCTTTACTTATTTTCTGGCTGGTTGATCTGTCCTTTGGAGGGTTAGTGTGTTGAAGTCTCCTAAAATGAATGCATTGCTTTTTACTTCCTCCTTTAATTCTGTTAGTATTTGTTTCACATATGCTGGTGCTCCTGTGTTGGGTGCATATATATTTATAATAGTTATATCCTCTCTTTGGACTGACCCGTTTATCTTTAGGTAATGTCCTTCTTTATCTCTGGCTACTTTCTTTACTTTGAAGTCTATTTTGTCTGATACAAGTACTGCAACACCTGCTTTTTTCTCCTTGTTGTTTGCATGAAATATCTTTTTCCATCCTTTCACTTTTCATCTGTGTATATCTTTGGGTTTGAGGTGAGTCTCTTTTAAGCAGCATAAAGATGGTTTTTGCATTTTTATCCATTCTATTACTCTGTGTCTTTTGATTTGTGCATTCAGTCCATTTGCATTTAGGGTGCTGATCGATAGATATATATTTATTGCCATTGCTGGGTTTGGATTCATGGTTACCAATGTTCAATGGTTGCATCTTTACTATCTAACAATCTAACTTAACTTTCATGTTAAGTTTTTGTAAACACAGTCTGATGTTTCTTAATTTCTCTCCCTTCTTATTCTTCCTCCTCCATTCTCTATATACTAGGTGTTTTATTCTTTGTCTTTTGTTAGTATTTGGGTGGTCGGCTTTCTTTGCTATGATTTTATTTTCTCCAGCAAAATCTTTTTAGCCTGTGAAGTGCTTCCTTCTACAGCAGTCCCTTTAAGATATCCTGTAGAGGTGGTTTATGGGAGAAAAACTCTCTCAGCTTTCACTTGTCTTGAAATTGTTTAATCCCTCCCTCATATGTAAATGACAATTGTGCTGGATAAAATATTCTTGATTCAAGGCCCTTCTGCTTCATTACATTAAATATATCATGCCATTCTCTTCTGGCCTGTAAGGTTTCTGTTGAGAAGTCTGATGATAGTCTGATGGGTTTTACTTTGTAGGTGATATTTTTTCTCTCTCTAGCTGCCTTTAATACTCTGTCTTTATCTTTGATCTTTGCCATTGTAATTATTATGTGTCTTGGTGTTGTCTTCCTTGGTCCCTTGTGTTGGGAGGTCTGTGGGCTTCTGTGGACTGCGATACTATTTCCTTCCCCAGCATGGGGAAAGTTTCAACAATTATTTATTCAAAGACAGTTTCTATCCCTTTTTCTCTCTCTTCTTCCTCTGGCACTCTTGTAATGCGAATATTGTTCTGTTTGGATTGGTCACACAGTTCTTTTAATATTCTTTCATTCCTAGAGATCCTTTTATCTCTCTCTGCCTCAACTTCTCTGTATTCCTGTTCTCTGATTTCTATTCCATTAACAGTCTTTTGCATCTCGTCCAGTCTGCTGCTAAGCCCGTCAGTCGCTTGTCTCATTTGTGCATTGTCTTTCCTCAGTTCCTCCATTAGCTCTTGCATATTTCTCTGTAGATCCATCACTATGGTTATGACTTTTATTCTGAATTCTTTTTCAGGAAGATTGTGCATTTCCATCCCATGTCGCTCCCTCTGTGTTGTTGTCTGGGTCTGGGTAAGCTTTGTTTGTACCCTATTTGTCTGTCTTTTCATGGTGATAGATGTGGTCGCTGGTAGGTGCCACATATGTCAGCTCGGCTCTTTCAGACTTTAAAAAAACAGAAATAAAAAAAGAAGAAAAAGATAAAGGAAGGAAACAGAAAAAAAAGAAAGAATAGAAAAGAAAAAAAAAGTCCACTGAGAATAGATTCTCTGGGGATGCTGTAGGTGGCGCTCTGCTCCACTATTCCACAGCTACGGTGTGCCACTCCGCAAGGCCCTTTGTATCTCCGGCCAGGGTGGGAATGAATGGGCGGCTGCTGATCTCTGTGGGAAGTCTCAGTGCAGCTACTTTTTCCCAGTTGCCAGCCAAGGGGTCCAAAATTCCCCAGGACTCCCAACCTGATGGGCTGAGGGTTCTGGGACAGTTCTGCTCCTACGTTGGGCCCCTGTCTTTTTAAGACTGCTGAAAAAGCACACGCTTTTCTTTTGTCCTAGGGAACCGGCTGAGAGGACCCGGAGGCGTTTCCTGGCTCAGATGCTGCACCTGTGTCTCTCCAATCTCTGATACACTGTGCAATGTGTGTCAGTGCTCCCAGCACAGATCACCAGGGGTGGTTATTTCGTGGGCCTATACTTCCACTCCCTTCCCTCTCTGAATCTTCTCTTTCCACTGGTGTGCTGGGGTGGTGGAGTGCTTGGGTCCTGCTGGGTCACAGTTCCATATCTTACCTGCTTCGCTAGGTGCCGAGTCTTCTCAGGTGTAGCTGCAGGTTTGGTGTTGTCCTGTATCTTCTTGTCTCCATTTTAGGAATAGTTTTAGTTGTTGTATTTTCATAAATATATATGGTTTGGGGAGGAGATTTCTGCCGCCTTGTTCATGCTGCCAACTTCCCGGAAGTCCATTTCTAAAGATTTTATTGAACATGAGCCCAGACTTTATGTGAAGATGCATCACTGTCAGGGACTGCTCAGATGAAGTTTGAATATTTTAACATGGGACATAGAGGTGAATGGAGCCCTAATTCATTATTTTCTAAAAATATTCCTTCTTGTTCAGTGTCTTATTTAGACGTGATTTGAAAATATCTATTTGTTTCCCCAATAAGTGATGAAAACTATCCAGTAATACATGGGGGTAAATATCTTGGTAATGGAACTACTTGTATACTAGTTTAGCCTTCTTAAGAAAACGTGATCATTTTATCCTCATCATTAAAAATTGTGATCTTTTGGTCCTAAAGTGATAGATTTGGGTTCTTAAAAATACTAAGTATAACCCTGGGCTATACCAGTTAAGAAATTAATGTAAAACCATTACAATTACAATTATTTTGTCATGTTTTTAATCTTTTATTGCAAAAATTTATTCAATCACTTTTCTTCTTTGCAACAAGTGCACATCAGTATGAAAAATCAGACTTTCCTGGTTGCTATTTTTTCTTCACACATTTAAAAAGAAGTACATACAGTGGCCATAATTTGAACATACATTCAATTTTCACATGTCACTATGCCACTCAAAGATGAATCAGCAAATAAGAGGCATGAGATTGACCACCAAATGTTCTCTATGACTAAAACACTGTGTATACTGGCACACAAAGGAATTGTTCTTAATCATATACCAGTGTTCTTCCTTACTACAAAAAGATTGTTCTCTACAGATGGTAATGTCACAAGACTTCACTAAAAATAAACAAAATAAAATAAATAAATGAATAAGCATAATAAAAACAACCGAAGTGGAAGCAACAAGGAGAAAAAAGCAGGTGTTGCAGTACTTGTATCAGACAAAATAGACTTCAAAACGAAGAAAGTAGCAAGAGATAAAGAAGGGCATTACATAATGATAAAGGGGTCAATCCTACAAGAGGATATAACAATTATAAATTCATATGCACACAATACAGGAGCACAGGCATATGTGAAACAAATACTAACAGAAGTGAAGGAGGAAATAGAGAGCAATGCAATTATTTTAGGAGACTTCAACACACCACTCACTCCAAAGGATAGATAAAGCAGGCAGAGGATAAGTAAAGACACAGAGGCACTGAACAACACACTAGAACAGATGGACCTAACAGACAACTACAGAACTCTACACACAAAAGCAACAGGACACACATTCTTCTCAAGTGCACATGGAATATTTTCCAGAATAGACCACATACTAGACCACAAAAAGAACCTCAGTAAAGTAAAAAATATTGAAATTCTACCAACCAACTTCTCAGATCATGAAGGTATAAAACTAGAATTAAATTCTACAAAGAAAACAAAAAGGTTCACAAATACATGGAGACTTAACAATATTCTCCTAATTAATCAAAGGTTTAACGACCAAATCAAAACAGAAATCAAAGAATATATGGAGACTAATGACAACAAAAAAACAAAGCCACAACTTCAATGGGATGCAGCAAAGGCAGTTCTAAGAGGAAAGTATATTGCAATCCAGGCCTATCTAAAGAAGGAAGAACATTCCCAAATGAATAGTCTAAAGACACAATTACTGAAATTGGAAAAAGAAGAACAAATGAGGCCCAAAGTCACCAGAAGCAGGGACATAATAAAGATCTGTGAAGAAATAAATAAAATTGTGAAAAATAAAACAATACAAAAAAATCAATGAAACCTAGAACTGGTTCTTTGAAAAAATAAAGAAAATAGATAAACCCCTAGCCAGACTCATTAAGAGAAAAAGAGAATCTACACACATAAACAGAATCAGAAATGAGAAAGGAAAAATAACAACAGACCTCACAGAAATACAAATAATTATAAGAGAATATTATGAGCATCTATATGCTAACAAGCCGGAAAACCTAGAAGAAATGGACAACTTCTTAGAAAAATATAACCTTCCCAAACTGACTAAGCAAGAAACAGAAAACCTAAACAGACCAATCACCAGCAATGAAATTGAAGTGGTAATCATAAAACTACCCAAGAACAAACCCCCACACTACATGGATTCACCTCTGAATTCTACCAGGCATATAGAGAAGAAATAACATGCATTCTCCTTAAGGTTTTCCAAAAAAATAGAAGAGGAGGGAATACTTCCAAACTTATTGTATGAAGCCAGATTCACTCTAATACCAAAACCTGGCAAAGACCTCACCAAAAAAGAAACCTATGGACAAATATCTGTGATGAACGTAGATGCCAAAATATTCAACAAAATATTAGCAAACTGAATTAAAAAACACATCAAGAGGATCATACACTATAATCAAGTGGGGTTCATCCCAGGGATGCAAGGATGTTACAACACTCGAAAATCCATCAACATCATCCACCACATCAACAAAAAGAAGAACAAAAGCCACATGATCATCTCCATAGATGCTGAAAAACCATTTGACAAAATACAGCATCCATTCATGATTAAAACTGTCAACAAAATGGGTATAGAGGGCAAGTACCTCAACATCATCAAGGCTATATGACAAACCCACAGCTAACATCATAGTTAACAGGAAGAAGCTGAAAGCTTTCATCTAAGATTGGGAACAAGACGGGGTGCCCACTCTCTCCACTGTTATTCAACATAGTACTTGAGGTCCTAGCCACGGCAATCAGACAAAACAAAGAAATACGAGGCATCCAGATTGGTAAAGAAGTCAAATTGTCAGTATTTGCAGATGACATGATATTGTACATAATAAACCCTAAAGGCTCCACTCCAAAACTACTAGAAATAATATCCGAATTCAGCAAATTGCAGGATACAAAATTAACACCCAGAAATCTATTGCTTTCCTATACACTAATGATGAGCTAACAGAAAGAGAAATCAGAAAAACAATTCCATTCACAATTGCATCAAAAAGAACAAAATACCTACAATAAACCTAATGAAGTAAGTGAAAGCCCTATACTCTGAAGACCACAAGACACTCCTAAGAGAAATCAAGGAGGACACTAAGAAATGGAAATTCATCCCATGCTCTTGGCTAGGAAGAAGAAATATTGCCAAAATGGCTACCCTACCAAAGCAATCTACAGATTCAACGCAATCCCTATCAAACTACCAACAGCTCTCTTCAATGAACTGAACAAATAATTCTAAAATTCGTATGGAACCACAAAAGACCCCGAATAGCCAAAGCAATCCTGAGAAGGAGGAATCAAATGGGGGAATTACGCTCCCTGACGTCAAGCTCTACTACAAAGCCATAGTAATCAGGACAATTTCGTATTGGCACAAAAACAGACCCACAGACCAGTGGAACAGAATAGAAAATCCAAACATTAACCCAAACATATACAGTTAACTAATATTTGATAAAGGAACCTTGGATATACTATGGGGAGATGACAACCTCTTCAGCAGCTGCTGTTCACCAAACTGGACAGCCGCATGTAAGAAAAAGAAACTGGACTACTGTCTAGCCCCATACACAAAAGTCAACTCAAAATTGATCAAAGACCTGAATGTAAGTCATGAAACCATAAAACTCAGAAAAAACATAGGCAAAAATCTCTTGGACATAAACATGAGCGAATTCTTTATGAACATATCACCCTGAGGAAGGGAAACAAAAGCAAAAATGAACAAGTGGGACTATATCAAGCTAAAAAGCTTCTGTACAGCAAAGGACACCATCAGTAAATAAAAAGACATTCTACAGTATGGGAGAATATGTATTCAAAAATGATGTATCAAATAAGGGTTGACATCCAAAATATATAAAGAACTCACACACCTCAACAAACATAAAGCAAATAATCCAATTCAAAAATGGGCAGAGGAGCTGTACAGACACTTCTCCAAAGAAGAAACTCAGATGGCCAACAGGCACATGAAAAGATTCTCCACATCACTACTCATAAGAGAAATGCAAATTAAAACCACCATGAGATATGACCTCACACCAGTGATAATGGCCAACATCCAAAACACAAACAACAACAAATGTTGGCGAGGATGTGGAGAAAAGGGAACCCTCCTACACTGCTGGTGGGAATGCAAATTAGTTCAACCATTGTGGAAAGCAATATGGAGGTTACTTAAAAAATTGAAAATAAAAATACCATTTGAACCAGGAATTCCACTCTTAGGAATTTACCCTAAGAATGCAGCAGCCCAGTTTGAAAAAGACATATGCACCCCTATGTTTATCGCAAGACTATTTTCAATAGCCAAGAAATGGAAGCAACCTAAGTGTCCATCAGTAGATGAATGGATAAAGAAGATGTGGTACATATACACAATGGAATATTAAACAGCCATAAGAAGAAAACAAATCCTACCATTTGCATCAACCTGGATGGAGCTAGAGAGTATTATGCTCAGTTAAATAAGCCAAGCCGAAAAAGACAAGTATCAAATGATTTCACTCATATGTGGAGTATAAGAACAAAGAAAAAACCTGAAGGAACAAAACAGCAGCAGACTCACAGAACCCAAGAATGGACTATTAGTTACCAAAGGGAAAGGGACTGGGGAGGATGGGTGGGAAGGGAGGGACAAGGGTGAAAAAGGGGCATTACAATTAACAGATGCAATGTTAGGGCTGTACAACTCAGAGAAGACAAGTAGTGACTCTACAGTATCTCACTATGCTGAAGGACAGTGACTGTAATGGGGTTGGTGGGTATTGGACCTAATGAAGAGGGTAGTTTAATTACCATAATATTGCACATGTAATTGTACATTAATGATACCAAAATAAACTATTAAAAAAACAACAGAGGAGCTCTTATTCCTTTGCATAATGTCACAATGAACAAAAAGGCATACTTCACTTCTTCATTGTATATGCATCACCTTATGTTAAGAACTGATACATACTCTGCAGTGGAATTTTTCAATTATAAAGAACAATAATGTAAAACACCAAAATGATAGCAATTAATATTCCATTCTCCATCAATGACTAATTATTTTTAAAGTTTGCCTATAACTCATTCTGATTTCGTTAACATTGCAGCTGGCTGTTCAATTTACATGGTAATAAAGTCACACTTATTATGACTTCATGCCACCATTTGACAAAGCTTATAACAACACATTGAGAAATACGAAGGATATATGAGCAGTTCAATAAAATACAATTTTCAGATATCCATATTGTTTCCTAGTGACACTTTGCTTTTTTGACTGCTTGAGTGGCACACATACAAATTTACTTCTCACAAATAATACAGTTTTCAATTTTAGATTTATATTGCATCCCTGTTTACTTTTGACATTCGTGACATTAGACTAAGTTGTAAAACTTATGTTATGTTTGTATTTGTTTTCTATTCCTGCTATAAAAATTATCACAAACTTCCTGGATTAAAACACAAATTTGATATCTTACAGTTGAGTAGATCAAAAATTTGAATAGGTCTTCCAAGCTAAAATCATGATTCTGATCAGCACTGTTTTTTTCTGGATCCTCTGGGGGAGAATTTCATTCATTGGTGTTTCCAGGTTCTAGAGGCAAATCACATTCCTTTGTTCATGGACTTCTTCCTCCATCTTCAAAGCGAACAGCATCAGGCTAAAGCCTTCTCACACTACCATCTCTCTGGTTCTTCTTCTGTCTCCATTTTCTGCTTATAAGAACCTTTGTGATTACATTGAACCCACTCAGATGATCTAGGATAATCTCTCCATTTCAAGGTCAGCTGATTGACAACTTTAATGCCATCTGAACGTTAAACCTCATTTGACACATTTAAAAAGGTTAGGGAGGAAATATTGAGTTCTAAAGAATCATAGTCCTCATTTAAATAAATAAACTTGATCATTTTTCTCATTTAAATAAATATACTTGATGTACAATATTATATTGTTTTCAGGAACAGCACAGTGATTCAACAATTACATACTATACTAAATGTTCATCATGGTAAGTGCAGTTACCATATATCATCACTCAAAGATATTACAATATTATTGATTATGTTACTTATGCTGTACAATTATCCCTGTGATCAATTTATGATTAGAAGATTGTACCTCTTTATCCTCTTCACCTACTTACCCTCCACCTGTCTCCCCTATGAAAACTACCAGCTTTTTCTTAGTGTTTGTGATACTATTTCTATTTTGCTCATCTGTTTTGTCTTTTAGATTCTACATGTAAATGAAATCATATGGTATTTTTCTTTCTCTACTTGGCTTATTTCACTTAGCATAATAACATCTAGGTCCATTCATGTTGTTGCAAATGGCAAGATTTCACTCTTTGTTATGGTTGAGTGATATTCCATTGTATATATGTACCATATCTGCTTTACCCATTCATCTACAGATGGACACTTACATTGCTTCCATATCTTGGTAATGTATATAACACTGCAATAAAAACAAAAGTGCATATCCCAGAGACTCAAGATGGTGATGTGAGAGGTGAGACAGACAGTTCCTCCCAAAACCACATATAGTGTGAAAATATAGTTAACACAACCAGCATACAGACCTCACGAACAGAGCAGACCTCACAAAACAGGGTAACATATGAAAGCCTTTATCTGGAGGGACCTGAGCTATTCCCCCGCCCCAGATCACTGGTGGGAGGAAGAGAAACGGAGTGGGGAAGGCGAGGAAGCCTAGAACTGCTGAACACCCAGCCCTGGGGGTCTGCTTTGGAACACAGACCTACATTGTGCAGTGCTCTGGAGGTTGCTGGGGTTGGGGAGCTGGGACAGGCAGAGTGCTTGAAAGAATGAGATCCTGGCCATTTGTGGAGGATGGGGATCCACATCAGGCTGCTCTGGAACAAAGGAAAGGCAGGCAGTCTGAGAGGCTTCCTAGCAATGAGAGGGCTGTTGAAGGGGTGCGGCTTGCACGGAGCTTGCTATGGGGAGAAGGGATAGGTGGACAAGGTTGTCTTGGCACACCCTGCCCAGCGGGGTGGGAACTTTGAGAATCTTCAGGAACCCAATCCCCCTGGCTACCTACTCAGCTGAGAGGGCCCCCAGTGTGACACACAGCCTGCTGCAAATTCCTCCTGGCCTGTGGGCACCTGCTCGCACACCAGCAGTCACCATGCTGGCATCAGGCCAGCCAGGGGTGCTGCCTACAACAGCTAGAGATGCCATGCACCAGAGGCTTACACCTGTGTGCTCGGTCCACTGGCTCTGATACTAGAGACAGGCATTGCAGCCAGTAATTATGAAACAGCTCTTTATAGCCCCAAGGCACCAGCACCACTCCCCTATGACTCCCAACCCCACTCTACGGGCCGAGCAGCTCCAGAGACTAGAGCTTCTGGGCACTAGAGGGCACCACATAGAATTATGAAACCTCAAAGGAACCTGGTTCACACCAAAATATCACAAACCCCAGAAAAAGGACCAAATGAAACTGAACTCACCAATCTTCTGGAAAGAGATTTTAAAATAAAAATCATAAACATGCGCATGGAGATACAGAAAAATATTCAAGAACTCAGGAACGAATTTAAGATGAAGATTCAATCATAAAGAAATTCCATATCCGAAATGAAACATACAATGGTGGGATTTAAAAGCAGATTAGTTGTAGTAGAAGAGATGGTAAATGGGATAGAAATTAAAGAAGAGGAATATAAAGAAGTACAGAGAGAAAAAAAGAGCTCTAGAAAGAAAGAATATTGAGAAAAGTGTGTGACCAATCCAAACTGATCAATATCTACATTATAGGGGTACCAGAAGAAGAATAGAACAAGGGATAAAAAGTGTTATTCAGGAGGTAATTGCTGAAAACTTCCCCAATCTGTGGAAGAGATAGTCTCTCAAGCCATGGAGGTGCACATATCTCCCAACACAAGGGACCCAAGGAAGACAACACCAAGACATATAGTACTTAAAATGGCAAAGATCAAGGATAATGACAGACATTTTTAAAGCAGCTAGAGAGAGATAAAAGATCACATACAAAGGAAAACACATCAGGCTATCATCAGATTTCACAACAGAAACCTTACAGGCCAGAAGGGAGGGGAATGATATATTTAATGGAATGAAGCAGAAGGGCCTCAAACCAAGAATACTCTACCTGGCAAGGTTATCATTTAAATTTGAAGGAGGGATTAAACAATTTTCAGAACAGCAAAAGCTGAGAGAATTTACCTCCACAAACCACCTTTACAGTGCATTTTGGCGGGATGTCTATGGATGGAAGTATTCCTAAGGCTAAATGGATGTCACCAGGGGAAATAAAACCACAACAAAGTAGAACAGTTAATTACTAAGCTGATACAAAATCAAATCAACTACCCCCAAATTCAATCAAGGGATAGGCAAAGAGTACACAATATGATACCTAATGTATAAAGAATGGAGGAGGAAGAAAAAGGAGGAAAAAAAGAAACTTTAGGTTGTGTTTGTAATAGCATATGAAGTGAATTAAATTAGACTGTTAGATAGTAAGGAAGTTAACCTTGAACCTTTGGCAACCACAAATCTAAAGCCAGCAATGGCAATAAGTACATACCTACCGATAATCACCCTAAATGTAAATGGACTGAATGCAATCAAAAGACGTAGAGTCACTGAATGGATAAAAAAACAAAAGCCATCTGTATGCTGACTACAAGAGATTAACTTCAAACCCAAAGTCATACACAGACGGAAAGTGAAGGGATGGAAATGATATTTCATGCAACTAATAGGGAGAAAAAAAACAGGAGTTTTACTTGTATCAGACAAAATAGACTTCAAAACTAAGAAAGTAACAAGAGACAAAGAAGGACATTACATAATGATAAAGTGGTCAGTTCAACAAGAGGATATAATTATTATAAATATCTATGCACCCAACACAGGATCAACTACATATGTGAAAGAAATACTAACAGATTTAAAGGGAGAAATAGAATGCAATGCATTCATTTTAGGAGACTTCAAAAAACCACTCATTCAAAAGGACAGACCAACCAGACAGAAAATAAATGAAGAGGCAGAGGCACTGAACAACACATTAGAACAGATGGACCTAACAGACATCTATAGAACACTTCACCCAAAAGCAACAGGATACACATTCTTCTCAAGTGCACATTGAACGTTTTCAAGAATATATCATATACTAGCCCACAAAAAGAGCCTCAGTAAATTAAAAAAGATTGAATTTGTACCAACAAGCTTCTCAAATCACAAAGGTATGAAACTAGAAATAAATTACACAAAGAAAATGAAGAAGCCTACAAACACATGGAGGCTTAATAACATGCTCCAAAATAATCAACGGAAAATGACCAATAAAACCAGAGATCAAACAATATATGGAGACAAATGACAACAGTAAATCAACACCACAAAATCTGTGGGACACAGCAAAGGACATGCTAAGAGGGAACTATATTGCAATATAGGCCTACCTCAGGTAAGAAGAACAATCCCAAATGAACAGTCAAAACTCACAATTAATGAAACTAGAAAAGGAAGAACAAATGAGGCCCAAAGTCAGTAGAAGGAAGGATAATAAAGATTAGAGCATAAATAAATAAAATCAAGAATAAGACAATAGAAAGAATCAATGAAAGCAAGAGATGGTTATTTCAGTATATAAATAAAATGGATAAATCACTAGCCAGACTTATCAAGAAAAAAAGAGAGCTGACCCACATAAACACAATCAGAAATGAGAAAGGAAAAATCACTACAGACACCACAGAAATACAAAGAATTATGAGAGAATACTATGAAAAATTACAGGCTAACAAACTGGATAACCTGGAAGAAATGGACAACTTTCTAGAGAAATACAACCTTCCAAGGCTGACACAGGAAGAAACAGAAAATCTGAATAGACCAATTACCATCAAGCAAATTGATTTGGTAATCAAAAAACTGCCTAAGAAAAAAACACCTGGACCAGACGGATTCACTGCTGAATCTTTTCAAACACTTAGTGATGACCTAATACCATCCTCCTTAAAGTATTCCAAAGAGTAGAAGAGGAGTGAATATTCCCAAACTCATTCTACAAGGCCAACATCACTCTAATACCAAAACCAGTAAAAGACACCACAAAAAAAGAAAATTACAGACCAATATCCCTGATGAACACAGATGCAAAAATACTCAACAAAATATTAGCAAACCAAATTCAAAAATACATCAAAAAGATAATCCATTGTGTTCAAGTGGGATCCATCCCAGGGATGCAAGGATGGCACAACATTCGGAAATCCATCAACATTATCCACCACATCAACAAAAAGAAGGACAAAAACCCCATGATCATCTCCATAGATGCTGAAAAAGCATTTGACAAAATTCAAAATCCATTCATGATAAAAACTCTCAACAAAATGGGCATAGAGGGCAAGTACCTCAACTAAATAAAGGCTATATTTGACAAACCAACAGCCAACATTATAGTTAGCAGTGAGAAGCTGAAAGCTTTTCCTTTAAGATCAGGAACAAGACAAGGATGCCCACTATCCCCACTTTTATTCAACATAGTTCTGGAGGTCCTAGCCAACGCAATCAGACAACAGAAAGAAATAAAAGGCATCCATATTGGTAAGGAAGAAGTCAAGTGCTCGCTGTTTGCAGATGACATGATACTGTATATAAAAAACCCTAAAGAATTCACTCCAAAACTACTATATCTAATATCTGAATTCAGTAAATTTGCAGGACACAAAATTAATACACAGAAATCTGTTCCATTTCTATACACTTATGATAAACTAGCAGAATGAGAAATCAGGAAAACAATTCCATTCACAATTGCATCAAAAAGAATAAAATACCAAGGAATAAATCTAACCAAGGAAGTGAAAGACCTGTACTCTCAAAACTACAAGACACTCATGAGAGAAATTAAACAAGATACCAATAAATGGAAACACATCCCGTGCTTATGGATAGGAAGAATTAATATTGTCAGAATGACCATCCTGCCTAAAGCAATCTACAGATTCAATACAATCCCTATCAAAATACCAACTGCATTCTTCAATGAACTAGAGTACATAGTTCTAAGATTCATATGGAACCATGAAAGATCCCACCTAACCAAAGCAATCCTGATAAGGAAGAATAAAGTTTTGGAATTACGCTCCCTGACTTCAAGCTCTACTACAAAGCCACAGTAATCAAGACAATTTGGTATTGGCACAAGAATAGATCCCCAGACCAATGGAACATACTAGAGAGCCCACATATAAACCGAAGCATATATGGTCAATTAATACATGATAACGGAGCCATGGATATACAATGGGGAAATGACAGCCTTTTCAACACCTGGTGTTGGCAAAACTGGACAGCTACATGTAAGGGAATGAAACTGGTTTATTGTCTATCCCCATAAACAAAAATAAACTCAGAATGGATCAAATACCTGAATGTAAGTCATGACACCATGAAACATTTAGAGAAAAACATAGGTTAAAATCTCTTAGACATAAACATGAGCAACTTCTTAATGAACATATCTCCCCAGGCAAGGGAAGCAAAATAAAAAATGAACAAATGGGACTATATCAATCTAAAAAATTTCTGTACAGCAAAGGACACCATCAGTATAACAAAAAGACATCCTACAGTATGGGAGAATATATTCATAAATGACATATCCGATAACGGGTTGATATCCAAATTATATAAAGAGTTCATTCACCTCAACAAACAAAAAGCAAATAAGCCAATTAAAAAATGGGGAGAGGAGCTAAACAGACACTTCTAAAAAGAAGAAATTCAGACGGCCAACAAGCACATGAAAAGATGCTCCACATCGCTAATCATCAGCGAAATGCAAATTAAAACCACAATGAGATATCACCTCACACCAGTAAGGATGGCCAACATCCAAAAGACAAACAACAAATGTTGACAAGGATGTGGAGAAAGGGGAACCCTCCTACATTGCTGGTGGAAATGTAAAATAGTTCAACCATTGTGGAAAGCAGTATGGAGGTTCCTCATAAAACTCAAAATAGAAATACCATTTGACCCAGGAATTTCATTCCTGGGAATTTACCCAAAGAATGCAGAAACCCAGTTTGAAAAAAGACATATGCACCCCTATGTTTATTGCTGTGCTATTTACAATAGCCAAGAAATGGAAACAACCTATGTGTCCATCTGTAGATGAATGGATAAAGATGTGGTACATATTCACAATGGAATATTTTTCAGCCATAAGAAGAATACAAATCCTACCATTTGCAACAACATGGATGGAACTAGCGGGTATTATCCTCAGTGAAATAAGCCAGACAGAGAAAGACAAGTATCAAATTATTTCACTCATCTGTGGAGTATAAGAACAAAGCAAAAACTGAAGGAACAAAATAGTAGCAGACTCACAAAACCCAAGAACAGACTAATAGTTACAAAAGGGAAAGGGACTGTGGAGGATGGGTGGGAAGGGAAGGATAAGGGGGGGAAAGGGACATGAAAATTAGCACGTATAATGTACTGGGGTGGGACACGGGGAAGGCAGTAGAACAGAGAGAAGACAAATAGTGATTCTATAGCATCTTACTATGCTTATGGACAGTGACTGTAATGGGGTATGTCTTGGGGACTTGATAATAGGGGGAGTCTAGTAACAGTAATGTTTTTCATGTAATTGTACATTAATGATAGCAAAATAAAAATTAATAAAAAACATTTTTTTAAGTGCATATACCTTTTCAATCCAGTGATTTTGTTTTCTTTGGATAAATTTACAGAAGTGGAATTACTGGGTCATATGGTATTTCTATTCTTCATTTTTTGAGAAACCTCCATACTGTTGTCCACAGTGGCAAACCAATTTACATTCCCACAAACAGGGGGTTCCGTTTTCTCCATATCCTCACAACACTTGTTATTTCATTTTTTACATAGTAGCTATTCTGACTGGTGTGAGGTGTTATCTCCTTGTGGTTGTGATTTGCAGTTCCCTGATAATTAGCGAGGTGGAGCATCATTTCTTGTGTCTGTTGTCCATCTGTATGTCTTCTTTTGAAAGATCTCTGTTCAGGTCCTCAGCCCATTTTTTAATCAAGTTATTTGCTTTTTGGTTTTAAGGCATATGAGTTCTTCATATCTTTTAGATGTTAATCCCTCATCAAATATATCATTTATGAATATGTTATTACAAATATATATTCTTTTTGATGCAATTGTAAGTGGGATTGTTTCTTGATTTCTCTGTTTTTTGCTCATTCATTATTTATATAGAGATATGCAAGATATTTCTACATATTGATTTTGTAGCCTCTGACTTTATTGAATTTATTTATTATTTCTAATAGTGTTTTTGTGAAGTAATTAGGTTTTCTATATATAGTATCATGTAATCTGCAAATAATGACAATTTTATTTGCTTATCAATTTGGATGAACATCTTTTATTTATTTTTATTATCTCATAGTGTGTCTAAGACTTCTAGTACTATGTTGAGCAAAAATGGTGAGAGTAGGTATCTTTGTCTTGTTCTTAACCTTATAGGAAAAACATTCAACATTTCACCATTGAGTATGATGTAAGTTTTTGGTTTTTCGTATATGGCATTTATTTTGTTGAGGTATGTTTCCTCTGTATTCACATTGTTGAGAATTTTTAGGATGAAGGATATTGGATTTTGTTAAATGCCTTTTCAGCATCTATTGAGGTGATTATATGGTTTTTAACCTTCCTTAATGTACTGTATCACATTGATTGACTTGCACATTTGAACCATCCTTACATACCTGGAATAAATCTAACTTGGTTGTGGTGAATGATTCTTTTAATGTATTTTTGAACTTAGTGTGCTAATATTTGTTAAGGATTTTTGCATGTATGTTCATCAGGGATATTGATCTATATTTTTTTGTAGTGTCTTCATCTGATTTTTGTATCAGAATAATACAAGCTTTGTAGAATGAGTTTGGGAGCATTCCTTCCTCTTCTATTTTTTTGGAATATTTTAAGGATAGGTATTAGCTCTTTTTTAAATGTTTGGTAGAATTTAACTGTGAAACCATCTGATCATAGATTTTGTTTGTTGGGAGTTTTAAAATTACTAATGGAATGTCATTACCAATCATCAGTCTGTTCAGATTATCTGTTTATTCCTGGGTCAGTCTTGGAAGAGTGTATGTATCTAGAAATTTATCAATTTATTCTAGGTTGTCCAATTTTTTTGGCATGTAATTTCTCATAGGATTCTCATAATCCTTTGAATTTCTGTGATTTAATTTCTGATTTTGTTTGTGTCCTCTCTTTTCTTAATGATGAGTCTGGATAAAGGTTTGTCAGTTTTGTTTATCTTTTCAAAGAACCAGCACTTACTTTAAATTGATTTCTTCCTAGTCTTTATTTCACTTATTTCTGCTCTGATTTTTATTTTCCTCTTTCTATTAACTGTGGGCTTTGTTTGATCTTTTTCTAGTTCATTTAGTTTTAAGATTAGACTGTTTATTTGAGATTGTTCTTCTTTCTTGAGGTAGGCCTGTAGTGCTATGATCTTCCCTCTTAGAACTGCTTTTGCTACATCATCATATTTTAAACCATTGTGGTTTTATTCATTTGTCTCCATGTGTTTTTTGATTTCCTCTTTGATTTGTTCATTGACCCACTGGTTGTTTAGTAGAATGTTGTTTAGCTTCCATGTGTTTGTGTTTTTTCCAGTTTTATCTTGTGATTAATTTCTAGTTTCATATAATTGTGTTTTGAAAAGATGCTAAATATGATGTCAGTCTTAAATTTATTGAGATTTGTTTTGTGGCTTTACTGTAATCTATCCTGGAGACCATTTCATGTGCACCTGAGAAGAATATGTATTCTACTGATTTGGGATGGTGTGTTCTGTATATATCTTTTAATTTTATCACATCCATGTTATCCAACTGTTTCCTTATTGAATTTATGTCTAGATGATCTATCCATTGATGTAAGTTAAGGTTCCCTACTATTATTATATTACTGCTGCTTTCTTCCCTTACGTCTGTTAATATTTGCTTTATATATTTAGGTGTTTCTATGGTGGGTGCGCAGATATTTAAAATTATACATCCTTCTGT
Organism: Phataginus tricuspis; assembly: GCA_029783875.1. Lineage (NCBI taxonomy): Eukaryota > Metazoa > Chordata > Mammalia > Pholidota > Manidae > Phataginus > Phataginus tricuspis. The sequence goes on along the minus strand of JAQQAC010016209.1, from coordinate 50,064,834 downwards.
TGGATCTATCCCTTTATCATTACACAATGTCTTTTTTTGTCCCTTGTTATATTTTTTGAGGTATATTCTGGGTTATATAAGTATTGCTACTCCAACTTTTGCCTTGTCTTGCTTTGGTTCTATTTTCATGGAATATATTTTTCTATCCCTGCAGTTTCAGTCTATATATGTCTTTAGGTCTGAAGTGAGACTCTTGTAGGCAGCATATGAATAGGTCTTGTTTTTTTATATATTCAGCTACCCTATGTATTTGCAAATAATTTTTATTGAAAAAATATTGAAAATATTTTATTTTATTTTTTTTATTTATTTATTTTTTTTAATAATTTGTTTTATTTTAGTATCATTAACCTACAATTACATAAGCAATACCGTGATGATTGAACTCCCCCCATCACCAGGTCCCCCCCACCAACCCACCACAGTCACTGTCCATCAGCGTAGTGAGATGAGAATCGCTACTTGTCTTCTCTGAGCTGTACAGTACCCCCCATGCCCCCCCACCCTATGTCTGCCAATCGTAATGCCCCTTTTACCCTCTTATCCCTCCCTTCCCAACCATCTCCCCAGTCCCTTTCCCTTTGGTAACCGTTAGTCCATTCGTGGGTTCTGTGAGTCTGCTGCTGTTTTTTTCCTTCATTTATTTATTTATTTATTTATTTATTTTTTTTCTTTGTTCTTATACTCCACATATGAGTGAGATCATTTGGTACTTGTCTTTTTCGGCCTGGCTTATTTCACTGAGCATAATACCCTCTAGCTCCATCCATGTTGTTGCAAATGGTAGGATTGGTTTCTTTCTTATTGCTGCGTAATATTCCATTGTGTATATGTACCACATCTTCTTAATCCATTCATCTACTGATGGGCACTTAGGTTGCTTCCATTTCTTGGCTATTGTAAATAGTGCTGCAATAAACATAGGGGTGCATCTGTCTTTCTCAAACTGGGCTGCTGCATTCTTGGGGTAAATTCCTAGGAGTGGGATTCCTGGGTCA
>JAQQAC010016209.1:50030304-50053836 GCA_029783875.1 Phataginus tricuspis | reverse complement strand
TGATATATTTTTGAATTCGGTTTGCTAATATTTTGTTGAAAAACTCAACTAATTTTTAAAGCCAGATGTTATAGGAGCTTCTCTTTCTGCTGCAGAACACCAGAGCCTGGTGTACTGGATTTATGTGACTTTTTCCCCTTCCCAGTCTGTTCTTCACTTCCTCCAACCTATGGGCTGGGATTGGGGGAAGTATTTGCATTGTGGCTCTGCCCCTATTTTTATCAATCACACTTATGCCCCTTTTCCTTTTTCAGTGTGGCATTTTCTTTTTCATTAGTTGTGGAAAGTCTGTTCTGCCAGTCTTCAGGTCATTTTCAGAGTCAATTGTATTAGATATAGTTGCTGCCTTGGTGTGTATATGGGAGGAGGTTATCACAGTGACCTGTCCACCATCATTCCAGAATTCAAATAGAAAATTCTTTATTGAGGAGGGAGGTTTCAGGTCCAAGCAACAGCATTTTGTCTCCTAAGACTAACAAAGTGAAAACCATTAGAGACTTTTTAATAGGGAGGTAACATGAACATCTCTGTGTTATGCAAAGTTTCTTTCTTCTGGCCTCAGTGAAGAAAATGTTTTGGATGGGCTCAAAAGAAGAAGCAAGACCAAGCAAATGATGAAATTAGCTTACAGTACGGTACTGGTGGCATTTGGAAGCTGATAATACAGTGGTAGAGTCTAGAAATAAACCCATGGATATACAGTTAACTAATATTTGACAAAGGAGTCAAGAATATTCAATGGGGAAAGGGTTATCTTGATTAAATAGTGTTGGGGAAACTGGATATTCACATGAAAAAGAATGAAACTTGGCCCCTATATTGCACCACTCACTAAAACAAACTTGAAATGGATTAAAGACTTAAGTGTAACAATAGAAACTTTAAAAGTCCTAGAAGAACCATAGGGAAAAATCTTGACATTGTTCTTGGCAACAACTTTTTGGATATGACACCAAAACCACAACTAAGAAAAGCTAAAATCAAGTGAGACTACACTGTACTAAAAAGTTTCTGCACAGCAATAGAAACAATCAATAAAATGAAAAGACAACTTACAGAATGGGGGAAAATATTTTAAAAAGAACTTACTATCCCAAATATATAAAGAACTTGTACAACTCAATAGTAAGAAAATAGTCTGATTAAAAAGTAGGCAGAGGACCTGAATAAAAATTTTTACAAAGAAAATATACAAATGGCCAATAGGTACATGACAGAGCACTCAACATCACTAATCATTAGGGGAATGCAAATAAAAATTATTACAATTATTAGAATGGGCATTATCAAAAACTCAATAGGTAACAAGTATTGGCGTAGATGTGGAGAGAAGGGAACACGTACACTCTTAATGTGAATGTAAATTGGTATAGCCATTATGGAAAACAGGATGGATGCTCATCAAAAAGTTTAAGATAGAACAACCATATGATCCAGCAATTCCACTTCTGGGCACATATCCAAAGGAAATGAAACACTATCTTGAAGAAATATGTGTATCCCCATGTTCATTGCAGCATTATTTATAATAGTCAAGACTTGTAAACAACCTAAGTGTCTGTGATGGATGAATGACAAAGAAAAAATATATGCATATACATAATGAAGTTTTACTCAGCCATACAAATGGATGAAATCCTGCTTCTGCAACAACATGGATGAATGTTGGCATTATGATACATGAAATTAGTCAAATAAAAATACTGTATGATCTCACATGCGGAATGGAAAAAGAAAAATTCAAATAAACAGAGTAAATTGGTGATTGCTATGGAAAGGGGATGGGGAAGGAGTAATGAAATGTTGGTCAAAGGGTACAAATTTCCAACTATAAGATGATTAAATTTTGTGGATCTGATGCTCAGCATGTTGACTATAGTTAACATCCTAACAGAGTGAACCTTAAATATTTGCCCTGAAAAGAGAAAACAAAAGTTATATTAGGTCTGTATCAGTCAATTGGAAGTTTGTATCCTCATTCCAACTTGGAGAAATTGAAAGTAGTCTAGTTAGGGTACAGTTACGTTATAAGGGCATGATATGGGGACCTAGAGATGACAACCATGCCTCCCTTTCACCGCTATAGGTATCTAGCCTACAGCATACAAAAACTAGTGGAAAGGAGAACTTTAATTTTGAATGATGTCAGAAATTTTTATTATTATACTGGAAAGGGCAGTATTCTTGTGTCTGAAAGTGAATGAGATTTTTTTAATTTTCTAAGAATGAACAAATGAGCTACAGAGTCTGCCCTGTAGTTAAATGATTATGATTTCTTTCAATACCAGGGAGAGAAATGCCCTGACACCATAGATTTAAAGGAGCACAGGGGCAAAATAATTCTTTTCATATTGTGCTATGAGAATCCCACTTGTCTAATATAACAGAAATCTTTATGAAGTGTGGATATCATGCAACACAAAGAATCAGTAAAAATGTAAATTTAACAGACATAAACAATAAGGTTGTATAAGGATATTAACTTTTTAACATTCTTTCCATAAAGGAACTGGTATTTTCCCCTCTCCTTGAATATGGGAGGTAGCTCTGTGTCTACAACAATCAGTGGAATACTTTGGAAGCAACACTGTACAAGTACAGTGTCTTAAGGACATTGTCCCTGTACTTAAAAAAACTAGTATTCCAGTTGCCTAAGAATCCTGAACTGATGTGTATATTAGTTTCCTAGGTGTGCCATAACAAACTACCACAAACTGGGTGCCTTTCAAGAAAGAAAAATTTCTTCTTTCACAGTTCTGGAGGCTATAAGTCCCCAGTCAAGGTGTAAATAGGGCCATGCTCTCTCTGAAGGTTCTAGTGTAGAATATGTTCCAGGACTTTCTCTTAGTTTCTGATGTTGCCAGAAATCTTTGGCATTCCTTGGCTTGTGAATGCATCATTCCAGTCTCTGCCTCCTTCATCACATGGAGTTCTCCCTGTGTGTCTGTATTTCTGTGTCTCCACTTCTCTTTTTATAAGGGTAACAGTCATATTAGAATAGAATCCATTTTATTCCAGTATGACCTCATCTTGACTAATTACATCTGCAAAGACCCTATTTACAAATAAAGTCACATCCTGAGGTCTATGGGGTTAGAACTTCAATATACATTTTGAGAGGACACAATTCAACTCATAACACCACAACTCTTAAGAACTTAATCTATATTAAAATCATACTGATATTTCTTGGAAAATCACAATTAAACTGAAGTTTTAAATCTCTGAGAGTTATATGAACAAATTATTTTCATTGATTTTCCTCTGAAACCATTGTACTGCTCATAGATTACTTGATAGAACTCTATAACAATGACTGGCCAGTGGAACATTATAAAAATAGACCAAACAGTCCTTGCAAATAAATAGACTAACTCAAGGTTTTTCAAGTCAGTTAATGGTTGAGCTGGCACTATAATTTAGGTTCTCTGACTCCTAGGCCAGAGCTCAAATTTTTCCTTCCTATAGAACCACATATCCTGGATTCTCTGGGACAATTGCTATTGTCTGGTTAACTGTCACACAAAGGGTCTGATTGATTTTGAAAATAATGATCTCTTTTGCAATAACATGGCCTCTGTTGGTATATTTGGAAAACTTTACTAAGTAAAGAGCTACTAAATATGGACTCTATAAATAAGCCTTAATGAATAGAAATGAATGAATTAAAATTAATTCAAGTTAGTTTAAAAGTTCTACTTATAGTTCTAATGCAACCTAACCTGAAGGATTAAACACTTTTGAATGATACTAAGAGAATCAAAATCTAAACTTACTGCATATTCCCTCAAACTTGATTCTATACCAGTTTTCACCATTTCTCTGAATGACAATACTGAAAACCTGGACTCATCATTGATATTTCCCTCATTCTCTGCCAATACTCCTTTCAATCCATAAAGTAGTCCTCTCAAGTTTATCTCCTATGTATCTAACTAATCTCTCCATTTCTCTTTAACACTTACTACTGTATCCTCAGTTTCCCAATTTCATCATCATTCTAGTCTAAGCTATTATCTGTTTCCTGGTCTCCTTGCTTCTGCTTTTGGTCCCCTATGAAACATTCCCCATACAACTGTCAGAAGAATCTGTGCATAACACAAAGATGGCCATGTCACCTACCTGATAAAAACTCTTCAGTGATAGTCCCATTATTAATCTTAGGACAGAAAATGCTGTTGCTTAGTTCTATAACATCCCTTCCTCAACAAAGAACTTTACATTCTTTCCTTAGATTCCAGTATTTCCTTCCTGACAAGTTTTATATGTCAATGAAGTTTTATATGCTCTTGTGGCACTGTGTTCCTTTGTTTCTCTTTTCACCTTGGTAATTTTACAGATATTTATGTAGTTAATTGATTAATGTTTGTCTCCATCACTAAAATTCCAGGAATACAGCAAAAATTTTTGGTTCATTCATCTTAGTCTGCTTGGGCTGCCATACCAAGATTCTATAGACTGGGTGGCTTAAACAACAGAATTTTTTTCTCATAGTTCTGGAGCCTAGAAAGTCCAATATCAAGGTGTCAGCAAGGTGTTCATCCAGATGTCTCTTATCTTAGTTTGTAGGTTGCTATCATTTCTCTGTATTCTCACATATTCTCTTCTCTATGCATGTGTGGGAAGAGAAAGACCATGCTCTTTGGTGTCTCTTCTTATTTATATGGGCATTAATCCCATCATGAGGACCCCCTCATGAACTCTTCTAACTTTAGTTACCTCCCAATATCCCCATCTCTAAATTCCATCATATAGGAGGTTATGGATCCAATGTATGAATTGGGAAGACATAAAGATGCAGTCCATAACAATACCTATCAGCCACCACAATGTCTAGCACCCAGAAGCCTTCCATAATAATCTGTTGCAAGAATAAATGAATGGGAATTTATTTCTGGGATTACTGAATGATGAACTCTGTTGACTTTCTCTCTAATGAAAATGGTGAAAGCAGTGAACAAAAACAACCATTTAATGTTTCTGAAAATAGTCCTAAGGTTAAACATCAAATGAGGAAACATCTATTCAAGAAAATCTATGAAAATGTGGTAAGAAAGGTGAGTCTATGGTATGTGAACCAAAACTCCCTCCATTCTTTCTCCCAGCTCAGTGAAGCAGTGATTTCATCCAATCTTCTGCAACCAGTAGCACAGGCTTCCCTCTTTTCCCAGCTCTGAACCAAAGGACTTTGTTCCAAAGAGAAGCAGGACTTCAGTATTGTTCATCCTATTTCCAACTGCCTGTTGGTGAGACGAAGTCCTATGTGACTGTTTTCCTATCTTCCACATGACCCTCACTTTCAGCATGGTGTCTTTCTTTTGGGTGTGGCTCACTGAGAATATTAGGGCCCTGATAGCCATTCTTCCAGCTCATGAAGTAGCAGTTCTACCCAAAGACAGGCAAGCCTATATCATTTCATGCTGTTGCCCACCCGACTCATTCACCTCCACTAGGTGGTCAGGTCTTAGAGTGAGGATATCACTTAAAAGCTTTTCATTGTCCCTACCTTCTGCTCCAGAGTCCTGTATCAGAGATTTTTCCTAGGAGAAAAGAAAAACCCTAAACAATTAACTTTTAATCTGTTTCCAAAGGAATGACTTTATTTGCAACACAGCACGGAAAATGTTAAACCAGAGGACACTTTCAAGAAGAGGGGAGGTTGTGGTGAAAGGCAATTAGAAGGATTCATGGACCTAATGAAGAAAACAGACTAGAATATAGGCCAGCTAGCTTACAGTAGATAAACTGGGAATAAGACAGGTGAGAGAAGTCCTCCTCTCTGTTAAACACTGACCTCAGGAACTGTTCCATCGAAGGAGCTACAATTTGATGAGATTAGTTTGTAGAATTTGTGCTTCATGATATTATTGGAAACAAAAGAGCAATCAGGCAGCAATCTGTAAAACATAACAGCAGGAAGTGGTCAGTAGATTAAACCCCTACCAGTACCACTGTCATCACAGAATGACAATGGACATTCCGAAATCTGTGTCACTCTGAGGAGCAATATTAGACATTTAATACTACAGGGAGGAATAAACTTCACAAAGTAATTATCTAGTGACTGATATAATAAGCAAGCAAAAACAATAACAAATCCCAGAAGGAGGAGCAGTATCTAGAGTTGCTAAGATACATTATTTAAAAGGTCTAGTTTACACCCTAAAATTATGAGATAGGGATACACAGTAATGTGAGCTGGCAGGGGAAATAATTAGGAAACTTGAGAATAGGTGAATAAAGGTTGTGTTAGCCAAAGAACAAAGAGAAAAGGAATGAAGAAAACTTAACAGAGCCTCAGAGAAATGTAGGATATTATAAAAGACATCAACACACATTTAATGGGAGTACCAGAAAGAGTTGAAAGAAAAGAGAAGAAAAAATATCTGAAGAAACCATAGCTGTAATCTTCCTAAATTTAATGAAAAACAAAAACCTACATATTTTTTTTCAGGAAGCTCAACAAACTCCAAGTAGTAAAAATGCAAATAAAACCACAAACAGACATAACAGTAAAATCCTGAAAGTCAAATATGAGAAGAAAATCTTGAAAGCAGCAAAAAAAAAAAAATGACACCTTACTTACAAGGGAACCCCAATAAAATTAATGGTTGACTTCTCAGGAGAAAAATGAAATGAAAGCCAGAAAACAGAGGGATAACATATACTTTGAGAAGTACTCAAAGGAATAAACTACCAATCAAGAGCCCTATATCCAACAAAGCTATTATTCACAAATGAAGGCAAATAGACTTTCACAAGTAAACAAAAACTGAAATAATTTGTTGCTTGCAGACCTGCCTTACACAAAATACTAAAGGACGTTCTTAAGGCTTAAAGAAAGTAGCCCTAGATGCTAATTTGAATCTACATGAACAAAGAGCATCAGTAAAGGTAATTATGTGATTATTGAATTAAGGAGCAAAAAAGACATGAGACATATAGAAAACAAGTAAGATGTGACACATTATTCCAAATACATTAACAATAAATGTGAATGTAATAAATAATCCAAATAAAAGGCAAAAACACTGTAAATGCATGTTCTTTTTTCTCATAACTTTTTAAAAGAGCAATTGTATAAAATAATATGTATCAAATGCATTTTTAGGCCTATAACTATGGAAATGTCATGTATATATAATATATTTGCCAATAATATCACAAATGAAGAAAACAGGAGCAAACCTGTAATGGGCTAGGGAAAAGACAAGAGATGATAAAATAATAACTACAGCAATATACTGTTGAATTTGTAACATTAATAAATGTAATATTTATAATAATACCACAAAAAAGTTAAAAAGAAACAGAACTATACAGGAATTACATTCCTATACATTACTAGAATCATGCAAGTATAAATCTGATTTGTACAGTATAAATCTGATAAAGCTGATTCAGATAAATTAAGATGCATATGATAAACCTTAGGGCAACCACTGAAAATATAGTGAAAAATCAGTGATTAAATTAAAATGCTACTTTTGAAAATATTTATTCAATTCAAAACAAATCAGTAAGGGAGGAATAAAGGAACAAAAAAACATGAGACATATAGAAAACAGAAATGTCACACATAATTCCAAATATATTAGCAATAAATGTGAATTCATTAAATAATCCAAACAAAAGGCAAATATTTTCAGACTGGAAAAGAAATTCCAACTATGTTGTATACAGAAGACATACTTTAGAGACAAAGACACAAGCACACTGAAATTAAGTGTTTAGGAAGTATATGTATCTTGAAACAGCAACCACAGGAAAACTGGGAAGGCTATATTAATGTCAGATGAAACAGAATTTAAAACAAAAAATGTTACTAGAGGTAAGAAAGATGTTTTATAGTGATAAAAATGACAATCAGGTAGACAGACCAATTATAAACATATGTGTTTAATAAGAGAACACCAAAATGCATGAAACAAAAATTGACATCAATGAAGGTAGAAATAGTACAAACATAATTGGAGACTTTAGTATCCTACTTTTAATAATTGATGAAACAACTAGACAGAAGATCAACATGGAAATAAAATACTGGAACATTATAAAACAATTAGATTTTACACATCTCTAGATCATTTCATTCCATAACCTAACAATAGAATATACATTTTTCTCAAGTGCACATGGAACATTCTCCAGAACAGGCCATATGCTAATAAACCTCAACATATTTACAAACATAAAGTAATATAAAATATCTTCTCTGACACACATGGAATGAAATCAGAAACCACAAATTGGGAAAAATTGTGGAAATTCACAAATATGGGGAAATTAAATAATGGGCTCATAAACAACCAATGAGTTAAAGCAAAAATCAAAAGAAAAATGAGAAAATACTTATAGATGAATGAGAATGAAAATGCTATATGCCAAACTTATGGGACATAGCTAAAACAGTGCTAAGATAGAAAATTATAACTGCAAATATTTATATTAAGAAAGATCTCAAATCAATAATTTAACCTTTCAACTTAAGTCATTGGAAAAATAGCATAGTAAATGTAAAGAAAGCAGAAGGAATGAGATAACAATGACTAGAATGGATATTAATGAAATAGAAAATAGAAAAACAATAGAAAAAATCAATGAAACCAAAATCTGGTTCTTTGAAAACTGACAAACCTTTTAATCAACAAAATTGGCAAAACTTAGTGAGTCTGATTAAGAAAATAAAAGAAGATTCAAGTAGCTGAAATTAGAAATGAAAAAGGAACATTACTACCAACATTATAGAAATAAAAAGGATTTTAAAGGAATGCTATGAACAACTGCCTGTCCGACAAATTATGTAACTTTAATGAAATGGATAAATTCCTAGAAAGACACAACTATTGAAACAGATTAAAAAAAACCACAGCCTATCTGAATAGACCTATACATGTGAGTGCATTGAATCAGTAATTTAAACATTACCCACAAAGAAAAAGGCCTAGATAGCTTCACTGAATTCTACCAAACACTCAAGGAAGAATTAATACCAATATTCACAAGTTCTTCCAAAAAAAAAGTTACTTCCTCACGCATTTTATGAATCCATATTACTCTGATACCAAAAGTGGACAAATAAATCACAAGAAAGGAAACCTACAGGTCAGTATCTCTTATGAAGTTAGAATTAAAAAATAAACAACAAAGTATTATCCAGCTGAACCTAGCAACATATATAGAGAAATATACATCACGATCAAGTGGGATTTATCCCATGAATACAAGGTTGCTTTAACATAAGAAAATCAATTAATGCCATAATCATATCAATTGGATAAAAAACAAAAACCACATGATCTCAATATACAGAAAATGCATTTGACAGTATCCAACATCCTTTTGTGATACAAACACTCAACAAACTAGGAATAGAAGAGCTTCTGACAATTACAAAGGATATCTACAAAAACCCACAGCTGACATACTTAATAATAAAAGCACGGATGTTTTTCTCCTAGCGTCAGGATGCTTACTCCTGCTGCTTCTATTCAACAATGTACTTGGGGTTCTAGCCAGGGAAATTAGAGAAAAGAAAGAAATAAGACATCAAGGAAGAACTAAAACTGTATTTTCAGATACATGGTTGTTGTAGGTGTAGAAAATCCTAAGGTATCCACTAAGAACAATATTGAACTAATAAACAAATCAATCAAGACATCAGGATACTAGATCAATAACTAAAAATCAATTGTTTTATATACATTTGCAATAAAACTTCCAAAATTAAAGGAAATAAAAATATTATTCACAATGGTATCAAAAACAATAAAATACTTAGGAATAAACTTAATTGACTGCAAGAGTTATACTCTGAAAACTATAAAACATTGCTGAAAGAAATTAAAACATAAATAAGTGATAAAATAAAACCTGTGTGCATGGATCAGAAGACTTAGTATTGTTAAGATAGAAAATAGTCCTTAAAATAAATAATTTTTGACACAATCCTGGGCATATCGGCAGCTGAGTTATTTGTAGAAATTGACAAGGTGATTCTAAAATTCATATGGAATTGTAGGGACTCAGAATAGCCAAAACAATTTTGAAAATGAAGGATGAAGTAGGATCACTCACATATCTCAATTTCACAATACTATAAAGCAATGTTAATTAAGACAATGTGGAAGTATCAAATGGATAGACACATTGATACATAGAATAGAATCAAGAGTTTAGAAATAAACTTATAAATCTATGGTCAACAGATTTTCAGCAAGGGTGCCAAGATTATTCAATGGGGAAAGAATATTTTTCAATAAATGGTGGTGGGACAAATGGAAAGCCACATGCAAAAGGATAACTTTGAAACTAAAAATGGATCAAAGGCCTAAATGTAATAGCAAAACCTAGAAAGATCTTAGAAGAAAACATAGGTGTAAATCTTCATGACTTATTTTGGCAAAGGGATTTTAGGTATTGTTAGAGTAGGCAGATAGTCAGACATGAGCAGAGAAGGGAAAGGGGAACTTCAGCCATTGTTTACATTTGGCTGGTGTTTCCACTCAGCCAGATGCTGGTTTACATTCTAAAATCCTTGTAATCTGTTCTCATGGGATGTGGGGAATAATAATATAGATAATACACTTGTAGTTTCCAACATAGAGGAAAAGTTGACCCTGACTTCATTTCAAAATACTTTCTATGCTCATTAGCATACTAAAAATCAGACCCTTTAGCACCATGACAGTTCTGAGGCAGATAGAAGGACAAAAAGAAGGCATCGCCCTATTTATAAGAAATCCCTTCCCTATTCTGAGAAAACCCCACCTATCCTGATGAATATTCCACCCCCAGCTCAAATTCCAGCTGTAAGACCATCTAAACCCAACCCCACAGTGTTGCTCACCTCTCGAGCATGCCCACACTCCTTCCTTGAGTGGGTACTTTTGCTTTACTAGACCACTCCCCACTTGTACCTGCTTGACCTGCTTGTGAATTTTTTCTCAATTAGAGTCAAGCACTTTCCAGGGTTGACATCACACCTAGTGTGCAAGGAGAATTTCTGGATTGGATTTCTCAACCACATTATGACACTGAAGCACATGGAACAAGAGAGAAAAAGATAAATTAAACTTTATAGGAATTAAGAACTTTTGTGTTTCAAAAGACACAGTCAATAAAATGAAAATACAACCTGAATAATGGAAGAAAAATAATTACAGGCCAAATATCTGATAAAGTACTTGTATCTAGAAAATACAAGAGTTTTGAGTCAGTTTCAGTCTATTGATAGTGATGCTGTCAGTTAGAAATGTCTGGGGGCACTCACCTGTGCCTATACTACTTGTGGCAAGCCCCACAGACATTTCCCCAACTGGAGCCAGTGTTGTGGCTGGACCAGATCTTGTAGTTCTTACTATAAGAGCAAGATGCACTTCAGCAACAACTATCATGGAACTTTGAAAAAAATACTATGTTTATTATTCACAAGTTCTGAAGAGTACACAACAATCCTGGTGACCATACAGTAAGAATAAAGGTAGAGAGATCAAAAGAGACACTGAAATATAGGGTTCTGTCTTTATTAGAGTAGGGAGTAGAATGCCTCTGGTTTCACAGTTTCACTCTTTATTTATTAATTTAAGACATAAAAATGGGAATTAAAATGGGGGAAGGGAAAAGCAAGTGGTCAGTCAACTACCTAGGTCAACCAGAAATTTATATTAGAAAAAGGAATTTCATGGGAAGGGCAGCCTGGTTCTTTATTTGATTGTGTAGCTGGCATTGTGTTTATTCAAGATGTATGTCCTTGAAGTGGATGTCTCGGTAATCAAAAGCTTAATGTCAGGCATTTATATTACAATCAGAAAAGCTAACTTTTAGGCACGTACATTATAATAAGGAACACTTCTAATTCAATCCCAAAGAAATAAATAACCCAAATTAAAATGGGCAAAGAATCTCTTTAGACATTTCTTCAAAGATATTTCAGTGACCAATAAACACAGGAATAGATGCTCAACATCATTAGGCACCTGGGATACACAAATCAAAACTATAATAGGATGCCACTTCACATCTACTAGGATGGATAGAATAATAAAAAACTCAGACAATAAGTATTAGCAAGGATGTGGAAAAATTGTAACTCTCATACATTTTTGTGGAAATATAAAACAGTGCAGCCACTTTAGAAAATAATCTGGCAGCTACTCACAACATTAAACATAGGCCATATGACTCCGTAATTCCACTCTTAGGTATATGACCAAAATAACTGAAAATATATGTCCAGAGAAAAACATGTTTATAGCAGATTTATTCATAACAGCTGAGAGGTGGTAAAATTCCAAATGTCCATCAATGGATGAATTGATAAAAAATGTGGTATATCCATACAAGGGAATATGGTTCAGCCATAAAAAATGAAGTACTAATACATGTTATAACATCTTTACACCCTGAAAACATTATGCTAAATAAAAGAAGTAAGTCACAGATCTCATACTATATGATTCCAATACTATATGAAACTCCAGAATAGGGAAGTTTATAGAGACAGAGAATAGATTTGTGGTTGTTGAGGGATGTGGGCTGGGGAGGCAGGGGGTAGGTAAGAAACAGACAAAGAATACAGGCTTTTTTGGACAATGAAAATGTTCTAAAATTGACTGTGATGATTGTGGTACATATCTGTGAATATATCCAAAACCATTTAACTGTACACTTAAATGGTTGAATTACATGGTATATAAATTATATTTCTATAAAGCTGTAACTCTTTGGGGGAGATATGTTCCCAGCCTGGTACAAATACCTTTGAAGCTGAAATCAGTCAAAGGGATAAATAAAGTGGGAGAAACCCGTTTATTGCTTACAAGCAGGCATCCTCTTCTGCATGCCTGTGTCTCTTGCCACCTGGATGCAAAAAGGTACCCCACCCATCCCCTCCAGTCCAGACAAGCCCTGTCTCCTACTTATAATTACCTATTGATATGGAGATGGACTACTTCGCTCCACTCCTTGCCAACACCTGTTGATATGGAGATGCACTAAGGCCAGGTGAGAGACTCTGGAAATATTGCAATTTTACCCACAGCAACCCCTCCAGAAATCTTGCCTCACAATCTACTCACTCCTCATAATCTGAAATGACACCTGTGCAAGAAAACTGTATCACTGTAACCAGATTAATAACACACAATAACAACAGCAATAAAATCATGATAATCCTCAAACTGGAGGATTCAGCTAGGTTCAAAGTCCTACTCAGATGAAGTCCATAGCTCGCCCATTCCACAGACAGTCAGTAGCTGAATGAGTAGGAGTTCAGAGCAATCATCATGCAGCAGCTGCAGCTGGGGGCAGGGATACTCAAGACCACAGAGACATAAAAGGAAATAACCTTAAGAGTGATAAGTTACATGTTTTAATGACAACAGCAGAGGCCAATCTTCTCCATCAGGTAGGATGTATGCAAGAGAGTGGTTCTGTGATAGTACAGTGGCAGGAATGGTATCTCCTTCTGGTCCAGTATACCAGACCTTCACCCTCTTTCTGTGGGAGTTACAGATGGGTCAATATATAGGACTATGGGAAGTACATGCACTGGCCATAAAGATAAAACAAAATTTCCCCGTAAGATGCTCTTACCTTCCAGATGTTTTGGGTACAATACTGTGGCCTTTTGGGGCCTCTATGCTGTTACTCCAGGAACACACAGGAGGCCAGCTTCCAGGCCTTTTCCCCAAGGTGCCAGAAGGGCCAGCCATCGCTGGTCCATGTATTTAAACATCCAGGGCCACATCCACTCAACAGAGTCTCCAGGGCTTAAGGCAGTTGGGGCTGTCAGTAGGATGTTGCTCTGCTGGCCATATCCTGGCTTCAATAACATCTCTTTGGTTTTCACAAACAGCTGTATAGTAGAGGCAGCAATATGTGTCAGCATGTCCACAGAGCCCAAGGCTCTTTTTTGGAGCCATTCAAATGCCATAGCACTGTTCATAAGCAAACTGACTAACCACGTAGACTACAGGTGTTCAACTTCAGGCCAGATTTCTATGAACCATTGTACCTCTCTATGATGCCTGCACCAGTAGGGTTATATTGTACATGCAACTTCCACTTTATTACTAATTGCTGCACCCATTCTTGTAATGCATGTCCAGTAAAGTGGGTGCCTCGATAGCTTTCAGTCACTTGCAGATGGCCATAGGCTGCAAAGAGATGCTCTAGGCTGCTCTTGGTGGTTTGCTGATCTACATGACATGCAGAAAAAGCAACCAACTGTCCAGTAGCTGTGTCCACACAAGTCAGGGCATACCAATATCCTTCTGATATGGGCAGAGGCCCAACATAGTCTATCTTCCACCTAACAAGGGGTATTGGCTCCTTTAATAGTCTCTCATGTTGCTGTTGGACTCAGTGTAAGTACATATTTTAGCACACAAGGCACTAATTCTGGACTCTACTGACTTCTTCAAAGATCAGTGGCAAGCCCCAAGAATAGGCTACATCCCACATTGTCTTTTGTCCCATGTGCAACAAATTCTTATAACCATTGGACCACATCAGAGGCACGTGTTCCTTATAGCCAACACACCCGGGCCAAAGTGTCCCCTTCACCATTCCCTGGTAATGACAAAGGCAAATGGCTCTGCACACTATATACAGTAACTGTCTTAGTCTGACCAGAGGCCTATAGGTCTTGTCACAACTCTTGCTCCCAAAAGGTATGGTGACCAGCCATCCAGTTGGCATGGCACCATGTCAGTAGCCACAGGGTCAAGCCCCAATAGACAGCCCAGCTCTCAGTGAAGACAGCTATAGAGAGGGCTCCTGGGTGATCATTAGCCATACTGCCCTTAACTTAGCCCACTGACTACTCTTCCCCTCTCTGTTCTCCATCCATATTGTCTCAGTCTTAGGATGGAAGGCCACAGCCTTCCACTTTCGGCTGCCCATGACTGTAGTAGTCTGTATATGAAGCATCTTCAGGTATAGGGTATTTTCCTTCCCTGATAAGGAAAGGCTCAAAAGCAAGTTCTTCCTGCTTTCCACTGGTATAGATCACTGACCGTAATGTGTTGGAATTCTCCACTTAAGGGGCTATTGCAAAGTGTGCTATGCTGCTGTAAATATGCATCTCATTTAGCTACTCTACAGTGGCCCAATGGACCCAAAAACTCTTGTAATACTGCCACAGTGGTAGGGATAGGGAAATCCTGGACCTTGTTTATGACTGCTTCTGTGATAACTTTTGTTTTACCCTATCAGACAACCCCCAAGATCTTTACAGACAAACCAGGTCCCTGAACCTTGGTACTGTTCACATCCCATCCTTTTACCTGTAAATGTTGCAGCAGTCTAGGAACTGCCCCTTCTAAATCTGCAAAAGAATCAGATATGAGCATAGCATCATCAATATAATGATACAGCCACATCATTTGTGGTTTCTTCCATGTGGCCAAGTCCTGGGCTACAAGTTCATGACAAATGGTGGGACTGTGGGACTGTGGAAGTTTCCCTGTGGAAGAACAGTGAATGTCTACTGCCAGCCTTCCTACGTGAAGGCAAACAGTTTCTGACTTTCCTGTGATATGTCAATAGAGAAGAAAGCATTAGCAAGGTCCACAACATAATGATATGTTCCTAGTTCATTACTGAGGATGTCCATAAGAGCTGCTACAGAGGGGACAGCAGCATGCAAAGGGGGTGTGAATTTATTCAATTCCCTGTAATCCATGGTTATATGGCAGGAGCCATCCAGCTTTTTCACTGGCCACACCAGGGAATTAAAAGGATTGTGAGTGGGCTTTATGATGCCCACCTTCTCCAACTCCTGTAGTTTCTCCAATTTCCTTGTGTCCCACAAGCAATTTATACTGATTAGAATTTGCCACCCACTGAGGTACAGGCAGAGCTACAGGTGGTTGCTTAGCATGTTCCCTCAGAACAGCCTTTACCACACATACCCTCAGTCTGAACTCACGTGCAGTGGTCTGTAACCACAGGCACTGTGGGATATTCACCTCCAAAATATATTCAGGGATGGAAGAAATGTACACAGTATACTCCTTTGGGGGTAAATGGCCTATTCCCTGTGGGATTTGGGCTTTCCTCATCCTAATTACCTTATCCCCAAAGCCATCTGTTACAGCTGGGGCCCAGGAAAATGCTCAGGGTTATCATAAATCAGAGAACATTCAGATCCTATGTCCACCAGTGCCAGGACACATTGTACATTCACAGTGGACCAATGAATTGTTAATCCTACCTGTGGCTTCTGGTCCCCACCACATCTTCCAAAGTGGGGTCCTTGACATTCCCAGTCAAACTGCAATACCCATTCATTCTCCTGTGGGAGTGAGGGCCCAGGTGGAGCCTGAGTACTGTCCCACAGGAACTCCTGCGGGGACACAGGACAGACATGGGGCTTAGCCTTCAGCTTCCATGTCCTGGACCTCAGCAGTTCAACTGCAGCTTTGGTTTTAATTGGTGCTGCAGTTCTAACAAGATCCTATTGGGCTGACCATCATGTTTTTCTTTCTCTACCTCCATCTTTATCTAATCAATAAACATCTGGGTCCTCAAAACCTTCATGTGGCCCTTTTCACCTCTCCTTCAGTCATAGTCCATACTTCCTTCCATGCTCTTATTGATTCAACCTACCCCAGACCTGCTAAGGTATGAGTAGCCACACTTATGGGTTGCTCTATGTGGGGGGCAAGAAGAGTCACTAGGGACCCAAAGTGAGATGGGGGAGCTGTATGGAGCACCAGATTTCTTATTCATACAGTGAACAACTCCTCATCATGGCCCTGGGGTCAATATTATAGATGATATTTTTCATGTCCAACTCCCATAACTCCTGCTGGAGCTCTGCCTTAATTTTCTAGCTAGTGGGTAAATATAGTAAATCACCCTGATTAGGCTGAACTGCCTTGATGGCTGCTGTCAGCCAATCCAGAAGCTCCTTATTCCCTGAGGTGTGATATAGGGAAAGTGTGAGTCTTCAGGGAAGCCACTCTACCCATTTCAGAACCTGATATAACATTGTTTACCACCACCATATCCCAGAGACACAAAAGCCATGTAGACAGAGGTTTTGACAACTTCTGCTGAAACCAGATGCTCATGTCCACCAGCTTTTACTGGGCATGGGGGCAGAGCATAGAGTGTTCTACAACCTGGAAAGAGGACTGCTTCTCCTCCTCAGGAGCCCAGAGTTGTGTTTTTATTTTCTTAATTACAACCAGGCAGGCCTTTAATATGGAAGTGGGATGGTTCCTTGGGCAGTGACCTCAGTAACAGATAAGACCTCAGCCATCCCCCTATCCTCCACTGACATCTTCTCTAGCATCTCTGTGGATCAAGGCACTGCTCTTTCTTCCCCCTTCCCCATGGCCTCCTGAAACACAGATTCTCCTGCTTCCTCCTCCCTCACTGCTAATGTATCTTCCAGGAGCATGACCTGTCTTCTCAATAACTGTCTGTCTTTCTTAAGGGCATCCTATAGGTCATCGCTGAGCTCCTCCATGTGATGACAAAGTTGTTTCTTTCCTCCTGAAGTTTGTCTCTCTGCTCAATAACCTTTCCACTATCTCAAGAAGCAAACATCCCACAATTCCAACTGCTGTACAGCCATGCATAGCCTCTAAGCAGTCTTATACCTCAAGGAGGGCTAATTACACAGCTTCCAGTGTCTCCACCCTTCCCCAATTCTGGGGAAAGTCCCATCCATCTAGGAGGTGATTTGCTCTAAACCAGTTTCCCACTGGGAACTCCCCATATGGAAGCCCCATGGTAAGAGGTTCCTAGGTGAAGCTGCACCCTCCACCACTGCTGGAGGTAAGGGTGAGTCATCACCCTCCCCCCAGACAGAAGCCGCTGTGGCCTGTCCACCATTCACAGCAAGTTTCTGGGTATCTCTCCACTATCTTTAGGGGCTGTCCTCCAAAGCGTTGTAGCCATGAAGACATATTTTAGGTTTAGAGATCTTGCCAACTATGCTAGTTATAACTTCGGGGGAAAATATGTTCCCAGTCCTGGGCAAATTACCTTTGAAGCTGAAACCATTCAAAGGGAGAAATGAAGTGGGAAAAACCCATTTATTGCCTACACACAGTTGTCCTCTTGTGTTCACACTTGTCTCTCATGACCCAGCTACAAAGAGGGATCCCCACCAAAACTGTCTGTTCCAGATATGCCCTCACTCCCCCTTGTAAATACCTACTGATATGGAGATGGACTACTTCTCTCAACCTCTTGGAAACACCTATTGGTATGGAAATGCACTAAGGCCAGTCAAGAGATTCTAGAAATATTGCAATTTTACCCACAGATTAAATAAGGAATTAATTCGTTGTTTAATAAATTTAGATAATTAGAGATGAATACAAGTTAAACCACTCACCAAAATAGCACAAAAATTGAATTAATATGATATACATGAATGGGATATCTTATTTTCCCAAAGCTATGAATGAACATACAAACTAATTTAACATCAATTACCTAACTGCCTAAGTCCTGAAGATGGATATAACCCTGGTTGTGGTTATTAGGAGACTTAATTTAAAACTGACCAATATTAAAGTAAAAAACCCATCGGTAGACAATGCATGAAAATTTTATAGTTTGAGTAATCAATGTCCACTGAGTAAAAATGTGAAGACAATAAAGAACAAAGCCAGAAACCAAGATTGAAGAAGTTATGTCTATTTACATCATATTCATCAGACAGTGTGTCTAAGTGTTTTTTTTTTTTCCCTTGTTGCACATGGGAATTATTAGGGGATCTTTTAAGTAGAATCTCTTGGTTTGGAGCCCGGACCTTGGCATCTTTAAAGTTTCCTATGTGAGTCTAATGGACTCCCAAAGTGGAAAACTACTAGGCTAGGTGAAGAGAAAACCAATATGACCAAGAGGGAAGGGACAAAGTGGAATGCCCTCCTGGAGGATTGATCCAGTTAGGTGCTGTGGTGAGTTCTGGAGGCGGTGGGAAGTCAAACACCTGGGTATGTTATGTACGGTTTTTCTGAAGCCTGAGATACCAGATCTAAAAGGGCCTTTACTAATTCCTGAGTATAACTTTACTCCCCCTTCTCCACCCAGTGTGTATGGGACACATGTATACATAAAAGGGAAAGGACTTGCCTGAGGTCAGAGTGAATCACTGGCAGATCCCAAGTCTTCTGACTCCAAATGAGTAAACTTTACCCTCACCCACTGCTTCCTGCTTTATAGTCTGAACCAGGTTTAAAAGACAGGCATTTCTTAAATGGCCTATTAATAAATTCAGTCTTTTCTGAAATCTCTTTCCAAGCTGCCTAGGGCTTCAAATCTTTATCTTAAATACTGATTTTTCAAAGCTACATTACATAATCAGTTCAGCAATAAACCTTTTAAGTTATATGACTTAGTCAAAGCAAATCTTTTCCTGCCAAGATTCATGATTCCTGCCTGTCTCATTCTATGAGCATGATAATAAATACCCTTTGCTGAATGCCAACAGCAGACTGGGTACTTTAATGCACTTGCAACTTGGGAGATGGTGAAGGAGATGTAGTTTGAACCCAATGCCATACATATATTTTCCTGACCTTTCACCCTTCTGAAGACCATAAACACTCTGAATTCACAGCTAATCATCCTTCCCAAGTCTGTTATTGCTATGTTTGATGTAGGAAGTTTGTTCCAATTGATTTTTTTTTGTTTTTTTTTACAATATATATTATTTTAGTATCATTAACCTACAATTACATGAGCAATATTGTGATGATTAAACTACCCCCTGCATCAGGTCCCCCCACCAACCCTATTACAGTCACTGTCCATCAGTGTAGTGAGATGAGAATCACTACTTGTCTTCTCTGAGCTGTACAGTCCCCCCATGCCCCAACACCCTATGTCTGCCAATCGTAATGCCCCTTTTACCCTCTTATCCCTCCCTTCCCACCCTTCTTCCCCAATCCCTTTTCCTTTGGTAACTATTAGTCCGTTCTTGGGTTCTGTGAGTCTGCTGCTGTTTTGTTCCTTCAGTTTTTTTTTTTCTTTGTTCTTATACTCCACATATGAGTGAGATCATTTGGTACTTGTCTTTTTCGGCCTGGCTTATTTCACTGAGCATAATACCCACCAGTTCCATCCATGTTGTTGCAAATGGTAGGATTTTTTTTCTTATGGCTGCATAATATTCCATGGTGTATATGTACCACATATTCTTAATCCATTCATCTACTGATGGGCACTTAGGTTGCTTCCATTTCGTGGCTATTGTAAATAGTGTTGCAATAAACATAGGGGTGCATCTGTCTTTTTGAAACTGGGCTGCTGCATTCTTGGGGTAAATTCCTAGGAGTGGTATTCCTGGGTCATATGGTATTTCTATTTTGAGTTTTTTGAGGAACCTCCATACTGCTTTCCACAATGGTTGAACTAATTTGCATTCCCACCAGCAATGTAGGAGGGTTCCCCTCTCTCCACATCCTCGCCAACATTTGTTGTTGTTTGTGTTTTGGATGTTGGACATCCTCACAGGTGTGAGGTGATATCTCATTGTGGTTTTAATCGGCATTTCTCTGATGATTAGCGATGTGGAGCATCTTTTCATGTGCCTGTTGGCCATTTGAATTTCTTCCTTAGAGAAGTGTCTATTCATGTCCTGTGCCCATTTCTTAATTGGGTTATTTGCTTTTTGTTTGTTAAGGTGCGTGAGTCCTTTGTATATTTTGGATGTCAACCCCTTATCAGATATATCATTTATGAATATATTTTACCATATTGTTGGATGTCTTTTAGTTCTACTGATGGTGTCCTTTGCTGTACAGAAGCTTTTCAACTTGATATAGTCCCATTTGTTCATTTTTGCTTTGCTTTCCCTTGCCTGGGGAGATATGATCATGAAGAAATCGCTCATGTTTATGTCCAAGAGATTTTTGCCTATGTTTTTTTCTAATAGTTTTATGGTTCCATGATTTACATTCAGGTCTTTGATCCACCTTGAGTTTACCTTTGTGTATGGGGTTACACAGTAGTCCAGTTTCATTCTCTTACATGTAGCTGTCCAGTTTTTCCAACACCAGCTGCTGAAGAGGCTGGCCTCTCCCCATTGTATATCCAGGGCTCCTTTATCAAATATTAATTGACTGTAGGTGTTTGGGTTAATGTTTGGATTTTCTATTCTGTTCCACTGGTCTGTGGGTCTGTTTTTGTGCCAGTACCAAATTGTCTTGATTATTGTGGCTTTTTAGTAGAGCTTGAAGTCAGGGAGCGTAATTCCCCGTGTTTGATTCCTCCTTCTCAGGATTGTTTTGGCTATTTGGGGTCTTTTGTGGTTCCATATGAATTTTAGAATTATTTGTTCCAGTTCATTGAAGAAAGCTGTTGGTAGTTTGATAGGGATTGCGTTGAATCTGTAGATTCCTTTAGGTAGTATAGCCATTTTGACAATATTTATTCCTCCTACCCAAGAGCATGGGATGCATTTCCATTTGTTAGTGTCTTACTTAATTTCTCCTAGGAGTGTCTTGTGGTTTTCAGAGTACAGGTCTTTCACTTCCTTCGTTAGGTTTATTCCTAGGTATTTTATACTTTTAGGTGCAGTTGTGAATGGAATTGTTTTTCTGATTTCTCTTTCTGTTAGCTCATCATTAGTGTATAGGAAAGCAACAGATTTCTGTGTGTTAATTTTATATCCTGCAACTTTGCTGAATTCAGATATTAGTTCTAGTAGTTTTGGAGTGGAGTCTTTAGGGCTTTCTATGTACAGTATCATGTCATATGCAAATAGTGACAATTTGACTTCTTCTTTACAAATTTGGATGCCTTGGATGTCTTTGTTTTGTCTGATTGCCGTGGCTAGGACCTCCAGTACTATGTTGAATAACTGGAGAGAGTGAGCACGCCTGTCTTGTTCCCAATCTTAGATGAAAAGCTTTCAGCTTCTCGCTATTAAGTATGATGTTAGCTGTGGGTTTGTCAAATATAGCCTTTATGTTGTTGAGGTACTTGCCATCTATACCCATTCTGTTGAGAGTTTTAATCAAAAATGGATGCTGAATTTTGTCAAATGCTTTTTCAGCATCTATGGAGATGATCATGTGATTTTTGTTCTTTTTATTGACGTGATGGATGACGTTGATGGATTTTCGAATGTGGTACCATCCTTGCATCCCTGGGATGAATCCCACTTGATCATGGTGTATGATCCTCTTGATGTATTTTTAAATTCGGTTTGCTAATATTTTGTTGAGTATTTTTGCATCGACGTTCATTAGGGATATTGGTCTGTAATTTTCTTTTTTAGTGAGGTCTTTGCCCAGTTTTGGTATTAGAATGATGCTGGCTTCATAGAAAGAGTTTGGAAGTATTCCCTCCTCTTCTATTTTTTGGAAAACTTTAAGGAGAATGGGTGTTATTTCTTCTCTATATGTCTGGGTGAATTCAGAGGTGAATCCATCAGGTCCAGGGCTTTTGTTCTTGGGTAGTTTTTTGATTACCAATTCAATTTCATTGCTGGTGATTGGTCTGTTTAGTTTTTCTGTTTCCTGCTTGGTCAGTCTTGGAAGGCTCTATTTTTCTAAGAAGTTGTCCATTTCTTCTAGGTTTTCGAGCTTGTTTGCATATAGATTCTCATAATATTCTCTTACAATTCTTTGTATTTCTGTGGGTCCGTCATTATTTTTCCTTTCTCATTTGTGATTCTGTTTATGTGTGTAGATTCTCTTTTTCTCTTAATGAGTCTGGTTATGGGGTTATCTATTTTGTTTACTTTTTCAAAAAACCAATTCTTGGTTTCATTGATGTTTTCTATTGTTTTATTTTTCTCAATTTTATTTATTTATTCTCTGATCTTTATTATGTACCTCCTTCTGGTGACTTTGCACCTCATTTGTTCTTCTTTTTCCAATTTCAGTAATTGTGTCTTTAGACTATTCATTTGGGAATGTTCTTCCTTCTTTAAATATTCCTGGATTGCAATATAATTTCCTCTTAGAACTGCCTTTGCTGCATCCCACAGAAATTGTGGCTTTGTGTTTTTCTTTTCATTAGTCTCCATATATTCTTTGATTTCTGTTTTTATTTGGTCGTTAACCCATTGGTTAATAAGGAGAATGTTGTTAAGTCTCCATGTTTTTGTGAGCCTTTTTGATTTCTTTCTCAAATTTATTTCTAGTTTTATACCTTTGTAATCTGAGAAGTTGGTTGGTAGGATTTCAATATTTTTGACTTTACTGAGGTTCGTTTTGTGGCCTAGTATGTGGTTTATTCTGGAAAATGTTCCATGTGCACTTGAGAAGAATGTGTACCCTGTTGCTTTTGGGTGTAGAGTTCTGTAGATGTCAGGTCCATCCTTTCTAGTGTGTTGTTCAATGCCTCTGTGTGTTTACTTATTCTCTGTCGGATTAATCTGTCTTTTGGAGTGAGTGGTGTGTTGAAGTCTACTAAAATGAATGCATTGCTATTTCCTCCTTTAATTCTGTTAGTATTTGTTTCACATATGCTGGCGTTCCTGTGTTGGGTGCATATATATTTATAATGGTTATATCTTCTTGTTGGACTGACCCCTTTATCATTATGTAATGT
>JAQQAC010016209.1:49991987-50029904 GCA_029783875.1 Phataginus tricuspis | reverse complement strand
AATGGTTGAACTAATTTGCATTCCCACCAGCAATGTAGGAGGGTTCCCCTCTCTCCACATCCTCGCCAACATTTGTTGTTGTTTGTGTTTTGGATGTTGGACATCCTCACAGGTGTGAGGTGATATCTCATTGTGGTTTTAATCGGCATTTCTCTGATGATTAGCGATGTGGAGCATCTTTTCATGTGCCTGTTGGCCATTTGAATTTCTTCCTTAGAGAAGTGTCTATTCATGTCCTGTGCCCATTTCTTAATTGGGTTATTTGCTTTTTGTTTGTTAAGGTGCGTGAGTCCTTTGTATATTTTGGATGTCAACCCCTTATCAGATATATCATTTATGAATATATTTTACCATATTGTTGGATGTCTTTTAGTTCTACTGATGGTGTCCTTTGCTGTACAGAAGCTTTTCAACTTGATATAGTCCCATTTGTTCATTTTTGCTTTGCTTTCCCTTGCCTGGGGAGATATGATCATGAAGAAATCGCTCATGTTTATGTCCAAGAGATTTTTGCCTATGTTTTTTTCTAATAGTTTTATGGTTCCATGATTTACATTCAGGTCTTTGATCCACCTTGAGTTTACCTTTGTGTATGGGGTTACACAGTAGTCCAGTTTCATTCTCTTACATGTAGCTGTCCAGTTTTTCCAACACCAGCTGCTGAAGAGGCTGGCCTCTCCCCATTGTATATCCAGGGCTCCTTTATCAAATATTAATTGACTGTAGGTGTTTGGGTTAATGTTTGGATTTTCTATTCTGTTCCACTGGTCTGTGGGTCTGTTTTTGTGCCAGTACCAAATTGTCTTGATTATTGTGGCTTTTTAGTAGAGCTTGAAGTCAGGGAGCGTAATTCCCCGTGTTTGATTCCTCCTTCTCAGGATTGTTTTGGCTATTTGGGGTCTTTTGTGGTTCCATATGAATTTTAGAATTATTTGTTCCAGTTCATTGAAGAAAGCTGTTGGTAGTTTGATAGGGATTGCGTTGAATCTGTAGATTCCTTTAGGTAGTATAGCCATTTTGACAATATTTATTCCTCCTACCCAAGAGCATGGGATGCATTTCCATTTGTTAGTGTCTTACTTAATTTCTCCTAGGAGTGTCTTGTGGTTTTCAGAGTACAGGTCTTTCACTTCCTTCGTTAGGTTTATTCCTAGGTATTTTATACTTTTAGGTGCAGTTGTGAATGGAATTGTTTTTCTGATTTCTCTTTCTGTTAGCTCATCATTAGTGTATAGGAAAGCAACAGATTTCTGTGTGTTAATTTTATATCCTGCAACTTTGCTGAATTCAGATATTAGTTCTAGTAGTTTTGGAGTGGAGTCTTTAGGGCTTTCTATGTACAGTATCATGTCATATGCAAATAGTGACAATTTGACTTCTTCTTTACAAATTTGGATGCCTTGGATGTCTTTGTTTTGTCTGATTGCCGTGGCTAGGACCTCCAGTACTATGTTGAATAACTGGAGAGAGTGAGCACGCCTGTCTTGTTCCCAATCTTAGATGAAAAGCTTTCAGCTTCTCGCTATTAAGTATGATGTTAGCTGTGGGTTTGTCAAATATAGCCTTTATGTTGTTGAGGTACTTGCCATCTATACCCATTCTGTTGAGAGTTTTAATCAAAAATGGATGCTGAATTTTGTCAAATGCTTTTTCAGCATCTATGGAGATGATCATGTGGTTTTTGTTCTTCTTTTTATTGATGTGATGGATGATGTTGATGGATTTTCGAATGTTGTACCATCCTTGCATCCCTGGGATGAATCCCACTTGATCATGGTGTATGATCCTCTTGATGTATTTTTAAATTCGGTTTGCTAATATTTTGTTGAGTATTTTTGCATCGACGTTCATTAGGGATATTGGTCTGTAATTTTCTTTTTTAGTGAGGTCTTTGCCCAGTTTTGGTATTAGAATGATGCTGGCTTCATAGAAAGAGTTTGGAAGTATTCCCTCCTCTTCTATTTTTTGGAAAACTTTAAGGAGAATGGGTGTTATTTCTTCTCTATATGTCTGGGTGAATTCAGAGGTGAATCCATCAGGTCCAGGGCTTTTGTTCTTGGGTAGTTTTTTGATTACCAATTCAATTTCATTGCTGGTGATTGGTCTGTTTAGTTTTTCTGTTTCCTGCTTGGTCAGTCTTGGAAGGCTCTATTTTTCTAAGAAGTTGTCCATTTCTTCTAGGTTTTCGAGCTTGTTAGCATATAGATGCTCGGAATATTCTCTTATAATTCTTTGTATTTCTGTGGGGTCCGTCGTTACTTTCCCTTTCTCATTTCTGATTCTGTTTATGTGTGTAGATTCTCTTTTTCTCTTAATGAGTCTGGCTAGGGGTTTATCTATTTTGTTTATTTTTTCAAAGAACCAGGTTTTGGTTTCATTGATTTTTTCTATTGTTTTATTCTTCTCAATTTTATTTATTTCTTCTCTGATCTTTATTATGTCTCTCCTTCTGGTAACTTTGGGCCTCATTTGTTCTTCTTTTTCCAGTTTCAATAATTGTGTCCTTAGACTGTTCATTTGGGAATGTTCTTCCTTCTTTAAATGGGCCTGGATTGCAATGTACTTTGCTCTTAAGACTGCCTTTGCTGCGTCCCACAGAAATTGTGGCTTTGTGTTGTTGTTGTCATTAGTCTCCATATATTCTTTGATTTCTGTTTTGATTTGGTCGTTAACCCATTGATTCATTAGGAGAATGTTGTTAAGTCTCCATGTATTTGTGAGCCTTTTTGATTTCTTTCTGAAATTTATTTCTAGTTTTATACCTTTATGATCTGAGAAGTTGGTTGGTAGGATTTCAATATTTTTGAATTTACTGAGGTTGTTTTTGTGGCCTAGAATGTGGTCTATTCTGGAAAATGTTCCATGTGCAATTGAGAAGACCATGTATCCTGCTGCTTTTGGGTGCAGAGTTCTGTAGATATCTGTTAGGTCCATCTGTTCTAGTGTGTTGTTCAGTGCCTCTGTGTCTTTACTTATCCTCTGCCTGGTTGAATTATCCTTTGGAGTGAGTGGCGTGTTAAAGTCTCCGAAAATAATTGCATTGCTGTCTATTTCCTCCTTCACTTCTGTTAGTATTTGTTTCACATATGCTGATGCTCCTGTGTTGGGTGCATATATATTTATAATGGTTATATCTTCTTGTTGGACTGACCCCTTTATAATTATGTAATGTCCATCTTTATCTCTTGCTACTTTCTTCGTTTTGAAGTCTATTTTACCTGATACAAGTACTGCAGCCCCTGCTTTTTTCTCTTTGTTGTTTGCTTGAAATATTTTTTTCCATCCCTTTACTTTTAGTCTGTGTATATCTTTGGGTTTGAGGTGAGTCTCTTGTAAGCAGCATATAGATGGGTCTTGCTTTTTTATCCACTCTGTTACTCTGTGTCTTTTGATTGGTGCATTCAGTCCATTTACATTTAGGGTGATTATTGATAGATATGTACTTATTGCCGTTGCAGGCTTTAGATTCGTGGTTACCAAAGGTTCAAGTGTTGCTTCTTTACTATCTGAGAATCTAACTTAACTTTCTTGTTAAGTTATTGTGAATGCCGTCTGATGTTTCTTTATCTCTCCTTTCCTATTCTTCCTCCTCCTTTCTTTATATATTAGGTGTTTTATTCTTTGTCTTTAGTTGGTATTTGGATGGTCTGCTTTCTTTGCTATGATTTTATTTTCTCTGGTGAAATCTTTTTAGCCTTAGGGGTGTTTCCCTCTAGAGCACTCCGTTTAAGATATCCTGTAGTGGTGGTTTATGGGAGGCAAACTCTCTCAACTTTTTTTGTCTTGAAATTGTTTAATCCCTCTGTCATATTTAAATGATAATCGTGCTGGATACAATATTCTTGGTTCGCGGCCCTTCTGTTTCATTACGTTAAATATATCATGCCATTCTCTTCTGGCCTGTAAGGTTTCTGTTGAGAAGTCTGATGACAGTCTGATGGGTTTTCCTTTGTAGGTGATCTTTTTTCTCTCTCTAGCTGCCTTTAATACTCTGTCCTTATCTTTGATGTTTGCCATCTTGATTATTATGTGTCTTGGTGTTGTCTTCTTTGGGTCCCTTGTGTTGGGAGATCTGTGGGCTTCCGTGAACTGTGAGACTATTTCCTTCCCCAGCGTGGGGAAGTTTTCGGCAATTATTTCTTCAAAGACACTTTGTATTCCTTTTTCTCTCTCTTCTTCCTCTGGTACTCCTATTATGCGAATATTGTTCCGTTTGGATTGGTCACATAGTTCTCTTAATATTCTTTCATTCTTAGAGATCCTTTTATCTCTCTCTTCCTCCACTTCTTTGTATACCTGGTCCCTGTCTTGCAATTCCTTGATAGTGTCTTGAATCTGATTCAATCTGCTGTTGAGCCCGTCAATGGCTTATCTCATTTCTGCATTGTGTTTCCTCACTTCCCTCACTTCCTCCCTCAGCTCTTGCACATTTTTCTGTAGATCCGTCAGCATGGCTATGACTTTTATTCTGAATTCTTTTTCTGGAAGACTATGCATGTCGATTCCTTCAGATTCTTTCTCTGGGGTGGTTTTTGTCTGAAGCTTTGTCTGTATCATATTTTTCTTTCTTCTCATGACTATAGAATTAGTTGTTGGTAGTTGTCACGTATGTCCACTGGGCTCTTTACGACTTTAAAAAGGAAAGAGGAGAGAGGAGAGAAAAGAAAAAAGAAAACAAAGAGAAGAAAAAAATACTTCTACTAATAAAAAAAGTAAAAAAAGAGAGAGAAAAAGAAAAGAAAAGAGAGAAAATGAAAAGCAGCAACACGTAATAGAAAAAATAACAACAACAAAAAAAACCAAAAAAAAACAAAAAACACCAAAACCCCCACCGGGGGTGGTTTCTGTATGAGTGCTGTTGGTGGCGCTATTGCTCCACTATTCCAGAGCCGTGGCCACGTCGCTCCACAGGGTCCTTTAAAGCTGTGGCCGGGGTGAGAATGAATGGGAGGCTGTTGAAAGAGAGGGAAAGAAAAAAAGGAAAAGAAAAGTGAGAAAAAACAATAACGAAAAAGAAAAAAAAGCCACTGGGAGTGGGTTCTGTGTGAATGCTGTAGGTGGCGCTGTTGCTCCACTATTCCAGGGCCATGGCCACACTGCTCCGCCAGGCCCTTTATAAAGCTCTGGCTGGGTTGGGAACGAATGAGAAACTGTTGATCTCTGTGGGGGTCTTAATAGCAGCCACCCTTTCCCAGTCACCAGCTGAGGGGTCCAAAGTTCCCCAGGACTCCCAGCGTGCTGGGCTCAGCTTGCGCGACTATCCGGCCCCTCTACTGAGCTCCTGTCTCTTTACGACCACTGTGAAAGAGCACGCGCTTTTCTTCCCTTTTTTTTCACTTCTTTTTCCTTCCCAGAGCCTGCTGCGGGCAACTTGCACATTCCCGGCTGGGACCCTGTGCCCTCTGTCTCTCCAATCTCCACTACACTGCAGGCTGTGTGTCGGCGCTCCCAGCGCAGACTTCCACTCCCTCCCAGCTCTGAATCCTCTCCTCCCACTGAAGTGCTGGGGGAGAGGAGCCCTCAGTCCCACCGGGTCATGGCTCCGTACCTTACCCGCCTTGCCGGGACTCCCGCTGGAGTTCTGGGGTGGCAGAGAGCTCTGGTCTCGCTGGGTCACGGCTCCATCCCTGCTCGCCAGGTGTCGAGTCCTCTCTCCGGAGTGTCTGACCGCCAGAGCTCTGGGGGGGAGGAGCGCTCGGTCCCGCCGGGTCGTGGCTCCATATCCCATCCGCCTCACCGGCTGCCAAGTTCTCTCAGGTGTACCTGTACGCTGTGCACTTTCCTGTGTATTCTGGTCTCTCTTTTAGGGATAGTTGTATTTGCTGTATTTTTGTGAATAAATATAATGTTGGGAGGAATTTTTCTGCCAGTCCGTTCATGTCGCCATCTTCCCGCTATTCCAATTGTTTTATCTGCCACCTGAAATTTTCTCCTTCCTTCCCAGTGTTCTCCTTTCCTACTTTCTCAGTGTGTAGCAATTCATGATGTATTATGTGTATGTGTTGGGGCCTATTGTAAGTTTAATCTAACTCCACGGTGAGCTAGCAAAAGTCTTCCTTATCTTTGTTTCTTCCCTTTACCAGGCTAGACTACTTCCCAGTTTACAATTGCTTCAACTAGCTCAGTTTAAAATTGCCTCTCCCAGCCCTTGAGCTGACACTGACATACAAATAGTAGTGTGTCTACTGGTCTTGACCTTATTTCTTCAGTCACAGAAGCAAAATACATATTTCGTATTATAGAAAAAGTTTAATACCCAGCCCTGGGTTTCTCCATATCAAGAAATAGTACTTTAGGGTAGGATGGGCAAGGTATGCAGAGAACTGGGGATTTTACTCTGCTCTACCTTATCTCTTGTGGTTTTAGATCGTATCTAGCAACAATTTTTGTCTGTGGCTATACTCTGGTTGTTGTTTTGGTGTTTTGTTGTATTCAGTTGCCCTGTGAAGCTTCAGAGGAATTGGCTTTCACACTTGATAATGTCCTGAGCCCACTACAAACAAGCACTCTTCAGGTATGTCATAAACGATAGACTGTCCCAACGTTTTCTATCTTCAATACTTAGAAGAAGGAAGTGGGCTTGGTCATCTGATTCCACTGGGACAAGGTCAGAACTTTTGAGATGCTGAAAAAGGGAGCAAGAGATTCCCATAAAACTTCCTTCTGTTTTGATGATTTCCCATCTTGTTTAATGCACAATGAAAATCGCACCAACTCATATTCACTGCTTTCACATTTCCAATGGTATTCCTGTCATCTGAATTCCCCATCCTGGCCATAAATGGAAATAACATGAGGGCACAGAGATGTGGGTTTGACTCCTGACTCTGGGTAAACTTTTACAAAGTAATAAACTTATTTCAGTCAGTTTCTTTATGTGAAAAAGGGAAATAAAATACATAGCTTGCAAAGCTGTTTTGAGAATTCAGTGATATAACTTCGATGCAAGAATAAAATATTTTCCACAAAGCAGGGACAAGATATTTGATAAATTCTTATTTTTGTCTTCTACTCCCTCCCAGATATTGTTCCTGTGGCATCTGCTTCTTGAGTGGGTTATAACCTGGCTGAGTCTTGGTCCCCAAAATTCTGGGTTGGTTCTAAAAGCTGGGGAAATAGTAATGGTAATAGCTAGCTCTAACCCAGACACTGAGTTAAATTTTTTTCATGTATCAACCCATTTAATAATCATGACCACCCTGTGATATAGGTTATTGTCTCAATTTTATGTATAGAACAACTGAGTTATAGCAAGTTCAATAATTTGCTTAATGTGTTCAGCTAGTAAGTGATAGAGCCAACATTTGAACAAAAGCAGTTTAATTGTAGAGAGTCTTTACTTCTAACTGCTATATCACATGTCTGGTAACATT
Organism: Phataginus tricuspis; assembly: GCA_029783875.1. Taxonomy (NCBI): domain Eukaryota; kingdom Metazoa; phylum Chordata; class Mammalia; order Pholidota; family Manidae; genus Phataginus; species Phataginus tricuspis. The sequence goes on along the minus strand of JAQQAC010016209.1, from coordinate 50,022,531 downwards.
AGACTTGGCTTGAGCGGAACAAACACTAATTTGAGACTCCAATTCTTTCACTTCTTGGCCTGTTGAGAAAAGCAGAGGCTAGAGTCATCCTGTGTAGGGGGTGCAACTACTCACAGAAACTTTTCCTCTTCACCTTTGTGTCCAACAACTTTAGGCCTGTGAGAGAGCAACATTTTGTAATTTTCTCATACTTGAGTGTAATCTTTAAGAATTCCTCAAATGTACTTTGCCCCAAACACAGCTGTTGTTACCACTTTGCTACTGCAGCAGCCAAAATCATTCTCTGGCCTGGAGACAGTCAGAACCCCTTCTCTAGCTGTTACTCTATAGTTGGCTAAGATGGTATAAATTTGTGTGCCAAGTTGAAGATGTATTTGATTGGGTGGAAACCTCTTTAGTGGACTAAGGACCTTGGATGCAAAGGGGAGACTGCAAGGCCAGAGATGATGGCCTTGCCTAATCCAGTCGTAGGTATACCAGGCAACTACCTATGATGGTGCTTCTCTAAGCAGGCACATGAACACTGAGGTAATAGCTGCCCTTTCAATCTATATCCTTGAGGGCTAATGTGTCCATTCCTACTCTTATTCACCCCTAAGCTGCTGGCAGGGAAGGCTGTGAAGCTGATGCCAAATAATAATTGGGTTTGGGTCATGTGAAGAGAATCTTCATCATCCCTGGCATGACTGAATGTGCTACTGAGTGATTTAATGTGTGATTTTGAACAAATCCATTTTACTCTCTGAGCCTCTGTTTCCCCATCTGAATGATAAAGGAGTTGAAATATATCAATAGTTTTCTAATTATTTTAAGCAGCAATTAATTTTTTTCAAATGCAGACTTAAATCAAAGCCTGGTACAAAAAATAGAAAAACAGTAAAGTTGCTCTTGGAAATTGAGGATAGCAGAGATGGCAGGGATGGCAGGGACATCAACATTAAAGGAAGAGGATTATGATCTGGAGCCCTAACTGCTTATATTCACCTTTATACCCACTTGGTAGGCTCTGAAGCACCTTGGGATACCATAATTTGAAAACTTTCATCTAAATAGTCTTGAGGTCCCCATCTAAACAGGAAGTTCTTATAGTCAATGGTGGTTAGGGAAAATGGGATACCTGGAAATAAGGGAGATAAAAGAGGCCTAGGTAATGTTAAGACCACCCTTCTCAAACTTTCACAGAAAACATCATCCACAAATACTGGTGAATTGTTAGGTGATGAGTGAGGTTGAGGCAGTGGCTCCCATTCTCACAACTCCTACCTCTGAGGATAATGAGAGAGGAAGATAAGAAAGATTAGTTGGAGGCACAAATTCTAATTGGGAATGGTGTAACCAGTGACAGGAACCTAGAATTCCTAAGTCCTCATCTGATTCCAGTCCTGACATGCTGTGAAAACTTTGTCAAATAAATCTCCCTCCTTCTCTGGTTCTGTTTTTGCCTTTCTGACACCAGAAGGACAACACCAATCAACATGAACAGTCTTGGGTAACTCTGGTGGAAATGTTGGCTGTTGGAACAGAAAGTATTTCTATTGTCTTTACTTTATGTCCCCTGGTTTCCTGTCTCCCTCAAGCAGTTGTGTGAAGTGTCATCAATGATTTTTTTTTCTTGGTTCTTCCCAGGGCCAGTAGGAAATATATATACCTACCTTCAATTTTGGATTCAGGACAGGCCATGTTCATGAAACACTTGAAGTAAAGAATAAATTGAAATGATAGAAAGGACACATTTCTATAATAGATGGGAATCTGTTCTCTTGAAATGAGCTTGTGGCTTAGAAAGGATCTCAGACAAACATCTTAAGTACTGCTTAATGGCCCACTGCAACAGGGTCTGCAGGGTAACAAGGACAGGGCATTTTAGGGCAACCTAGGCAACACAGGAAGATCAAACCAGGTTCTTCCTCTCTTTAATTTGGGTCTGGATCTCTGAGGGACTATAACATATCTGTTTCCCAAATATTTCCCTTGTACTTCCTCCCAGAAGGAACTAGTAAGCATATACAATTAGGAGAATACAAGGAAGGTTTAATAAAGAGACTATTTACAAAAGTGTGAGGAAGTAGGGAAACCACAAGACCATCCAGTACTCACAGTGGGGCTTTGTCACTACTCTTAAGGCTGAAAGAATGAGAAGAGAGGGTTACCAAAATTTGGAAGGCAACTGTCTTATGGAGAGGGCTGTCAGGTGAGGAGCTTTGACGTTCAGTTGAGAGGTACAGCCAGCTCAAGATGGTATCACAGGGAAGGAGCTGGAAAAATAAAGACCCTGACTCCACTCTTTTTCCTGCCTCCAATCTTCTGCAGGGGTTCCACATGAACAAACCCAGCTGGGAGCCAGAAGGCACTGGAGTTTTTTAATGTACAAGCCAGCCTACTGGGAGAGAAAGCAGGTTGAAGGGGTGTGAAGAGCAGATCTACAGAGGCAAAAGGAAGCTAGCCAACACAGTTTGGTTGGTGAATACAGCTCCACACACCACTTTCCCCTGCCACAAAATCTGTTCTAGTTCTCTCATTATCTCTCTTCTGACATCTTTTCAGATCCAAATCCAGAGACTTTCAGCTCCAGCATCAAATTTAGAACCTTCTAGTCTCAGAAGCTTCTAGTACCAGATATTTCCTGCTATCTTTGACTCTAGAACTCCACTGCTCTAGAATTCTTTCAGGAATCATTGTCTTGAGAACACAATTGATTCTGAAATATTCTTTGGCTATCAATTTATCTGAAGTATAGTAGTATGACTAAATTGCTTCAGCTTCAGGTTTTGGGTCTCTTGCTCCTCTGTGTACCATGTACGCAAGCTGTTGTCACTATAAATAATAATGAAAGATGAGTTTCCTAAAGCAGAGGCTGGCATTGCTCACAGGGTGTGAAATGATTGGAGGATGAGGGAGTCAGATGGGGTACCAAGTGAGAGAAAAATGCTGACCTGGCTACAGGGAATGACCTTTACCCCACTGATAGGTGAGATAGGAAAAGGATCAGAGATAGCATCTAACGCCTACCATCAACCTCCTAGATGGTTCTCCAAAGGCTAACGTTTACAGTTTCAATACCTTACACAGAGTGTTTTCACCCAAAATATCTCCACTGTACCCATGGTGGACAGTAGCACTGAATTTGACATCAAAACACTTGGGTTTAAATCTTTGCTTATTACTTGTTATGTGAACTGGGGCCACTTTTTTCTCTCTGTCCTTTAGTTCATCTAATAGGGCCAACAATCCCTTTCCTGCCATCTTTCCCAGGGTGACTTCTTAGGAACCAGTGAGATCATGGGTGGAAAACTGGCAGTTTATGCACTGTAATATGTTGGATCCAGGGTGCCTCCACAGTGAGTGTATATGAGTGAGTGAGTGATATCATGTGTATGAGTGAGACTTTCAGCATGATAGTTTGTGTTACTGAGTATGCATGATTGTGAGAAAGTCAAAGAAGGAACTATGGGTATTGTGAGGGGATATGTGTGAGAGAGTAGAAAATACAGGCATACCTCAGAAATATTGCTGGTTTAGTTCTAGACCACCATAATAATGTAAATATCACAATAAAGTGATTCAAATGATTTTTTTTGTTTCCCAATGAATACAAAACTTATTTTTACACTATACTTTATTAGATGCACAATAGCATTATGTCTATAAAAATGTCTATACCTTAATTAATGTATACTTTATTGCTAAAAATGCTATCACCTGAGCTTTTAGTGAGTACAAATCACTGATCACAGATCACCATAACAAATAGAATAATAATGAAGAGGGTTGAAGTATTGCAAGAATTACAAAAATGTGACACAGAGACCCGAAGGGAGAAAATGCTACTGGAGAGATGGTGCAGACATACTTGCCTGATGAAGGGTTGACACAAGCCTTCAGTTTGTTAAAAGAAATGCAATATCTGTGAAGTACAATAAAGAAAAGCTCAATAAAATATGGTATACCTGTAAAAGTTTGTGGGTATTTGTGTGATAGCCAATGTTTCTTTGAAAACACATGAAAGAGAATGTGAGAGAGGAAATATTAATATTTTTGGGCTGGTGAGATTTTGAGAGTCAGTGAAAATGAATGAAGATGATAGTCTCTATGTATACCTGGATGTGAATGTATAGGTTGGACCATAGGAAATTGACATTTTTATAGACTCAAGACAATTTAACACTGGAAGTTTCACATGGCTCGGCCTTCTATGTAAATATGTAAGATTGCATGTGTATTTGGGATGAATGAGTGAATTGTGCATGAACAAGCCAAGGTTTATATTTGTGAGTGAATGAATATGTATGTTCAAACAAATGTGTATTTGTGTAAATAAATTGTATGTGTAACTTAATGTGTATGTTTTTGGTAGAGCATGTGTGAAAGTGAATGTGTATGAGCATACACCGAATGTAAGTTTCTGGAAGGAAGGGTGAGATTGAATATGACCATGCAAGTGAGAGTTCAGGTGAGTGTGTGTGTGTGAGAGAGAGAGGAAGGAGACTGAACACAGAGAATACACCTAGCATTTGGTCTCTGTACTAGTGAATAGATGTTCTCCCTTCAACTCATAACTTTCCAAAAACCAAGCTTTCCAAGCTGAAATTTTCTACACATACTTTCCATTCCAAAAGGGGACCTTCTATTTTTAATTTTTTCCCTTTGCTTCAAGCCTCATGCCTAGACAATTTTGGACAAGGAGAGTGTCCAGCTCTACTCAGAGAATAAATGGGAACATTTTGCTACACACAAATAACTGGGAATGATTGGTGTGTGGGGCTGAAACTTGGTGTGGGTTGTAGCCGGCAAGACAAAGGGCGTCTCAGCTACTTTATTTGTTCTCTTTAAAGGTAGTCCTATGTGACTGAAATATTGATTGCAACCACAGCAGTATGAAATTTCACCACCATTTGGAGTTATGTAACTATCTCCATGGCAACTGAAGCCCATAAACATGCAATATCACTGTTGGCTGGTTACATAGCAGTGGTTTTAGTGCCCCAACACCCTTCCCCATCCACTCTTTCAATGTTGTTTTCTATTTTATCCCCCTCATCCTATTTTTCTTTCCTGCCAAATGCAAGAAAATAAAATGTTGATTAAAATGAATGGAAATGGATCTCCTTGAGTAGTGGGTGCAGATGAGGCAAGTCTTCTCTGAGGAACAAGACTTCTCTCAGCTCGCCTGCAGGCCAGTTCACACCAGGGAATTAATGCCTCCACCACTTTACCACAACCCACAAATACACACATTCTAGTGGCTACTGTTGGAAGGAAATTATGCAGGCTGAAGAGAATGCAGGCAGAGGGTCTAAAAGAAACCCTGAAAACTCAGTCTCCCATGACTGCTGTTGAGTATTCCTAGGAGCCCTGGAGCAGTGACAGCATAGTAGAGGTGATGGTAGCAGTTCTTTCTGAGTTGAGAGAATGAGGTTTGAGGAAATGGGGACACTATCTTCCTTAAACAATATACTACTTTTCCCAGAGCTTGAGGTTGGACCGTGTTCCCTCCCTGGTCAAGAGGCAGGGCTTGAGATCAAAAGTGTAACACTAGACATCAAAAGTCATGGATTCCAAGGCCTGGATACATTTCTTAGTAGCTGTGTGATCACAGAAAACTAACAGAATCTCTGGGTTATTAGATACCTGTAAAGGCATGCTGCTATCCCCTACTCAAACACGTACAGTGATGGGAAGATCTTTATGAATGAACATAGCCTATTTCTTCCATGGACTACCCTGAAAGATCATTATTCTTTGCACTGAGCTGAAATTTGGCTTTGTATAGATTTCATGCAGAGGTCTTTGCTCTGTCCACAGGGCTCCCCAAACCCTTTCTGCTCTCTTTACCCTGTACAAAACCATTCATAAACTTTCAAGATACCATATCCCCATGAGTTTCCTCTTCTTCCAGCCAAACACCCACATTTCATTCAACTGTTCCTCAAGAGTTCTGGGATTTCCCTCTTTAGCCTGCTCATTCTTCTCAGTATAAATTCTTAGTTTACTGTTTCCTCATTAACGTGTGGGGCTCAACTTGGTACAATCCTCCAGGTAATGTATGACCAATTAGCTAGGTGACAAATTCTAGGAATGGGATTGCAGTCAAGGGTGAGAAGGTTCATGAAGTGTCAAAAATGGAAAGAAGACCTAGGAATATGTTTCTGTCCTAGGATCAGTCTCTCCATCCTGGAAAAAATGGCACGAAATGCTTTGTACCACTATTCCAAGTCTAATCTGCAGCCCTCAAGTCCAGATAAGCTACTTTCCCACAATTCCATGCCTACCAGCGATTCACCCATTTCTAGATGGCACTGTGTATGGGATATGCATAGGTAGCCTACATGCCAATTCCTTTCATTCCTGCCTTGATCCCTACAAACACTGATCCCGGTGAGACCAGGGCCTTAATTCTCATGAAGTACTTACATACTATGTGCACAGACAGAGCTGCTCCCCTTGCCCTGGGAGTTGCAGAACAGAACCATAACTTCCTCTCTGAGATCTTTTGTAGTTAGTGCTTTGAGTTTGCTTAAAAACTGCCTGTCAGGACAATGATGGAGTCAGTGGGTAGTGACAGGGTGCCAGGTGTAGTGAAGGAGAAGGTAAACGGGGTGGTAAGCTTTGAGCACTGCTCACTCTTTTCTGACAGGTTCCTAAATCTTCACACAAAGAGAAATTAGGAGAGGCATTTATCTGGACAAATGCATTGATTTGATATACAGTCTGTATGTTTGGGGTGGTTTTGAAAGGCTGATGGAGATTACGGGGGGGGTTACTAAAGGCCTTTTCAAACCTATCCCATGGCAAACCATTCCTCTGGTTCAGATTTATTTCTGTCCAGAGCTTTGTGTATACACATGCACACATATGTGCCCAGCTATCACAGGTTCCTAGAGTGAAGGGATAACATGAAGCATTGAGAAAGCCTGAGTTGGGCAGCTGTCACCAAGATCAGCCTGCTGCTCATGGGCAAGCTGAAAAAACTGAGCCAAAAATAATGATCAGTGAAATTTCAAGGGCGGTCAACCCCCACAAGAATGGATTTAGGCCAAAGACTAATAGGTGAAAATAAAATGTCATTTCTTGAGTATCAACTGTGTGCCAGACATAGTGTTAAGTGATTTTATATACATTTATCTTGGTCTTTACAACACACTGACACCCTTTCCATGCCTTCTGCCCAAGGTAGGTATTATAATACTATATTTCACAGACAAGGAAATGGAGAGTACGAAAAATTTACTTAGATTCACATGACTATAAGTGATAGGCTGAGATTCAGTCCCAAAAGTGTTTGCCTCTAATTTTGAAGCAGTGAGCTTTACTGGAGTCTAAGCAATGCCCCAGGCCGCACTTCTCACCTCAAAGACCTATTGTTCTGAGGTGTGCTATTGGGCATAGGAGTTGATGCTGGGCTGGCAACAGTGTGAAATCCATTTCCACTGCTATGGGCTCATAACAACAATACCCATTGCCTTTCCACTGACTCACTGTGTGATGTTAGGCAAATTCCTTCCCACTCTCTGGGGAATCCCATTTTCCCATCTGTAAAAGTAGTTATGGTGAAGCCTAAATGAGATCATTTAGCACCATGTTTGGCACTTAATAAGAACTTAATATGTGATAGTTCAGGAAAGAATTGGGCTGGGTCATCTTCCTGTTGGAATAATTTCTGAATTTGTGACTCCTTTTATCTGGCCAGGAAAGAAGGATGACCTGAACTGACTCACATAGCCTATCACTTTAGGGTATCATCACCTTACAGTGTCTAGGTAGCAAAATAAGTTCCTTTAACTTAAGGTAAATGCTACTTCCCAGCCATATATTTTGTTAACATTGGGCTAGATGTTGGGGCTTCAACAATATTTAATGTATTGGCATTGCTTTGCAGGGATTTCCTAAGAGAATCAGAATGGGGAGAAGGTTCAAGAATAGTTCAGGAGAGTAGGACAGCTATAGCAGCCCTAACTGACCCAGGAGGCAATGACTAAGTCAGGGCCTTGAGGGAAAGAACTAAGGCAGCTTGAGGAGGCATCAGAAGTGGGTGGTGGAAGCCAGGTGTGGTTTAAAGAGCAGGAGTGACAATGGCATTGAGAACCCATTACATGCTCTACAAGGTCCTTTATGATCTCACCTACTACCTTTGTGATCTCATCTTCCACTACTTTTCACCTTGTTCATTCCAGTTACTCTGGCTTTTTTGTTGTTCCTTGAACAATTCAGATATACTTTGACCTTTGCACTTGCCACTCCCACTTCCCCTGTATATTCACATTGCTTACTCTCATCTGCTTCTGGCTTGCACTCAAATCTCGCCTTCTCAGGGAGATTTTCTTGACCAGTTCACCTAAATTTCCATGTACCCTCCCAATATTTCTTATCCATCTATCCTGTTTTATTTTTCTCTTGCATAACACTTACCTTTAACACATTATATATCTCACTTATTCTCTTTGTTTCTGCCTTCTTTATTAGAATGTAAGTGCCAGGGATTATTGTATGATTTATCCACTGCTGTATACTTAGTACCTAAAACAGTACCCACAGTACATAGTAGGTGCTAAATAAATAGTAAATAGTTTTTTAATGAATGATAAATAATAAGACAAAGTCAATGTGGAATGAAACATTTATTCCATTTTAAAGAGTCAAGAACCACTTTGAAACTGAAAAAATGTGGACATGCTCTGAAAAATAATATACTCCTTCCTCCTTGCTGGATTACCAGTTCTTTGGAATCCATAGTCTCATTGCATTCCCACCACCACTCTGTAAGGCAGGCATTTCATGTCTATTTTGCTTGCAATGACAATGAAGCTCAGAGAGGTAAGCTAAGTTATCAAAGGCCAAGGAGTAAGTGGTAGAGCAGAAACTACAGCCAAACTCTTCAATGTTCTTATCACTGCCATTTGCTGCCCATAGGCACGTGGTGTGCTTACCTTGTACAAAGCAAGGGATAGAACAAGGGCTCAGGAAAACCACTGTGGTAAACAGGTTCTAAGATGGCATGCAGCGATCCTTGCATTTTGGTATTCATATCCTTCTGTAATTCCCTCCCCTTTAGTATGGAATGAACCTAGTAACTTGCTTCTAATTAATATAATGCGACAAAAGTGATAGGATGTCACTTCTGAAGTCAGGTTATAAGAGACTCTAATTTCCATTTTGCTTTCCCTCTTAATTTCTCACCTGCTACTTCTGATGAAGCAAGCTGCTATTTTGTGAGCTGCTCTATGGGGAGTCCCAGTGGCAAGGAACTGAAGGAGGATTCTGTTCAACAGCTAGCAACTAATTGAGGCCCTCAGTCCAATGGCTCACAAGGAACTGAATCCTGCCAACAGCCACATGAGCAAGCTTAGAAACTGATCCTTCCCCAGTTGACCCTTAAAATGACTACAATCCCAGATAGCCCTTTGACTTTAGCCTGTGAGACACTGTGAGGAACCCAGCTAAGCCATGCCTGGTTTCTTGACCCACAGTGAAATAATAACTGTGCATTATTTTAAGATGTTAAGTTTTGTTATGCAGCAATATATAACTAACAAAACCAGAAACACCTACACTACACTGGCCTCAGTGCCTCAGCTGCCCACCTACCTCCCTGCCTTCACTTCCAAAGCATTTCTCCTACCCAACATGCCAGGAGAAGTAACTTATTTGAGGTTATAAGGGGCTGGACGTTGAAGAGTAACACCTAGATTGTAAGGATTGCAGTAGGTGGGAGATTTTGGTATTTTTAGCTGAAAGAAAAATTGTCTTATTCACAGACTGATTTATTTCAGTACTGGACCTCTGTGACCATGCTAATTTGCAAGGCTGCTTAAAATCATTGACTGATAAGACATCTCACCTGCAAGTCAGAAAACCTGGGTTGTGCCAATCAAGAAGTCCATAATGTTTTTCATTGCATCTTTGGGTCTGACATTATGCTTGGTATTGAGGAGACTGGCAAACAAAGTAGACCAGTCATTGTCTTCACAAGACTACCATGTAATAGGTATATTGTATTGGCCCCTCATTATGAACTCATTGACAATTCCCTTCTCTCTACCCTCAGTTTCCTCATTGGTGAAATGGGGGATAATAGGTATACATAGGATGTCCGTTTCAACTCCACAATGCTGCACTTTTATAAAAAGTCAAGTCTTATTCTCAAGTGATCACGGCAGCTGCCTCCTGGCTGGTTGGTTACCCAAAGTCATCAAGATTAAATAATGTATTTGGGGTCACATGGGCAAATGGTGGCAGTTTCTTGAGCTGCCTCAAAATTACATTAACATTTATAGCACAAAGAAAAAAGCTATTTGATAATGCTTCCTTAATGACACTCTGTTCCCAAATAGACAGTAGAGAAACAGGATGAAAGGGAAGAAATTGTTAATGCTTTTAATAACCCAATAATATTTAAATAACAGACAATAATAATCTTATAAATCTAAATAAACAACAGAAAAGTGAATTTTCCTGGATCTCTACTCTTGCTGAGGCATATAGAGGCTCTTAAAGTGCAAGATTATTTGCTCCAATAGAGTCCTTTTTATGCCAAAAGAGCAATGTCCCCTGGAGGTGATAAGTCAGGTTGGGCTACGAGTAGGGCTGAGGGAGGAAAACCAAAGCTGTTGCTTAAGAAAATGTCTGTAATAGGGAAAGGAATTCTGGACTTTAGAAGGCCAGAAATGGGCAAAACAAAGGGAAACCTCTTTGTACAGGGAGGGAGGTCCAAAAAAGGAGAATGACTTACCCAAGATTTTTAACCTTTTAGTGGCAAAACTAAGAATAGAATCTGTGCCTTTACATGACACCACCCTGACATAATCAGTTTCATCTGAATAGATAAGAGCTAGCAATTAGGATCACAGACTCTCAAGGCAAATGATCTCGGTTCAAATGTATTCCCTGCCATTTACTAGCTTTCACCCTGAGTAAGTTACTTTACCTCTCTGCACTGCCATTCCCTCATCTGTAAAATAGGGATGATAATGTAACCTATCTCATAGGTTGTCAGGAGGATAAATTAAGTTAATATTTATAAAGCACTTGGAGCACTGCTTGTCATAATGTAAATACTACATAAGTATTTGTTAAAGAAAACAATGTTTTCATTTAGTTCTTAAGCAAATGTAATAACCCAAGCCAGAGAGTAGGAAGGGGTAGGTTTCTTTCCAGCCTCTCCTTTCTGAGGCTTTCCCTTTGCATGGCTACGTTTCAGTCCCCCACTTCCCATCAAACACCAGACTCTTCTTCAGGTTCCCAGTGTCCTAGTACTCTCTTCCCGACTTCTCTGATTGCAAGAAGTGATCAGTCTAAAGAATTATCACATTCATTGCCTCATCAGATCAGCATAACAACTCAGGGATAAAGCAATGACTTTTATTTCCATGAGGACACAGAGGCCCAGAACTTTATGTGATTGGTATGATTCTCTAGGTTTAATAGTGTGCCATGGTTATAGTCCAAACTTCAATATTTATTTGCTGTGTGACCTCAGGTAAACACCCTCTCATCTCTGTGTCTTGGTTTCCTCATCCACTTAATAAGTTGGTTGAATAAGATGATCTTAGAATCTGATTCAAAAGTCACACAACTTGTTTCTTGTGGAGAATGGACTGACTTCATCCCAAGCCAGCTCCTTGAATTTGCCCTGATACCTCTTTTTTTACAAATGAGTAAAAGGTCTCAGAGAGTTCAGAGCATACACTCAGCCCATTTGTCTTTCTATCCCCTTTCTCTTTTCCTTTACTTATCACCATGGGGTTAAGCAATAACTGACAGGCCACAAGCTTTGTCACATTAAAGGAATGATTCTAAGACTGTAAAATGTCAAAAAGGACAGAGCCATTGGGGACATCTATTATAAAACTTGTTCTGAAACTGGAATGCACATACCTTGGGGTCCTACCTAGCAAACTGGAGGTATATGGTACTATTTGGCCAGTTTCCTAGAGAGTTGACTTTACTGGAATATTTGGAAGATTTGTATTGAAATAAAGACATTTGTTATGGAACAGAATGAAAAAAATACAGATAAGCTAAAACAAATCTATGAGGAATTTGTACTCTGACTTGTACTGTAAAAAGTCTGAGATGCAGTCTTCTAAATCATCATATTGCAATTGGGGAAACTGATATCCAAGGAAATGGAGAGTCTTCCTCCCCAGGGTAACAAAAGGCTTAATAACAAAAAAGTGACTTGAATCCAAACCACTGGCCTCGTGAACATTTGTGCTTTCCTCTATCTGATCACTACTATTTTCTCAGGCCCTAAAAGGCAGGAGGAAGCCAAAGAGGGTCTGAAAACTAATCCCCTGTGGGTGAAGAAGTACCTCATTAATATGAACAACTTACTTTGCTTCTCAAGGCCTCAGTTTATTCATCTATAAGAACCTGAAATGAAAGTACAGTGTATGGATAACAGCTAGGATTCTGGATTCAGAATGTCTAGGTTTGAATCTGAGCCCTGTGACTATCTAGCTGTCTGACTTTGGGCAAGTTACTTAACCTCTCTGTGCATCAATCTCATAAAATGAGGATAAAAATAACACCTATTTCATAGTGTTATGGTGAGAACTTAATGAGTTAATACATACAAAGCACTTATAACAGTGAGAATTAGTTAATTATTTGTTAAAACTGAGAACCCATGAATTTAGGCTTATAGCACAGCTGCCTCCTGAGACACCTCTGTTGGACTCCAAATGTAGATAGCATAGTTTATGAGAGAAGTCATCAAAAAGGTGGTCCAGATCTGGATTGTTGGAAATGAGTTGTGTGACAAGCTGAAGACCTTTAAAAAATATGTATATCATCAGACTGTCCTGATATTTTAATAGGGTGTAAGCCTTGTATGAGTTCTTGAAAGAGCCATATTTATTGTCTTACTTGGGCACTGAGGTATGTGTTCGTATTTTCTTTAAAAAATGAATTCCCTCAGGGAAAACTTCTGATTCTTTGGATGCCAAACACCAAAAAAAGTGCAGTAAGATGATTACTGGAAATAGTTTCAAATAGTGGGAAATTAACCTTGAGAGAAACAGTTTTCAGACAATGGGATTTATTACCCTTGGCAGTGGAGAGGCTTAAACATAGTTGTTCAGCGAATAACTGCAGGTTGGGCCTGAGGCAAGAGAAGCTCATTACACGGAGTTTAGTTATCTGATTGCCCCAATTCTATGGCCTCATTAAGGTCCTTTGGAACTTTCCCTATTTCTCACTATGGGTACTTACTATAGCTCTTATCACCTATTGTAAGGCAAACTTTGAACAGGTCACTCAACCCGTGGCCCCACAGTTTCCCTTCATTCTCTTGGGTCTCTGAGTTAGGTAATTTACCAGTTAAATCATCAGTCACCAGTAAGTATCTTAATTTTAACATATTCTAGACCATTGATCTTTGAGACAGTCATTTTAAAACTGTACCTCTAGTTGGGGTGAGCATTTAATAATTTAGAAAACTGTTAAATCACTATGTTGTATACTTGAAACCAATATAATAATGTATATCAACTATACTTACAAAAGAACTATACCTCATGAACCCTGAAGTATTCTATGAAGGTATGGTTCACACTTCACCCAGAACAGCTCCACTTTGTTCTGTTTTCTATACTGTGGATCCCTGTCAAATTTTATTTGTGGTAAAAATATATATTGTTAAGAGTATATTGAAAACCTCAAATCATAAACTGCTGAAATTATTTCAATAGTCCAGAAATGTCAATATGTCTGCAACAAAAGGATATGTCTTTAAGTTGTAGTCCAGCCAGTGTCAGACTGCATGTCATGACTTTTCAGGCAAAAACAAAAACAACCAACCAGCTATAACACATGATGGAAAGGAAATTTGACTGTTGCATTCAAGGATCTGAGGTTCAAATTAAGAAGTCAGGACAAACAGCCTGGAATCCCCCTTAATAGTTCAGAGCTTAACTATGTGGTTCTGATTTTGGGAAGTCAGGAGATAGAACCTGAGGAAGAGGAATTGGAACTGTAGCAGGAATGTGAAAGATGAGAAAGTCGGCTAACTTTAGGCAAATAAATAGACAGGTAGAGAGGCAGAGTTTGAAGTGAGTATAGTATTGGGAATATGAGAGATCACTGTAGAGCAGTGGGCTCTGTAAGAAAACAGGCCTGAGGAAAAATGCTGGAGAAATGATGGCAGCATGAGTAGTGTGGCGGAAATCTCCTCCCAAAACCACATATATTTTGAAAATACAGCAAATACAACTATTCCTAAAAGAGTGACCAGACGTACACCAGCCAGTCTACATCTGGGAAAGGTCAGCATCTCATGGAAAAAGGTAAAGTAAAAATTCATGACCTGGTAGGACCCAAGCACTCCCCCAACCCCAGCTCACCAGCAGCAGGAAAAGAATCAGAGTGGGGAGGGAGTGGAAGCACAGGGATGCTAAATATCCAGCCCTAGAAATCTACCCTGGGAGCACAGACACACATTGCATGGTACTCTGGAGATGAGATGGGCTGAAAGGCAGAGTCAGAGACTAAGACTGCAAACACATTCCCACAACCTGATGCTCTGGGACAAAATAAAATCAGGTGCTTTAAGGGACCTTTCAATGCTCAGAGGGCTTCTAGGGGGGGCAAGGGTGAGGGAAAAGGAACAGGTGGACAAAATCATCCTGGCACACTCAGCCCAGCAAGCTTGGAACTTTGAGGAGCTTCAGGTGCCCTATCCTCCTGGTTGGCAATGCAGCCCCAAGGCCCCTCACCACTATAAGCAGCCTGCTGTTCCTTCCTCCATGCCGGCACATGCATGCAAACCAGATATCCATGCTATTACTGCAGACTGGCCAGAGGGCAACCCTGCCTACAGCAACTACACAGATTAATGCAGAGGCTTCTCCATGTGAGCGACTAACCGACCCAGACCCAGAGGATGATCTCTACATGCAGTTGCAGGCACAGAAAGCAGAGACACACGGTGAGACTGGGAGCAATGAAAAGGCTTTTTTTATCATGGTGGAACCTGTGCTGCTCACCTGTGACCACTGCCGTCACCCTAGGCAATCCCAAAGACCACCCCGCCCATGGCAGGTTAGGGAATTAACCAAGATGACACTCCCTGCATGTGGTTAATCAGCACAGACAGTGAAGAAAGGAATGTGACCTGCAAGAAGAAAGGGACTTTGTCCTCCCAGCTGACACCCCCGCCACTCACCCGCGACCACTCCCATCACCATGAAAAGGCAGAAGAACCTTGTTCAATCCAAAATACCTCAAAAACGAGAAGGATGGCTCAGTGAGACTAAAATCACCAATCTTCCTGAAAAAGAATTCAAAATAAAAGTCATAAGCATGCTGATGGACCCACAGAAAAATATGCAAGAGTTAAGGGATGAATTCAGGAGGGAGATAACTGAAATGAAACAAACAATGGAGGGATTTAAAAGTAGATTAGGTGAGGTAGAGGAGGCAGTGAGTGGAACAAAAATCAGAGAACAGAAATACAGAGAAGCTGAAGCACAGAGAGAAAAAAGGATCTCTAGGAATGAAAGAATGTTAAGTGAACTGTGTGATCAATCCAAATGGAACAATATTCACCTTATGGGGTAAAAGAAGAAGAAGAGAGAAAAATGGATAGAAAGTGACTTTGAAGAAGTAATTGCTGAAAGCTTCCCCAAACTGGGGAAGGAAATAGTATCTCAGGCCATGGAGAGGCACAAATTTCCCAACACAAGAAACCCAAGGAACACAACACCAAGACATATCATAATTAAATGGCAAAGATTAATGAAAAGTACAGAGTATTAAAAGCAGCCACAGAGAGATAAAATATCACTTACAAAGGAAAACCCATCAGGCTATCATCAGACTTCCCAGAAGAAACCTTATAGGACAGAAGGGAGTGGCATAATATATTCAGTGCAATGAAACAGGAGGGCATAGAACCAAGGATACATTACACAGCAAGATTATCATTTAAAGATTTAAGAGGCATTAAACAATTTCCATATAAGCAAAAGTAGAGGGAATTTGCCTCCAACAAACCATCTCTACAGTGTATTTTAAAGGGACTGCTCTAGATGGAAGTATGCCAAAGTCTAAATAACTGTCACCAGAGAAAATAAAACCACAGCAAAGGAAGAAGACCAACTAAATACTAACCACATACATAATTAAATCAGCTACCTACAAAGTATGTCAAGGTATACACAATGAGTACAGAATATACCTAATATATAAAGAGTGGAGGAGGAAGAAAAAGGGAGAGAAACGAAGAACCTTTAGATTGTGTTTTTAATGGCATACTAATTGAGTTAAATTAGACTGTTAGGTATCAAGAGAATTACACTTGAACCTTTTGTAACCACAAATCTAAAGCCTGCAGTGGCAATAAGTACATACCTATTGATAATCATCCTAAATGTAAATTGTCTGAATGCACCAATCAAAAGACTTAGAGTCACTGAATGGTAAAAATACAAGACCCATCTATATGCTGCCTATAAGAGACTCACCTTAAACCCAAAGAAATACACAGACTAAAATTGAAGGGATGGAAAAAGATATCTCATGCAATTAATAGGGAGAAAAAAGCAGGAGTTGCAGTACTTGTATCAGACCAAATAGACTTCAAAACGAAGAAAGTCACAAGAGACAAAGAAGGACATTACATAATGATAAAAGGATCAGTCTAACAAGAGGATACAACTATTATAAATATCTATGCACCTAACACAGGATCACCTACATATGTGAAACAAATACTAACAGAATTAAAGGGGAAAATAGAATGCAATGCATTAATTCTAGGAGACTTCAACACTTCACTCACTCTGAAGGACCTATTAACCAGACAGAAAATAAGTAAGGAGACAGAGGCATTGAACATCACATTAGAACAGATGGACCTAACAGACATCTACAGAAGTCTAAACCCAAAAGCAGCAGGATACAAATTCTTCTCAGGTGCACATGGAACAATTTCAAGAATAGATCATATACGAGGCAACAAAAAGAGCATCAGTAAATTTAAAAAGATTGAAATTATACCAACCAGCTTCTCATACCACAAATGTATGAAACTAGAAATAAATTACGCAAAGAAAATGCAAAATCCCACAAACACATGGAGGCTTAACGATATGTTCCAAAATAACAGATGGATCAATGACCACATAAAAACAGAGATCAAGCAATATATGGAGACAAATGACAACAATAATTCAACACTTCAAAATCTGTGGGAAACAATGAAAGCTGTGATAAGATAGAAGTATATTGTAATGCAGGCCTTCCTCAGGAAAGAACAATCCCATATGAACAATCTAAACACACAATTAGAGAAACTAAAGAAAGAAGGACAATTGAGGCCCAAAGTCAGTAGAAGGAAGAACATAATAAATATCAGAGCAGAAATAAATAAAATTAAGAATAATAAAAGAATAGAAACAATCAATGAAAGCAGGAGCTGGTTCTTTGAGAAACTAAATAGATAAACCCCTAGCCAGACTTATCAAGAAAAAATGTCTACAGACATAAACAGGATCAAAAATGACAAAGGAAAAATCACTACTGACACCACAGAAATACAAATAATTATTAGAGAATATTATGAAAAATTGTATGGTAACAAACTAGATAACCTAGAAGAAATGGACAATTTTCTAGGAAAATACAACTTACCAAGGCTGACCCACAAAAGAAACAGAAAATCTGAACAGACCAATTACCAGCAATGAAATTGAATTGGTAATCAAAAAAACACCTAAGAACAAAATCCCTGGACCAGATTCCTTCACCAATGAATTTCATCAAACATTTAGTGAAGACCTAAAACCCATCCTCCTTAAAGTTTTCCAAAATCTGGACTTCCAGGAAGATGGTGGCTTGAGCAGGGCAGCGGAAATCTCCTCCCCAAACCATATGTATTTATGAAAATACAACAAGTACAACTATTCCTAAAAAAGAGACCAGAAGATACAGAACAGCACAGAGCCTGGAGATACACCTGAGAGGACTTGGCACCCCACGAGGTGGGTAAGATACGGAGCCGCGACCTGGCGGGACCCTAGCACTCCTGCACCCCAGTGCACCAGCAGGAGGAGAGGATTCAGAGGTGGTAGGGAGTGGAACTACAGGCCCGTGAGATAACCAGCCCTGGTGATCTGTGCCAGGAGCGCTGACACACATCGTGCAGTGTAGCAGGGATTGGAGAGACAGAGGGTGCAGGATGTGAGCAGGGAAGGCACCTGGGTCCTTGCAGCCAGCTCCCAGGAAGGAAAAGAAAAAAAAACACATGCTTTTTTTCAGCGGTCTTAAGAGACAGGAGTCCAGCAGAGGAGCCGGATCATCGTGGGACACTCAGCCCAGCAGGCTGGGAGTCCTGGGGTGTTTTGTACCCCTTAGCTGGCGACTGGGAAAGGGTGGGTGCACTTTGACTTCCCACAGAGATCAACAGCCTCTCATTCGTTCCCACCCCGGCCAAGGCTATAAAGGGCCCTGTGGAGCGGTGCCCCCGCAGGTGCAGAATAATGGAGAAACAGTGCCACCTACAGCATCGCCACAGAATCTACTTCGGTGGGCTTTTTTTTGTATTGTTTTGTATTGTTTTTTGTTTTCTCTTCTCTTTCTTTTTTCTTTTCCTTTCTTTCTTTTCTTTTTCTCTTTCTTTTCTTTACTTTTTAAAGTCTTAAAGAGCCCAGCTGACATAGGTGGCACCAACCAGCGACCACTTCTATAGCCATGAAAAGACAGAGGAATATGATCCAGACTAAAATCAACCAGACAACCCCAGAAAGGAAGTCTGAAGGGATGGAAATGCACAGTCTTCCTGAAAAAGAATTCAGAATAAAAGTCATAACCATGCTGACGGATCTACAGAGAAATGTGCAAGAGCTGAAGGAGGAAGTGAGGGAAGTGAGGAAAGACAATACAGAAATCAGACAAGCCATTGACGGGCTTAACAGCAGACTGGATGAGATGCAAGAGACTGTTAATGGAATAGAAAGCAGAGAACAGGAATACAGAGCAGCAGAGGCAGAGAGAGATAAAAGGATCTCTAGGAATGAAAGAATATTAAGAGAACAGTATAACCAATCCAAACGGAACAATATTTGCAATATAGGAGTACCAGAGGAAGAAGAGAGAGAAAAAGGGATAAAAAGTGTCTTTGACGAAATAATTGCTGAAAACTTCCCCATGCTGGGGAAGGAAATAGTCTCACAGTCCACGGAAGCTCACAGATTTCCCAATGCAAGGGATAAAAGGAAGACAACACCAAGAAACATAATAATTAAAATGGAAAAGATCAAACACAAGGACAGAGTATAAAAGGCAGCTAGAGAGAGAAAAAAGATAACCTACAAAGGAGAACCCATCAGACTGTCATCAGACTTCTCAACAGAAACCTTACAGGCCAGAAGAGAATGGCATGATATATTTAAGGTAATGAAACAGAAGTGCCTCGAACCAAGAATATTGTATGCAGCAATATTATCATTTAAATACGACAGAGGGATTAAACAATTTCAAGACAAGTGAAAGTTGAGAGAGTTTTCCTCTCATAAGCCACCACTGCAGGATATCTTAAACAGACTACTCTAGAGGGAAGCACCCCTAAGGCTAAAAGGATGTCACCAGAGAAAATAAAATTATAACAAAGAAAGCAGACCATCCAAATACTAACTAAAGGCAAAGAATAAAACACCTAGTATATAAAGAAAGGAGGAGGAAGGATAAGAAGGGAGAGAAATAAAGAAATATCAGATGCTGTTTACAATAACTTAAAAAGAAAGTTAAGTTAGATTCTTAGATAGTAAAGAAGCAACACTTGGACATTTGGTAACCATGAATCTAAGGCCAGCAATGGCAGTAAGTACATATCTATCCATAATCACCCTAAATGTAAATGGACTGAATGCACCAATCAAAAGACACAGAGTAATAGAATGGATAAAAAAGCAAGACCCATCTATATGCTGCTTAAAAGAGACTCGCCTCAAACCCTAAGATATACACAGACTAAAAGTGAAGTGATGGAAAAAGATATTTCATGCAAACAACAAAGAGAAAAAAGCAGGTGTTGCAGCACTTGTATCAGTAAATATAGACTTCAAAACGAAGAAAGTACCAAGAGATAAAAAAGTACATTACATAATGATAAAGGGGTCAGTCCAACAAGAAGATATAACCATTATAAATATATATGCACCCAACACAGGAACGCCAGCATATGTGAAACAAATACTAACAGAATTAAAGGAGGAAATAGCAATGCATTCATTTTAGTAGACTTCAACACACCACTCACTCCAAAAGACAGATTAATCCGACAGAGAATAAGTAAACACACAGAGGCATTGAACAACACACTAGAAAGGATGGACCTGACATCTACAGAACTCTACACCCAAAAGCAACAGGGTACACATTCTTCTCAAGTGCACATGGAACATTTTCCAGAATAAACCACATACTAGGCCACAAAACGAACCTCAGTAAAGTCAAAAATATTGAAATCCTACCAACCAACTTCTCAGATTACAAAGGTATAAAACTAGAAATAAATTTGAGAAAGAAATCAAAAAGGCTCACAAAAACATGGAGACTTAACAACATTCTCCTTATTAACCAATGGGTTAACGACCAAATAAAAACAGAAATCAAAGAATATATGGAGACTAATGAAAAGAAAAACACAAAGCCACAATTTCTGTGGGATGCAGCAAAGGCAGTTCTAAGAGGAAATTATATTGCAATCCAGGAATATTTAAAGAAGGAAGAACATTCCCAAATGAATAGTCTAAAGACACAATTACTGAAATTGGAAAAAGAAGAACAAATGAGGTGCAAAGTCACCAGAAGGAGGTACATAATAAAGATCAGAGAATAAATAAATAAAATTGAGAAAAATAAAACAATAGAAAACATCAATGAAACCAAGAATTGGTTTTTTGAAAAAGTAAACAAAATAGATAACCCCATAACCAGACTCATTAAGAGAAAAAGAGAATCTACACACATAAACAGAATCACAAATGAGAAAGGAAAAATAATGACGGACCCACAGAAATACAAAGAATTGTAAGAGAATATTATGAGAATCTATATGCAAACAAGCTCGAAAACCTAGAAGAAATGGACAACTTCTTAGAAAAATACAACCTTCCAAGAGTGACCAAGCAAGAAACAGAAAAACTAAAAAGACCAATCACCAGCAATAAAATTGAATTGGTAATCAAAAAACTACCCAAGAACAAAAGCCCTGGACCTGATGGATTCACCTCTGAATTCTACCGGACATATAGAGAAGAAATAACACCCATTCTTCTTAAAGTTTCTCAAAAAATAGAAGAGGAGGAAATACTTCCAAACTCATTCTATGAAGCCAGCATCACTCTAATACTAAAACAGGGTAAAGACCTCACCAAAAAAGAAAATTGCAGACCAGTATCCCTGATGAACGTAGAGGCAAAAATACTCAACAAAATATTAGCAAACCAAATTCAAAAATACATCAAGAGGATCATACACCATGATCAAGTGGAATTCATCCCAGGGACGCAAAGATGGTACGGCATTCGAAAATCCATCAGCATCATCCACCACATCAACAAAAAGAAGAACAATAACCACATGATCATCTCCATAGATGCTGAGAAAGTATTTGAGAAAATTCAGCATCCACTCGTGATTAAAACTCTCAGCAAAATGGGTATAGAGGGCAAGTACCTCAACATCAAAAAGGCCATATATGACAAACCCACAGCTATCATCATACTTAACAGCAAGAAGCTGAAAGCTTTTCATCTAAGATCGGGAATAAGACAGGGATGCCCACTCTCTCCACTGTTATTCAACATAGTACTGGAAGTCCTAGCCACCGCAATCAGACAAAACAAAAACATGCAGGCATACAGATTGGTAAAGAAGAAGTCAAATTGTCACTATTTCCAGATGACATGATATTGCACATAAAAAACCCTGAAAACTCCACTCCAAATCTACTAGAACTCATATCTGAATTCAGCAAAGTTTCAGGATACAAAATTAACACACAGAAATCTGTTGCTTTCCTATACACTAACGATGAACTAACAGAAAGAAATAAGAAAAACAATTCCACTCACAGTTGATTCAAAAGGACTAAAATACCTAGGAATAAACCAAACCAAGGAAGTGAAAGACCTATACTCTGAAAACTACAAGACACTCATGAGAGAAATTAAAGAAGATACCAATAAATGGAAACATATTCTGTGCTCAAGTGTAGGAAGAATTAATATTGTCAAAATGGGCATCCTGCCTAAAACAATATACAGATTCAATGCAGTCCCTCTCAAAATACCAATAGCATCCTTCAGCAAACTAGAGCAAATCATTCTAAAACTCATATGGAACCACTAAAGACCCTGAATAGCCGAAACAATCCTGAGAAGGAAGAATAAAGCAGGGGGGATCATGCTCCCCAACTTCAAGCTCTACTAAAAAGCCACAGTAATCAAGACAATTTGATACTGGCACAGGAACAGAACAATAGACCAATGGAACATACTAGATAGTCCAGATACAAACCCAACCATATATGGTCAATTAATATATGATAAAGGAGCCATGGACATACAATGGGGAAATGACAGCCTCTTCAACAACTGGTGTTGGCCAAAGTGGACAGCTACATGCAAGAGAATGAAATTGGACTGCTGTCTAACTCCATACACAAAAGTAAACTCGAAATGGATCAAGGACCTGAATGTAAGTCATGAAACCATAAAACTCTTAGAAGAGAACATAGGCAAAAATCTCTTGAATATAAACATGAGCAATTTTTTCCTGAATGCCTCTCCTCAGGCAAGGGAAACAAAAGCAAAGTGAACAAATGTGACTACATCAAAATTAAAACCTTCTGTACAGCAAATTGACGCCATCAGAAAAACAGAAAGGCATAGTACAGTATGGGAGAATATATTCATAATTGAAATATCTGATAAGGGGTTGATATCCAAAATATATAAAGAGCTCACGTGCCTCAACACCCAAAAATAAATCACCTGATTAATAAATGGGCAGAGGTTATGAACCAACAATTCGCCAAAGATAAAATTCAGGTGGCCAACAGGAACATGAAAAGATGCTCCACATCACTAATTATCAGGAAAATGCAAATAAAAACCGCAATGAGATATCACCTCATAGCAGTTAGGATGGCCAGAAACAAGTTCAACCATTGTGGAAAGCAGTATGGAGGTTCCTCAAAAAACTAAAAATAGAAATATCATTTGACCCGGGAATTCTATTCTTAGGAATTTACCCAAAGAATATAATTTCTCAGAATCAAAAAGACATATGCACCCCTATGTTTATTGCAGTACTATTTACAGTAGCCAAGATATGGAAGCAACCTAAGTGTCCATCAGTAGATGAATGGATAAAGATGGTGTGGTACATATACACAATGGAATACTATTCAGCCATAAGAAAGAAACAAATCCTACCATTTGCAACAGCATGGATGGAGCTGGAAGATATTATGCTCAGTGAAATAAGCCAGATGGAGGAAGTCAAGTACCAGATGATTTCCCTCATTTTTGGAGTATAACAACGAAGCAAAACTGAAGGAACAAAATAGCAGCAGACTCACAGACTCCATGAAGGGACTAGTGGTTACCAAATGGGAGGGGTTTGGGAGTGTGGGTCTGGAGGGAGGGAGATGGGGATTGAGGGGTATTATGTTTAGTACACATGGTGTGGGGGTTCATGGGGAAAACAGTATACCACAGAGAAGGCAAACAGTGAATCTGTGGCATCTTACTACACTGAAGGACAGTGACTGCAATGTGGTATACAGGTGGGTACTTGGTAATATGGGTAAATATAGTAACCATATTGTTTTTTTCATGTAAAACCTTCATAAGAGTGTATATCAATAATACCTTAATAAAAAAATAAAAATAAAATCACAATGAGATATCACCACACACCAGTTAGGATGGCCAACATCCAAAAGACAAACAACAACAAATGTTGGCGAGGATGTGGAGAAAGAGGTACCATTCTACGCTGTTGGTGGGAATGTAAATTAGTTCAACATGTATGGAGCTAGAGGGTATTATGCTCAGTGAAATAAGCCAGGCAGAGAAAGACAAGTACCAAATGATTTCACTCATCTGTGGAGTATAACAACAAAGCAAAAACTGAAGGAACAAAACAGCAGCAGACTCACGGACTCCAAGAATGCACTAATGTTTACCAAAGTGAAAGGGACTGGGATGGTGGGTGGGAAGGGAGGGTAATGGCATTAACGGGCATTATGATTAGCACACATATTATTGGTGGGGTCTGAGGAAGGAAGTATAGCACAGAGAAGACAAGCAGTGACTCTATATCATCTTGCTATGCTGATGGACAGTGAATGTAATGGGGTATGTGGTAGGGACTTGATAATGTGGGGAATCTAGTAACCACAATGTTCCTAATGTGATTGTATATCAATGATACCTTAATAAAAAAGAAAAGAAAGAAAACAGGCCTGAGGATCATGAGTGGTTGATGCCAGTGGGAGAGAAAGTTATTGGAGCCAAGATGGGGAGATGCTGGAATGCCAAGTGTAAGGATTGGGACTTATACCTTCTAACCATATGGGGCATATAGGGTAGGGAAAGAAGCACTGCAGGAAACCACACTAGCAGGAGGACTTAAATAGTGATCCAGGTGAAGCCTACTCAAAGCCGGCTTTGTAGACAGATACCCTGTTGCTATTGGTCCTCAGCTCAATGCTTCTACCTCTAACCTCATTCATTTGCCTTTTCTTATGGCTGGGAAAAGTCCATCTATTCATCTCTCATAGTACCTAGCATGACATTCTAGCATAGTAAATGTTCAAGAAATATTTATGGACACAAAATGAAAGCCATTTATAAAGCAAAACCAAAGCTTTTCGTGACTAATGAATGTCAACGGAAAGCTGCAGGAAGGGGTCTATGATCCACTGTCCCTACCATTTCTGCAGAGATTTCCTATACCTCAATCTGTAAAACCCCTCTTCCCATAATCCCACTAGTCATATTTCATTCTTTTTATTTTACAGGTGGTAAAACTAGGATTCGGTAAAATAAAGGGACTTGCCTAGGATCACCAATGGTCATGACACAGGTGTGGGGCTTCTAATTTGAAAATCCATTGGTCTTTCTGGACTTCTGGTCTATTTGGAAACACGTGTGATAAAAAGCCACCTCCAAATCTCTGTGCACTAATTTCTCTCTTCCCTCACCTACAGAAATATTGAGTAAAGAGAATTAACTAAGGTAACGTGATAGGAATACTGAACTTGGAGTCACAGGTCCTGGTTTCCAGTCTGAGTTCTGCCATAGCCTCGGTTTCCCAATATGTAAACTGGGAAACCTGGAGAGCTTTCCTGCATGGCTCACTCTCTCAGGTTAAGAAGCATGCGTCTATCTCTCTTCCTTGTTAAGGTAACCCAAGGTTGCAATGCCCTTGAGTCATCTCATTCCCTGTCTCCCAATAAGATGGATCAACTTGTCAGGGGGAAGTCTGGAGACCTAGGAGCACAGCAGCTTTTTTAATGATTGAGTGATGCCTTGAATCACTGGACTAGGCTGGATGTAGTCTGTCCACTCCATCACAAGTTTTATCAGTGGGGTCCCTTTGCCTACTTAGCAAGTTCTCTCCCAACCAGGAACTAAATTCTGTTCATTGTCTTACCCCCTTTCTGTGTTTATGCATAGTTCTTAGGCACCCAGAGGCAGTTGGGATTGGTACATCTTTGCTCATAAATCTGGGAGATCAGCTGATATGTTTTATTTATCACTGCCAATCCAAAAATGGGAAACTTCCAATGATTGCAGCATATAAAATCAAAATGATGAACTCCTTTGTCCTTTCTTTTTAAATAAATACTTGCCTAGGGAGACTATCACTGAGTAAACAGAAGATGAAAATGTCACCTTGCCAAAAACTTGCTTGACTGGGGCTTCATTTCAGTAACTGATTTTCTCCCAATCCCATTGTCCTTTGTGTCTACTTCTCCTTTCTCATCAGGGTAGGTAACATGTGCTCATCACAAATCCCTGAGGACAGAAGACAGTGCAAGAACTTCAGCCTACCTCTCCTCTCTTACATGCCTTCAAAAATCCACGAGCAACCATGCTCCCCACATCCCAAGCTGAGTAACTGAACTCCCAACTTTCCAGAAGTGTCTTCCTCCCTGGGACAGAGTTCTTCCTTTTTTGGTCACTAATGCAGCCTCAGGTTGTGATGGAAATAGATTTTCAGAGGCACTAGATTCTGGCTTTACAAGCCCATTTGCTAGTAGTAGAATCTTGAGGAAGTGACTTTTATTTAACTATCAGTTCAGAATTAGTAAAGATTATAGATAAAAGGCTTGATATGAATTTATACTGGATTCAAATTCTGTGTGTGTTTGCAAAAATTGCTTCACCTTTCTATGCCTCAATTTCCTCATTTGTAAATGAGTAGCAGAAGTGTATAAGCCTTGTAGGATTAAATGAAATAGTCTGTATTGTGGGCTCAGCTTAGGGTTTTGAGCATAGCAAGTAGTCAATAAATGTTAACCATTATTACTAATAATAAAATCAAGCAGACTGCAAAAGCATTGCCATGGAAATAGCACTGTGTTAAAAAGGTCTGGCATTAGGTCCCAGCTCTATTAATCATTAGCTGGTTGAGATACTGATATAACCTTAACCCTTCTCAACCTCAAGTTCATCATCCATAAAATGGGTCTAATAATAGGATCTACTGCAACAGGTTGTTGTAAGAATGGCACAAAGTTGGTAGTTACTAAAAATGCTTTATTCAAATCTTCTCAGCCAAATTCTTGGAGCTCCTACTGTGTACCAAGCTATGGGCTCATGGATGGGAATAAACCAATGAATAAGATTTTGGTATCTGCATTCAATATCTTATGGTGTAACTGTGGCAAACAGTACCATCAACAAATAATTGAAGTATAAAATGTGAGCCATCACTATAAAAATGTATACAAGGTTCAGATATTGTGAAAATGAATGAATGCCTAGGTCAAAGGGGATGGGAAAGTATGGTGGCAATAGTCAGGAAAGGTTTCTTGGAGGAGGTGGTGCCTGAGATAGTTTTTGAAAAGACAAGACGAATTTTGTTAATGAACATTATAAGAAAGGCATCCCAGGCCAAGGCTAAGGCACAGAGACATATAATCACCTGATATGAATGTGCAACACTGCACCTATTTCACTCTTGGGGAATGCAGTTTTAAGAGGAAGTGGTAAGAAATGAGGCTAGAGACATAAATAGTAGCCTAATTATGGAAAAAATACCTTAAATAACCTAAAAGGGAAATTGTTTATTTTTTAATTATTATTTTTAAACAGAATTTATATAACACTATGTACTAGCCACTAATCTAAGCACTTTACACATATTAATTAATTTAGTCCTCAAAATAACCCTGTAAGATAAGTACTACTTCTGGTGCACACAGAAATTAAATAACTTATCCAACATTTCAGACAGTAAGCAGCAGAGCCAGGACTCCTACCTAGGAAGTCTGGTTCCAGAGTCCATATAGAAATAAGAAAAAATAATTTCTTTGTTGTACCCCCATCCAGGACATTTATTCCCCCACACTCAGCGAGTTGTGAGACTCTATGTTTATGTGGTCTTGTTCCACATGGGCTTGGCTGTACATCCGCCCCTTAAAGCTTGAATTATCTGGATGGTATCTTTCCAGATCTCCTGAACCTCCAGGCATTGGTCTTTTCCTCATCACTGGTAATGATAACATGATACACTTTCTGATTGGCTTTCTTACCTGAATTAATAATTTTCTGATGATACTGAATAGATACTAGGCATCACCTCACTGGTGTCTCATCAGACTATAGCATCCATCCCACGAGTTGTATGAATGGAGGACCAAGTTGATGCTAGCAGCAGGTGGGCTCTGAAAGATTCATAATCTTCTCTGAACCCATCCAAGCACATGCACATAGTTTCTTATCACCCACCCAAAATTGTCTGTGGATGCTCGGAGTAGGGGAAAGCTACTTCTTAGTATGCCTCTCATACTTCAGGTTATTTATTTGCCTAAGCGGCATCATAGTAATCACCTATATTTTTATTGGCCTTTACATTCCCTGAAGCCCTTTCACATACATCAGTCACCTTATTTCCTCTTCCTTGAAAAATCTCCACAATCAGTATTAACATTTTATTTCTTTTTATTTCAACTGAAACTCAAAGAGGGAAAATAACTTGCTCAAGGTAACACAATCAGTAACTGTCAGGCACTCATTACACAACCTCACTGTTTGGGTACAAAAACTTTTGCTCATTCTGTTGCCAAGAATCATAAGAATCAACTGGGTCAAGGGCATCTGGCCCAGGACACTAAGATGGAGAGTGAGGGTGGAGGGCTTTGATATATTTTATGATGCACTAAGGTTGTAAAGCTCCTGACCACAGTTAGAGGAAACCCTCAGAGATCCTTAGAGACTATCTTGCTGGAATGGTTGTGGACTCAAAACAATCTGATTATCTGGATTCCCCAAATCCTTCTCCCACCACTGTCAGTATTTCAGTCTATTAGGTGAAGACTTAGGTTTCTCTGGTGAAGGTAGATCTTTCCGCCCTTTACTCTCACTTATGCAATGATTCACTCTTTATCATTACTGTTCCCCAGACAGGCCCTGTGACATTTCTTGCTTGTCCTAGGTACAACAGCCAGCTTCAGAGCAAACTGCCCTCCCTGTGGCTATTTGAATGCTAATTTTATACTTTTGTTTCTTCCCCTGGATTCTGTCTTTATTCAACATGCTCCCACTCCTACCCCTGTCTTCTGCCTGGAGACAATATAAGAGCCTTAACATTTTTTCTTCAGTGTAATTAAATGTGCCTAACTTTTCCCTCATACCATGAAAGTTTTCTATCTTGTTTAAGGTCTACTGCACTCCAAGACTATGCAAATATTTTCTATGAAAACAGACAAGAAAATCAAAGTAAAAACATAAATAATAAACCTAGAAAATATTTGCAACTCATATGACAGTTGCTTTTTTTTATCTGAGTGTGAAATGAGATGATATTTGTAAAAACTGTATGAATAATCTGATCCTTTTTGTCTCGAAAATAAATCTACATGTATATAGATTGGTTAAGTAAGTTTCTAGGAGCATGGAGAAAGATGTGGAAAGAATTATGCCAACTGATAATACTATTTACCTACTGAACATGGGATGTCAAGGGACTTGGAGGGAATAATTGACTTCTTGTTATGTGTCTCTGTGTTTATAACTTGTAATAATGATGTGGAATTGCTTGTTATTAAAAAAAGTAACCTGCACTCTATCTTTCCATACTTCATTTGATACTTAGCCATAAATCGTGTATGTGCTCACATGTAGGGTTGGGGGGTGTTAGGAGTAGAGAACTGAGAAGGAAAAATTAGCTACCAGAAATTAAATAACTTGTACATGTAATAAGCAGAGCTAGGTTAAGACCTAAAGATACTTAAGTGAAGTGTGGAAATAAGGGAAGAACTATACAACCACGAAGAAATGACTTTATCTCTCTGGCCCTCAGTTTCCTTATCTATAAAATGGAGATGAAATAATGGTCCTTTACAGGATGTTCTGAGAATTAAATGAAGTAACATATGTATAAAGTTTACCACAGAACTTTTGCAATTCTATCAGGGGTAATTCTTTTCACTATTATTATTATTATTATTCCACTTGTCAGAAAATAATATCTGTGAAGATAATCTTCTAAGCTAGCAACATCACTCATGACTTCTTTCACCATGAAGATAAAGGAAAGACAGTGTTACGGAACTTAGTCTTTCAGGAAATTTGCAAGAAGTCTTCCAGATATCTAAACCAGCCCCTGTTCACACACACACACACACACATACACTCACACATGTACACACACACAGAGAAAAATGCTTATCGACATATAGTTTCCTGCATTTAGTCATGTACAAAATCTCCCCCTTCCATACATACCCATGTATACTTACATATTCTTGCTGAGCGTTACAGTATTTTTGTCAAAAAAACAAGAAATTTTGTCTTAATATAAAAAAACTCATTGCTCTGCTGCGCAGATAGACTCTCAGATGCTGCTTATATCCTTGTAATAAATGAATACAATGAAAGGATAGAAAAACTCTGCAGCAAAACTTCCAGGCAGACTTCCGGGAATATGGCGTCTTGAACGGACTAGCAGAAAAATTCCTCCCAACATTATATTTATTCACGAAAATACAGCAAATACAACTATCCCTAAAAGAGAGACCAGAATACACAGGAAAGTGCACAGCGTACAGCTACACCTGTGAGAACTTGGCAGCCGGTGAGACGGACGGGCGGCGATCCTGTGGGACCGAGCGCTCTCCCCCCCAGAGCTCCAGCGGCCAGACACGCCGGACAGAGGACTCGGCATCCGGCGAGGCGGGACGAAAACACGATCCAGCGAGACGAGAGCGCCCCTGCACCCCAGCACTCCGACGGGAGTCTCGGCAAGGCGGGTAAGGTACGGAGCCGCGAGCAGACCGAGCGCTCCTCTCCCCCAGCGCTCCGGC
>JAQQAC010016209.1:49895570-49978875 GCA_029783875.1 Phataginus tricuspis | reverse complement strand
GTGAGTCTGCTGCTGTTTTGTTCCTTCAGTTTTTTCTTTGTTCTTATACTCCACATATGAGTGAAATCATTTGATACTTGTCTTTTTCGGCTTGGCTTATTTCACTGAGCATAATACTCTCTAGCTTCATCCAGTTTGATGAAAATGGTAGGATTTGTTTTCTTCTTATGGCTGTTTAATATTCCATTGTGTATATGTACCACCTCTTCTTTATCCATTCATCTACTGATGGACACTTAGGTTGCTTCCATTTCTTGGCTATTGTAAATAGTCTTGCAATAAACATAGGGGTGCATATGTCTTTTTCAAACTTGGCTGCTGCATTCTTAGGGTAAGTTCCTAGGAGTGGAATTCCTGGGTCAAATGGTATTTCTATTTTGAGTTTTTTGAGGAACCTCCATACTGCTTTCCACAATGGTTGAACTAATTTGCATTCCCACCAGCAATGTAGGAGGGTTCCCCTTTCTCCACATCCTTGCCAACATTTGTTATTGTTTGTGTTTTGGATGTTGGCCATCCTCACTGGTGTGAGGTGATATATCATTGCGGTTTTATTCTGCATTTCTCTGATGATTAGCGATGTGGAGCACCTTTTCATGTGCCTGTTGGCCATCCGAATTTCTTCTTTAGAGAAGTGTCTATTCATATCCTCTGCCCATTTCTTAGTTGGATTATTTGCTTTTTGTTTGTTAAGGCGGGTGAGTTCTTTATGTATTTTGGATGTCAACCCCTTATCAGATACATCATTTATGAATATATTCTCCCATACTGTAGGATGTCTTTTTCTTCTACTGATGGTGTCCCTTGCTGTGCTGAAGCTTTTCAGCTTAATATAGTCCCACTTGTTCATTTTTGCTTTGTTTCCCTTGCCCGGGGAGATATGTTCATGAAGAAGTCGCTCATGTTTATGTCCAAGAGATTTTTGCCTGTTTTTTTCTAAGAGTTATATGATTTCATGACTTACATTCAGGTCTTTGATCCACCTTCAGTTTACCCTTGTGTAAGGGGCTATACAGTAGTCCCATTTCATTCTCTTACATGTAGGTGTCCAGTTTTTCCAACACCAGCTGCTGAAGAGGCTGTCATCTCCCCATTGTATATCCAAGGTTCCTTTATCAAATATTAATTGACTGTATATGTTTGGATTAATGTTTGGATTTTCTATTCTGTACCACTGGTCTTTGGGTCTGTTTTTGTGCCAATATCAAATTGTATTGATTACTGTGGAATTGTAATAGAGCTTGAAGTCAGGGAGTGTAATTCCACCTGTTTGATTCCTCCTTCTCAGGATTGCTTTGGCTATTCGGGGTCTGTTGCCATTCCATATGAATTTTAGAATTATTTGTTCGAGTTCATTGAAGAAAGCTGTTGGTAGTTTGATAGGGATTGCATTGAATCTGTAGATTGCTTTAGGAAGCATAGCCATTTTGACAATATTTATTTTTCCTAACCAAGAGCATGGGATGCATTTCCATTTGTTAGTGTCCTCTTTAATTTCTCTTAGGAGTGTCTTGTAGTTCTCAGAGCACAGATCTTTCACTTCCATCATTACTTTTATTCCTAGGTATTTTATTCTTTTTGATGCAGTTGTGAATGGAATTGTTTTTCTGATTTCTCTTTCTGTTAGTTCATCGTTAGTGTATAGGAAAGCAGCAGATTTCTGTGTGGTAATTTTGTATCCTGCAACTTTGCTGAATTCAGATGTTAGTTCTAGTAGTTTTGGAGTGGAGTCTATAGGGTTTCTTATGTACAGTAACATGTCATCTGAAAATAGTGACACTTTGACTTCTTCTTTACCAATCTGGATGCCTTGTATGTCTTTGTTTTGTCTGATTGCCGTGGCTAGGACCTCCAGTACTATGTTGAATAACAGTGGAGATAGTGGGCATCCCTGTCTTATTCCCGATCTTAGATGAAAAGCTTCCAGCTTCTTGCTGTTAAGTATGATGTTAGCTGTGGGTTTGTCATATATAGCCTTTATGATGTTGAGGTACTTGCTGTCTATACCCATTCTGTTGAGAGTTTTAATCATGAATGGATGCTGAATTTTGTCAAATGCTTTTTCAGCATCTATGGAGATGATCATGTGGTTTTTGTTCTTCTTTTTTTGATGTGGTGGATGATGTTGATGGATTTTCGAATGTTGTACCATTCTTTTCTCCCTTTGATGAATCCCACTTGATCATGGTGTATGATCGTCTTGATGTATTGTTGAATTCGGTTTGCTAATATTTTGTTGAACATTTTTGCATCTACGTTCATCAGGGATATTGGTCTGTAATTATCTGTTTTGGTGAGGACTTTGCCCGGTTTTGGTATTAGAATGATGCTGGCTTCATAGAAAGAGTTTGGAAGTAATCCCTCCTCTTCTATTTTTTGGAAAACTTTAAGGAGAATGGGTGTTATTTCTTCTCTATATGTCTGGTAGAATTCAGAGGTAAATCCATCTGGTCTGGGGGATTTGTTCTTGAGTAGTTTTATGATTACCACTTCAATTACATTGCTGGTGATTGGTCTGTTTAGTTTTTCTGTTTCTTACTTGGTCAGTCTTGGAAGGTTGTATTTTTCTAAGAAGTTGTCCTTTTCTTCTAGGTTTTTCCAGCTTTTAAGCATATAGATTCTTATAACATTCTTTTATACTTCTTTGTATTTCTGTGGGGTCCGTCGTTATTTTTCCTTTCTCATTTCTGATTCTGTTTATGTGTGTAGATTCTTTTTTTCTCTTAATGAGTCTGGCTAGGGGTTTATCTATTTTCTTTATTTTTTCAAAGAACCAGTTCTAGGTTTCATTGATTTTTTGTATTGCTTTATTTTTCTCAATTTTATTTATTTCTTCTCTGATCTTTATTATGTCCCTCCTTCTGCTGACTTTCGGCCTCATTTGTTCTTCTTTTTCCAATTTCAGTAACTGTCTCTTTAGACTATTAATTTGGGAATGTTCTTCCTTCTTTAAATAGGCATGGATTGCAATATACTTTCCTCTTAGAACTGCCTTTGCTGCATCCCACAGAAGTTGTGGCTTTGTGTTTTTGTCATTAGTCTCCATATATTCTTTGATTTCTGTTTTGATTTGGTCGTTAACTCATTGATTAATTAGGAGAATGTTGTTACGTCTCCATGTATTTGTGAGCCTTTTTGATTTCTTTCTGAAATTTATTTCTAGTTTTTTACCTTTGTGATCTGAGAAGTTGGTTGTTAGGATTTCAATATTTTTTAATTTACTGAGGTTCTTTTGGTGGCCTAGTATGTGGTATATTCAGGAAAATGTTCCATGTGGACTTGAGAAGAATGTGTATCCTGCTGCTTTTGTGTGCAGAGTTCTGTAGATATCTTTTAGGTGCATCTGTTCTAGTGTGTTGTTCTGTGCCTCTGTGTCTTTACTTATTCTCTGTCTGGTTCATCTGTCCTTTGGTGTGAGTGGTGTGTTGAACCTCCTAAAATGAATGCATTGCTGTCTATTTCCTTCTTTAATTCTGTTAGTAGTTGTTTCACATATGCTGGCGCTCCTGTGTTGGGTGCATATATATTAATAACGGTTATATCTTCTTGTTGAACTAACCCCTGTGTCATTATGTAATATCCTTCTTCATCTCTTGCTACTTTCTTCGTTTTGAAGTCTATTTTGCCTGATACAAGTACTGCAATGCATGCATTTTTCTCTTTGTTGTTTGCATGAAATATCTTTTTCCATCACTTCACTTTTAGTCTGTGTATATCTTTGGGTTTGTGGTGAGTTTCTTGTAAGCAGCATATAGATGGGTCTTGCTTTTTTATCTATTCTGTTACTCTGTGTCTTTTGATTGGTGCATTCAGTCCATATACATTTAGGGTGATTATGGATAGGTATGTACTTATTGCCATTGCTGGCTTTAGATTTGTGGTTACCAAAGGTTTCAAGGTTGCTTCTTTACTATCTAACAATCTAACTTAACTTTCTTGTTATTTTATTGTGAACACGGTCTGATGTTTCTTTATCTCTCCCTTCTTATTCTTCTTCCTCCACTCTTTATATATTAGGTGTTTTATTCTTTGCCTTTAGTTAGTATTTGGATGGTCTGCTTTCTTTGCTATGACTTTATTGTCTCTGGTAACATCTTTTTAGCCTTAGGGGTGCTTCCTCTATAGAAGTCTGTTTAAGATATCCTGTAGTGGTGGTTTATGAAAGGCAAACTCTCTCAACTTTAGTTTGTCTGGAAATTGTCTAATCCCTCCATCATTTTTTTTAACAATTTATTTTATTTTAGTATCATTAACCTACAATTACATGGGCAATATTGTGATGATTAAACTACCCGCTTCATCAGGTCCCCCCCACCGACCCTATTACAGTCACTGTCCATCAGTGTAGTGAGATGAGAATCACTACTTGTCTTCTCTGAGCTGTACAGTCCCCCCCATGCCCCCCCACCCTATGTCTGCCAATCATAATGCCCCTTTTACCCTCTTATCC
Source organism: Phataginus tricuspis (assembly GCA_029783875.1). Lineage (NCBI taxonomy): Eukaryota > Metazoa > Chordata > Mammalia > Pholidota > Manidae > Phataginus > Phataginus tricuspis. The sequence goes on along the minus strand of JAQQAC010016209.1, from coordinate 49,974,425 downwards.
CTCCCTTCCCACCCATCTCCCCAGTCCCTTTCCCTTTGGTAACTGTTAGTCCATTCGTGGGTTCTGTGAGTCTGCTGCTGTTTTATTCATTCATTTTTTTTTTCTTTGTTCTTATACTCCACATATGAGTGAGATCATTTGGTACTTGTCTTTTTCGGCCTGGCTTATTTCACTGAGCATAATAACCTCCAATTCCATCCATGTTGTTGCAAATGGTAGGATTTGTTTTTTTCTTATTGCTGCGTAATATTCCATTGTGTATATGTACCACATCTTCTTAATCCATTCATCTACTGATGGACACTTAGGTTGCTTCCATTTCTTGGCTATTGTAAATAGTGCTGCAATAAACATAGGGGTGCATCTGTCTTTCTCAAACTGGGCTGCTGCATTCTTGGGGTAAATTCCTAGGAGTGGGATTCCTGGGTCAAATGGTATTTCTATTTTGAGTTTTTTGAGGAACCTCCATACTGCTTTCCACAATGCTTGGACTAATTTGCATTCCCACCAGCAATGTAGGAGCGTTCCCCTTTCTCCACATCCTCGCCAACATTTGGTGTTGTTTGTGTTTTGGATGTTGGCCATCCTCACTGGTGTGAGGTGATATCTCATTGTGGTTTTAATTTGCATTTCTCTGATGATTAGCGATCCCCTGGGCAAGGGAAACAAAAGCAAAAATGAACAAATGGGACTATATCAAGTTGAAATCTTCTGTACAGCAAAGGACACCATTAGTAGAACAAAAAGACATCCTACAATATTGGAAAATATATTCATAAATGATGTATCTGATAAGGGGTTGACATCCAAAATATACAAAGAACTCACGCACCTTAACAAACAAAAAGCAAATAACCCAATTAAGAAATGGGCACAGGACATGAATAGACACTTCTCTAAAGAAGAAATTCAGATGGCCAACAGGCACATGAAAAAATGCTCCCTCCATCATTTTTAAATGATAATCGTGCTGGATAAAATATTCTTGGTTTGAGGTCCTTCTGTTTCAATATGTTAAATATATCATGCCATTGTCTTCTGGCCTGTAAGGTTTCTCTTGAGAAATCTGATGATAGTCTGATGGGTTTTCCTTTGTAGATGATCTTTTTTCTCTCTCTAGCTGCCTTTAATACTCTGTCTTTATCTTTGATCTTTGCCATTTTAATTATTATGTGTCTTGGTGTTGTCTTCCTTGGGTCCCTTGTGTTGGGAGATCTGTGGGTTTCCATGGACTGCGAGACTATTTCCTTCCCCAGCATGGGAAAGTTTTCAGCAATTATTTCTTCAAAGACACTTTGTATCCCTTTTTCTCTCTCTTCTTACTCTGGTACTCCTACAATGCAAATATTGTTCCATTTGGATCGGTCACACTGTTCTCTTCATATTCTTTCATTCCTAGAGATCCTTTTATCTCTCTCTGCCTCAGCTGCTCTGTATTCCTGTTCTCTGTTTTCTATTCCATTAAGAGTCTCTTGCATCTCATCCAATCTGCCGTTAAGCCTGTCGACGGCTTGTCTGATTTCTGCATTGTCTTTCCTCACTTCCCTCACTTCGTCCCTTAGCTCTTGCACATTTCTCTGTAGATCCGTCAGCATGGTTATGACTTTTATTCTGAATTCCTTTTCAGGAAGACTGTGCATGCCCATCCCTTCATGCTCCCTCTCTAGGGCTGTCTGGTTGATTTTAATGTGGACCATCTTCCTCTGTCTTTTCATGGCTATAGAAGTGGTTGCTGGTAGTTGTCATGTATGTCAGATGGGCACTTTATTACTTTAAAAAGGAAAAAAAAGAGAAAAAGGAAAAAAAGAAAAGAGAAAAGAAAGAGAATAAAAAACAAAAAAACAAAAACAAAAACAAACAAACAACAAAAAACGCCCATCAGTAGTGGATTCTGTGGGGATGCTGTAGGTGGCGCTGTTGCTCCACTATTCTGCCCCATGGCTGTGCCCCTCTGCAGGGCCTTTTATAGCTCTGGCCAGTGGTGGAATGAATGGGAGGCTATTGATCTCTGTGTGAAGTCTAAGTGCGGCCACTCTTTCCCAGTTGCCAGCTAAGGGGTCTGAAACTCCCCAGGACTCCCAGCTTGCTGGGCTGAGTGTGCCAGGGTGATCCACTCCTCCACTGTGCTCCTGTCTCTTTAAGACCGCTGAAAAATTCGTGTTTTTCTTTGTTTTTTCCTTCGTGTGGGCCGGCTGTAAGCACCCTGGTGCATTCCCCACTCAGGTCCTGCACCCTCTGTATCTCCAATCTCCGCTACACCGCGTCATGTGTGTCAGCGCTCCCCACACAGATCACTGGGGCTGGTTATTTCACAGGCCTGTACTTCCACTCCCTCCCACTCTGAATCCTCTCCTCCCGCTGGCGCGCTGCTGTGGGGGAGTGCTCGGGTCCTCCTGGGTCGCGGCTCCATATATTACTCGCCTCGTGGGGTACCGTGTCCTCTCAGGTGTAGCTGCATGCTGTGCACTTTCCTGTGTATTCTGGTCTCTCTTTTAGGAATAGTTGTATTTGCTGTATTTTCATAGATAAATATAGTGTTGGGAGGAGATTTCTGCCACCCTGCTCACGCTGCCATCTTCCCAGAAGTCCAGTCTTTCTTTTTTATTTAGGCATCTTATAGTATGTTTTTAACACAAGTTAAGATAGGCAGATTGCACCTATTGCCAGGGGTAGGGGAATTGAGAAGGAGGATTCTGAGACTGAATGTGGAGAGAAAACCCCTCAAACTTTACCTAACCCTAAGAAGAAAAAATTAACTGTGAGCTTCCTGAGACCAGAGAGATGAGGGTGAAGGACCTGGACCCTTAGTTAGGAAATAGAATCACTGACTGGTCTATTGTAAATATATGAGGAGCAGCAATTGTCCAAAGGATCACCTTCTTCAGGAAGTCTTACATGACTCCCTCTGTCACTCCCCAGGCTACCATCCCATGGTTCACGTGCTTACCTCTGCCATGGCACTTATCATTGTAACACTCTCTCTGTTTTGACAATCATCTAACCTCAGTGCTTAGCATAGTGCCTGGCATATAATAGGCACTACATACATAACTGCTGACTGACTGTATGACTGTCTGTTTATTTTCTCCCACATGACTGAGATTATGTATTCCCATGGTGCTTCATATGCTCAGCACCAGAACAGATTTCAGTACACAGTAGGTGCTCAATGTTTATAGATTCAAAATAAATTAGTTCCCTGGTAATTTCCTGGGGCCTACCTTAAATTTTAGTTTCCTTATTTGAAAAATTGGAATAATGACATACATTTCACGTAGAATTGCTGGGATGGTTAATTAAGTTAATATGTGAAAAATGCCAGTGACTGGCAGAAATGTAGTTGTTATTATTATTATTATATTATTATTATTATTAATTACCATTATGGCTTACAGACCTGATAATGGGAACAGGTCTCTCAAAATGTGCAGGTCTTGGTTAGGATAGAGCCTGGTAGTGGGTGGTAAGGGCTTTGCCTATAGTTTTCTCTCTGTCCTGTCCCATCACACAGCCTCTGCTGCACTTAGATAGTCTGTGTAGAATTAAAGCTAAAGCTGAACTTAGAGAACATGCCCAGAAGACCAGAAGCTCTCTGGGAACAGGCCAACTCACATTCAATTCTGGAATGTGATACAGAGCCTGACCAGAGGAGACTCTTAGGGAGTGTTTGCCAAGCTGACCTGAATGATGGCCATGGATTACCAGTTATGGTCCAGAAGCTTCCTTCTATTGCCAGAATGCCTTGTTCTCTTCTGCATTCTCTGCTCTCCCTCTGCCTAGGTCCATGATTGGAGGAAGATATGAGAATTCAAGAGCAGGGAAGTGATAATAACACAGAAATCTGCTTCCTGGAATGATGTTCTTCCATTGGAAAGGAGGTAAGGTGCTTATGTTACTTGCTCAGACCACCTTCACCTTCTTTGTTCTCTCACCAAACACTTAAAAGCTACTAGTTGTGGAGTTTGCCATGGAAATACCAGTAAAAGTGCTAGTATCATGGACAGGGAGGTGGGGGAATCAGGCATGATTCTAGCAAAGATCTACTGTGTAACCTAAAGCCAGATCCTTCTCCTGAATATAAGAATAAGATCCCCACATTAATACAGTTCTTTACAGTTTACAATTCCCTTTCAAAACCATTATTTAATTAAGGCCCAATGCAGCTTTTTGAAGAGTGAAAATAAGAGGCTATTATTCAAATCATATAGAAGGAGCCTGAATTATTATTATTTTTATTGATATTATTTTTATTTTTTAATAAGTTATCATTGACATACATTCCTATGAAGGTTTCACAAGAAAAACAATGTGGTTGCTACATTCACCCATATTACCGATTCCCCCCATGCCCCATTACAGTCACTGTCCATCAGTGTAGTAAGATGCTAAAGAGTCACTACTTGTATTCTCTGTGCTACACTGTCTTCTCCATGACGCCCCCACACACACCATGTGAACTAATCATAATACCCCTCAAATACCATTTCCTTCCCTCCCCACCTGCCCTCCTCCACCCCTCCCCTTTGGTTACTGCTAGTCCCTTCTTGGAGTCTGTCAGTCTGCTGCTATTTTGTTCCTTCAGCTTTTCTTTGTTGTTATAGTCCACAAATGAGAAAAATCATTTTGTATTTGTCTTTCTCTGGTTTACTTATTTCACTGAGCATAATCCCTTCTATCTCCATCCATGTTGTTGCAAATGGTAGGATTTGTTTTCTTCTTGTGGCTGAATAGTATTCCAGTGTGTATATGTACCACTTCTTCTTTATTCATTCATCTAATGATGGATGCTTAGGTTGCTTCCATATCTTGACTATTGTAAATAGTGCTACAATAAATATAGGGTAGCAAATGGCTTTTTGAATCTGAGATCTTGCTTTCTTTGGGTAAATTCCTAGGAGTGGAATTCCCAGGTCAAATGGTATTTCCGTTTTTAGTTTTTTGAGGAACCTCCATATTGTTTTCCACAATGGTTGAACTAGTTTACATTCCCACCAGCAGTGTAGGAGGGTTCCCCTTTCTCCATATCCTTGCCAGCATTTGTTGTTCCTTGTCTTTTCAATGTTTTCTATCCTAACTGGTGTGAGGTGATATCTCATTGTGGTTTTAATTTGCATTTCCCTGATAATTCGCAATTTGGAACATCTTTTCATGTGCCTATTGACCATCTGAATTTCTTCTTTGGTGAATTGTCTGTTCATATGCCCTGTCCATTTTTTAATCAGTTATTTGCTTTTTGGGTGTGTGAGTTCTTTATATATTTTGAATGTTAACCCTTTGTCAGATAAGTCATTTACAAATATATTCTCCCATACTGTAGGACGCCTTTTTGTTCTGCTGATGGTATCCTTTGCTGTACAGAAGCTTTTTAGTTTGATGTATCCACACTTTGGGGTTCCATATGAATTTTAGAACTATTTGTTCTAGTTCATTGAAGAATGATGTTGGTATTTTGATAGGGATTGCACTGAATTTGTAAATTGCTTTGGGAAAGGTGGCCATTTGGATAATATTAATTTTCCTATCAATGAGCACTGAATAGATTTTAATTTATTGGTATCTTCTTTAATTTCTCTCATGAGTATCTTGTAGTTTTCAGAATACAGGTCTTTCACCTCCTTGGTTAGGTTTATTCCTACATATTTTATTCTTTTTGATGCAATTGTAAAATTGAGTTGTTTTCCTGATTTCTCTTTCTGCTAGTTCATTTTTAATAATAGGAATGCCACAGATTTCTATGTATTAATTTTGTATCCTGCAACTTTGATGAATTCAGTTATTGTTCTAGTAGTTTTTTGGTGGATTCTTTAGGATTTTCTATGTACAATGTCATGTCATCTGCAAATAGTGACAGTTTAACTTATTCCTTATCAATTTGGATGCCTTTTATCTCTCTGTGTTGTCTGATTGCCATGGCTAGGACATGCAGTACTATGCTGAATAAAAGTGGTGAAAATGGGCATTCTTGTCTTGTTCTTGATATTAGAGGAAAAGTTTTCAGCTTTTTTCTATTAAGTGTGATCTTGGCTATGAGTTTGTCATATATGGCTTTTACTATGTTGAAGTTCATACACTCCATACACATTTTATTGAGTTTTTATTATGAATGGATGTTGAATTTCGTCAAAAGCTTTTTCAACATCTCTTGATGATCATGTGCTTTTTACCCTTCTTTATGTTAATGTGGTGTATGATATTGACTGATTTACAAATATTGTATCATCCTTGCATCCCTGAAATAAATCCCTCTTGGTCATGTTGGATGATCTTTTTCATATATTTTGGATTGATTTTCTAACATTTTGTTGATAGTTTTTTCATTTATGTTCACCAAGGACATTGGTCTGCAATATCTTTTTTGTGGTGTCTTTTTTATCTGGTTTTTGTATTAGAGTGATGCTGGCATCATAGAATGAGTTTGGAAGTATTACTTTCTCTTCTACTTTTTGGCATACTTTGAGAAAGATGGGTATTATGTGTTCTTTAAATGCTTGGTAGAATTTAGATATGAAGCCATCTCATCCTGTGATTTTGTTTTCTGGGGATTTTTGATTACCAATTTGATTTCATTGCTGGTAATGGATCTGTTCAAATTTTCTGTTTCTTCCTGGATCAGTATTGGAAAGTTGGATTTTTCTAGGAATTTGTCCATTTCTTCTAGGTTGATCAATTTATTTGCATATTTTTCATAGTATTCTCTAATAATTATTTGTATTTCTGTGGTATCCATTGTGATCATTCCTTATTTGTTTCTGAGGTTGTTTATTTGTGTACACTCTCTTTCTTGATAAGTCTGGCTTGGGGTTTATGTGTTTTATTTTCTCAAAGAATCAGTTCCTGGTTTCATTTATTCCTTTCTCTTGTTTTATTCTTATCTATTTTATTTATTTCTGCTCTGATCATTTTTATGTCCTCCTACTACTTATTTTGGCTTCATTCATTCTTTTCTAGTTTCTTTGTGGTTTTAGACTGTTTATTTGAGACTGTTCTTGTTTCTTGAGGTAAACCTGTCTTGCTATGTACTGTCATCTTAGAATTGCCTTTGCCACTTCCCACAGGTTTTGGGGTGTTGTGTTTTTGTTTTCATTTGTCCCCATGTATTGCTTGATTTATGTTTTAATTTGGTCATTGATCTACTGATTATCTGGAAGCATGTAGTTTAGCTTCCATGTGTCTGTAAGTCTTTGTTTTCTTTCTATAATTTTTTCTAGTTTCATACCCTTAAGGTCTGAGAAGTTGCTTGATACAATTTCAATCTTTTTTAATTTATTGAGTCTCTTCTTGTAGCCTAGTATGTGATGTATTTTGGAGAAGTCCCATGTACACTTGAGAAAAATGTGTATCCTGTTGCTTTGGTTTGGAGTGTTCTGTAAATATCTGTTAAGTCCATTGATCTAATATATTGTTCAGTACCTCTGTTTCCTTATTTATTTTCTGTCTGTCTGGCTGATCTCTCTATTTGTATGAGTATTGTGTTAATGTCTCCTAAAATGAATCTCTTGCAGTCTGTTTCCCACTCTAATTCTGTTAGTATTTGTTTTATATATTTAGGTGCATAGATATTTATAATGGTTATATCCTCTTGTTTGGTCTGCTCCCTTTATCATTATGTATTGTTCTTCTTTGTCTCTTGTTACTTTATTTGTTTAGAAATCAATTTTGTCTGATATAATTACTGATAATCCCACTTTTTCTCCCAATTATTTGCATGGAATATCTCTTTCCATCTCTTCACTTTTAGTCTATGTATGTCTTTGGGCCTTAAATGAGTCTCTTGTAGGCAGTATATACATGGGTCTTGTTTCCTTATCCATTCTACCACTCTACATCTTTTGATTGGTGCATTCAGTCCATTTACATTTGAGATTATTATTGAATTACATGTACTTATTGACATTTTATTATTTTTTGGCTTTTTTTTATAGCTTCTCTCTGTTTCTTCCTCTTATATGTTTCTCCTATTATTGATGGTTTTCTTTAATGCTGTAATTTATTTCTTTTTTTAAAATGTATTTTTGTGTGTGTATGTGTATGTGTATTTATTGTGGGATTTAGTTTTGTGGTTACCAAATGTTGAAGGATAGCTTCCTTATTATATAATAGTCTATCTTAAATTGCTGATTATTCTATTTCAAACTCAATCTAAAAGTACTTTTTTTTCTTCTTACTCCTCAACAATTTTCACATTAGATGTAATAATCTGCACTGTTTCTGTATCCCTTAATTGGTTTGGGGTATAGTTGATTTTGCTTCTTTGTTTTGTTTTAATTTTATACTTAGTTGGTAATTATTTGTTCTACTAACTTTACTGTGTGTTTATTTTCACTTGTGAGAGCTATTTAGACTTAGGGTCATTTCTCTACAGCAGTCCTTATAACATATCCTGTAAAGTTGACTTAGTGGTGGCAAATTCCTTCAAATTTTGTTTTTCTGGAAATTGTTTAATACCAACTTCAAATTTAAATAATAATCTTTCCAAGTAGAGGATTCCTGATTAGAAGTCTCTCTGTTTCAGTACATTAAATATATCATGTCACTCCCTTCTGGCCTGTAGTTTTTGTTAAGAAGTCTGCTGATAGTGTGATGGGATTTCCTTTATAACTAATCGTTTTTCTCTGGCTGCTTTCAACAATTTCTCCTTGTCCTTGATCTTTGCCATTTTAATTATTATACAGCTGGGTGCTGTCTTCCTGGGATTTCTTTTGTTAGGAACTCTCTTCCCATCCATGACCTATTTCCTTTCTCAGTTTGGGGAAGTTTTCAACAATTATTTCCTTAAAGAGACTTTCTATCCCTTTTTTCTCTTCTCCTTCTGGTACCCCTATTATGCAAATATTGTTTTGTTTGGATTGGTCACATGGCTCTCATCATTCTTTCATTCCTATAAGTTTTTTTTGTCTCCATTTCTCACTTCTTTGTTTTCCTATTCTCTAATTTCTATTTCATTTATTGTCTCCTCTACATGTTTAATCTACTTTTAAATCTCTCCATTGTATGTTTCACTTCTTCAGCTCTGAGTGGCTCTTTTTCAGGTCTTCTCTTTGTTGAAGTCCTCCCTGAGATAATGAATAGTTTTCTGTAAATCCATAAGCATGTTTGTGACTTTTATTTTGAAGGCTTTATCCAGAAGATTGGTGATCTGTTTCATTTAGCCCTCTCTCTGGGGTTCTGTTCTGTAATTTTGTTTGGATCATATTCCTCTGCCTACTCATCTTTTCAGGGTTTCTGTGTTTTTTCTTTGTATTAGATACCTCTGCTATGCTTTCTAGCTTATAGGGTAATAGCTTTATGAAGAAGGTGTGGTATGTTGCCTAGAAGCTCAAGATTCTTTACTCTCTACTGCCTGGTTCTATTCTGAGGGTGACCCAGCTGTTGGCATGCCATGGGATGGGCCACCTTTCTGTCTGGCTTCTGTAGTGGTCTAAGTTTGGGCACTTCTGTCTTTGTGATTAGCTCAAGAATATCTGTTAAGCTCACCATAGATAGGGCCACCCTCTTCCTGGCCTGCAGCAGTGCAGGGGCTGCAGGGTTAATGGGGTTGGCAGAGTGATGTCCCAAAGCCAGATGCATAGCCACTGGTTTGGACACCTGCAGGGAGGAAGTAGCTCTTGGGTCTGGCTCCTGATGTATCAGCTGAGGCTGAAACAGAGCAAAGGAAGCTGGGAGAGTCTCTCTCTGTCTGCCAGGCAACAAATTCTGATGCTACCACTGGGCCAAGTGGGTTGGTTCACAGAAGCATGTGTAGGGAGGAGCCTCAGGGCTGTGTTGTCAGCAAGGAGGCTGGAGTGTTTAGGTCTCCCAGGAGTTCCCAATATGTTGGGCTGAGGAAGGTCTGGGGAGGGATCCTTCATTTGCCTTTTCTCCTGAGAAGAGAGTTCTGACCATCCCTCACCCCTCTGGTACCCCTCTCACCGCTGGCAAGTCTTTCAAACTGCTGCCTCTGCTTTGGGTATCAGGACTTTTGGAGTGTGCCTGCCTTCCACGTTGGTTAGAGTCTCAGCCTTCCAGAGTGTTCTGCCTGTCCCTGGTGTACAGTTCTTCTAATCACCAGAACCCAATGTAATGTGGGCTTTTGTTCCCAGAGATCTCCAGGGCCAGGTGTAGAGTGCTCCTGGGCTCCTACCCCTCCATGCTTAGTTTCTTTTTCTCCTGCCTGTAGGCTGTGGTGGGGAGGGCTTAAGTCCTGCTTGAAGTTGGCTTTACCACTTTACCCTTTCCTATGTGGTCTTCTCTTCTTCCATTGGTGTAGATGATCTGTTCTGCAGTCTTCAGGTCATTTTCTAGTTTAGTTGCATTTGCTGTATTTTATTCTTTTATGTGTTTTTGGGAAGAAATTTCCATCTTGCCTTTCTAGTCTGTCATCTTTAATCCCACTGTGTTTCCTTCTCATGGTTTTAGATGGCCATGGGCCTCAGCTCTGGTTCCAGAAGTGGGAAGCAGAAAAAGAGTAGAATGTAATTGTGGATGTGTATGTTTACTTTTACCTACTTCTTGGAGGAAACAGAAGCAGAAAAGCCATACATGTGTAAATGTTATGTGTCAACTAATTCCTAAGTACTTCTTGTATGCCATGCACTGTGTATTACCAAATTAAATTTTACAACATCACTTGGAAGTAAAAATTATTACCCCCTACCTTTTCAGTGTGATGAAATGAGGCTCAAAGGAATGAAGTAATTTGTCCAAAGCTGTCCACTCAACAAGTAGTAGAGCTAGAATTTGATTCCAGGTGTGTCTGACTCTAGAACCCACATATATTGTCATTGTGCTGTTCCGCAGTGTTTGCTGCACCTTATATACAAAAACACCTGAAATCCATGTTGTGTCATGAATACAAGAGAAAAATGACATAGGAAAGGGTGAGCCAAACTATTGTTGAAAATATAATTAATTGCTGTATCTTGAGCTTCTTGGCAGCCAAGACAAAATTAGCAGCATTAGTAGTTTCTGTGCAGAAACAAAGTCTTTTCTAGGACTGAATTATAAAATGAAAATAATATTGGTTCTGAGGTTCAGCTTTGTATGGGTTAAATGTATTCTTGCAGACTGGCTTTGTGTTGGTTTGGACCAGGCACAACCCTTGGGGCTGAAGATACTGACATAAATAAGATACATGTGGACCCTTGAGGAGATCAAAATCTGGGGAAGGATATAGACAGGTCAATAACTGACACTAAAATATAGCAGACATGTAATTGCTCCCTAGTGGTATAAGCAATGTAGAATAAAAATTCACTTGCTAATTTCTCTTATGTGTAATGCCCTCACCGATTACAAAGTGCTAAAAAATTAATTTTCTCAATTGTCACCCCAGCCTGCAAAATAGATTCTGTCATCCTGGTTTTGCCATTGAGAACACTAAAACCAAGGGAGATAAAGCAATTTATCTAAAGTTCTGGTTTGTCTAACTCTAAGTTCTGTGCATCTGCTATGCCCCATTGTCTTCTTTAAAAAAAGAAAGAGGCTGTCAGCAAAATACAGTGGCTATTAATTTTTGTCTAGAGGACCAGAAACGTATTCATGAAGAAGGTGTCTTTTAAGGTGACCCTGAAAGGTGAGGAATATTTGGACAAGAAAAATCTGGGCGAAGGTCTTTATGAGGACTAAAGAGCTGAATATTAAGGAGAATCCTTATTGAGAAGGAAGTTAGGACTGGTAAGGCCTACTCTGAGCCCTGGTTTTAGAGCTGGGTTCTAAGGGTCAAGGGAACTACTAGTCTTGGGTGCCATAGACTAGGTTAGTTGGAATGCCATAGAAATGTACAGATTTTATAGTTTAGTGACCATCTTCCACCACCACTATACACTCCCACCCCTCTTTGTGGATGTTGACCCTGAGACTCAGAGTGGGGTATATAACTCAGGTCTCTGGACTCTTAAACTCAGATCCTTCCCTTGTTAAACCCATGGCTTCCCTTTGCTGTAAGGCTAGTTTCTGGTACAAGCTTACCCAGAATTTTTCTTTGCTGGCCACGTCACCACTTCTAATACTCATCCCCATCCCATCACCATGTTACTTTTTATTCTATGGGGAATGCTTACTTTTTGAGGTTACTTTTTCAGCCACCAGTACTCCCTGTCCTTGTTCACTGATGTCCTTGATAACGTAAGATTCAAAAAGCACAATTCATGGTCCCTGAGCACAGTCCCACACCAGGACCTATGCTGGACAACCTCATGTGGTTCTGCATGAAATTCTTATGAGTTTAGGGACTATTATCTACATTTTACAAATGAAAAAATTAAATCATGGCACCCAAGACTAGTAGTTGCCTTGACCCTTAGGGCCCAGCCATAAAACCAAGACCCAGAGTGACACTTACCAGTTCTAGCTTCATCCTCTATAGGGATTCTCTTCTTAAGCTTCAGCTGTTTAGCTCTCATAAAACCCTTCCCCTATATTCTCCCTGTCCAAATACTCCTCACCTTTCAGGACCACCATAAAGCCACCTTCTTAATGAATTCTTGCTTGGTACACTAGTTATAAAGGGATTTGCTTGAAGGCGTTCGGCTGGTGGGTAATATAGCTGAGGTGTGAATTCAAGCCTGTCTGATCCTGAAGCTTCTATATACCATTTTAAACTAGTAGAACTCAGCCACCTCCATCATCATCAGTCATGGAAGGAAGGCAAGGTAGAAATCCTTGTTTCATTTTAGAGCTGTACTGCCCAATATAGTAGGCAGTATCCACACATGGCTATTTTGGGCAAAATTGCAATATTTCCAGAATCTTTCACCTGGCCTTAGTGTATCTCCATATCAGTAGGTGTTCCAAATGGGTGAAGAGAAGTAGTCCATCTCCATATCAATAGGTAATTACATGGGGGATTGAGGGCATATCTGGACCAGAGAGTTTAGGTGGGGTCTCTTTTTGCAGCCTGGTCATGAGAGACACGGGTGAGCAGAATTACATATATATACATATAATATATTATATATATATATATATATATATATATATATATATATATATATATATAATAACTCATTATCAATAAAATAATATCATTAAAAAATTGGCAAAGGGCCTAAATAGGCATTTCTCAAAAGAAGACATACAAGTAGCCAACAGATATATGAAAGGGTGCTCAACATCACTAACCATCAGGGTCAGGGAAATGCAAATCAAAACCGCAATGAGATATAACCACACACTTGGCAGAATGACTGTTATCAAAAAAAGAAATGACAAGTACTGGTGAGCATGTGGAGAAAAGGAAAACCTTGTATGACTTTAATGGGAATGTAAATACGTATAGCCATCATGAAAAACATCATGAAGTTTCCTCAAAAAATTAAAAATAGAATTGACATAAAATCCAGAAACATCATTCTTGAGAATCCAGGCAAACCATGGAGATATTTACAGGTTAAATTCCATACTATAGCAATAAAACAAATATCACAATAAAATGAGCCAAATTCATTTTCTGGTTTCCCAGTGAAAATAAAAGTTATGTTTACACTATACTGTAATCTAAGCATGCAGTAGCATTATGTATAAAGAGCAATGTGAACACAGTAATATGAAAGTATTTTATTGGTAAAATATGTTAACCATCACCTGAGCTTTCAATGAGATATAAACTTTTTGCTGGTGATGGGTCTTGCCTTGATGTTGATGGCTGCTGATGAACCAGGGCTAAAGTAGCTCTGGCAATACCTTAAAACAAGACAACAATAAAGGTTTCTGCATCAATTGGCTCCTACTTTCATGAATAATTTATCTGTAGCATGCAATACTCTTTATAGCATTTTATCACAGTAGAACTTCTTTCAAAATTGGAGTCAAAATTCTCAAACCCTGCCACCGTATCAACTATGTTTATGTAATATCCTAAATCCTTTGTTGTCATTTCAACAATCTACACAACATCTTCACCAGTAGTAGATTCCATCTTAAGAAACCATATTCTTTGCCCATCTTTAAGAAGCATCTCTTCATTCATTAAAGTTTGATAATGAGGTTACACCAATTCAGTCATATCATAAGACTCCACTTCTAATTCTAGCTCTCTTCCTAGTTATACCACATAGTAATTACTTTCTCCACTGAAGTCTTGAATCTCTCAATGTCATCCAAGAGGGCTGGAATCCACTTTTTCCCAACTCCTCTTCATGTAGACATTTTGACTTCTTTCTATGAATCACAACTGCTCTTAATGTCATCTATAATGGGGTACCCTTTTCATAAGGTTCCAATTTACTTTGCCCAGATCCATCACAGGAATCAATATGTGTGGCAGAGGTAGCCTAATTAAATGTGTTTCTTAAATGAGAAGACTTGAAAGTTGAAATCTGTCCTTGATCCATGGGCTTCAGAATATATGTTTTGTTAGCAGCCATGAAAACACTCATCTCATTGTACATCTCTATCAGAGCTCTTGAGTGTCCAGGTGCATTGTCAATAAGCATTCATAGATTGGGTAGTAATCTATTTTTTATCATTATGTCTCAACAGTGGGCTTAAAGTATTCAGAAAACCATGTTGTGTGTGCGGTCATCCAGGCTTGTTGTTCTATGTATGGAGCACAGGCAGAGTAGATTTAGCATAATTCTTAAGGGCCTTAGCATTTTTGGAATAGTAGATGAGCACTGGCTTTATATTAAAGTTATCAGCTGCATTAGACTCCAACAAAAACTCCAGCCTATCCTTGGAAGCTTCGACACCAGGTATTTACTTTCCTCTCTAGCTATGTAATTCCTAGATGGTGTCTTCTAGTAAAAGGATACTTGTCGATATTGAAAATCTGGTGTTTAGTGTAGCCACTTTCATTAATTTTCTTAGCTAGATTTTCTAGATAACTTGTTTCAGCTTCTACATCAGAACTTGCTGCTTCACCTTGTACTTTCATGTCATGGAGATGGCTTCTTCCCTTAAACCTCATGAGCCAAACTTCTGGCTTCAGATTTTACAATTGCAGTTTTTCACCTCTATCAGCCTTTGTAGAATTGAATAGAGGCCCTTGCTCTGGGTTAGGCTTTTGTTTAAAGGAATGTCATGGCTGGTTTGATCTATCCAGACCATTCAAACTTTCTCCATATCAGCAATAAGGCTGTTTTGCTTTATTATCATTTGTGTGTTCAGTGAAGTAGCACTTTTGATTTCCTTCAAGAACTTTTCCTTTGCATTCAGAGCTTGGCTAACTCTGGCACAGGAGACCCAGCTTTCAGCCTGTCTCAGCTGTCAGCATGCCTTCCTCAATAAGCTTAATCACTTCTAGTTTTCTACTGAAAGTGAGAGATGTGTAACTCTTGGTCTCACTTGAACTCTTTGAGGCCATTGTAGGGTTATTAATTGGCCTAATTCAAATATTGTTGTGTCTCATGGAATAGGAAGGCCCAATGAGTTGGAGAGAAATTGGAATGATCTGTTAATGGAGCAGTCAGAACAGAGACAATATGTGTCGATTAAGTTCATCATCTTATATGGGTGCAGTATGTGGCATCCCAAAACAATTACAATACTAACCTCAAAGATCACCATAACAAATATAATAATAATAAAAAATTGAAATATGGAAGGATTACCAAAATGTGACACAGGGACACTAAGTGAGCAAATGCTATTGGAAACACGACACCAATTGACTTGCTCAACACAGGTTTGCCACAAACCTTCAATTTGTTAAAAATGCAATATCTAAAAACACAATAACGTGAAGCACAGTAAAATGAGAAATCTTTATATATACAAAGGAACTTAAATCAGTAGCTCAGAGAGATATCTTCACTCTTATGTTCACTTCAGCTTTATTCATGACAGCCAAGATATGAAAACAACCTGAGATCCCATCAATGGATGAATGGGTAAAGATGAATGTAAACAATGGAATGTACATTAAAGGAGGAAAATTATTTGTTTTGTTTTTTAGATTCTACATATAAGTTAAATTATATAGTATTTCTCTTTCTCTGACTTATTTCACTTAACAAATAAAACTGTAATAGACTCACAAACACAAAGACCAGACTGATGGTTACTATGGGGGAGGAGAGTAGGAGGATAGATAAAATAGGTGATGGGGGAAAAATTAGTGGGAATATTTGGAATCTTGATCTAGGCAATGATTACAGTAGTGTATACACACGTCAAACTTCATCCAGCTATACACTAATATTTGTGCATTTTACTGTTTGTGCCTTAAAAAAAAATGAATATTAGTCAACCATGAGAAAGAAGGGAATCTTGTCATTTGGAAATTGGAGGACATTATCCTAAGTGAAATAAGCCAGGCAGAAAAATACAAGTACTGTATGATCTCACTTATTTGTGGAATCTAAAAAGAAAAATGAGCTGTTGGTCAAGGAGTACAAAATTATAGTTATGCAAGTGAACAGTTCTGGGGATCTAATGTACAGTCATCTGAGGACTATAGTTAATAATACTGTATTTAATACTAGAAATATGCTGAAAGTAGATTTCAGGTGCACTCATCACAAAGAAATGTTAACTCTGTGGAATGATTGGAATGATTATGTTAATTAACTTGACTGTAGTAATCATTTCACTATGTATATACAATCATGTTGTATACCTTAAAAATAAACAATTTGATTAAAAAATATATACAATTTTATAAACCTTTATGAAAGTACTCAAATTTATAGGTGAAGTGACATGATGCTTGTGATTTGCCTTAATATATTAGGAAAAATAAACAGGAGATTACATGAAAAAAGATTGATAAAATATTAATAATTGTCCGTGAAATTGACATCAGACCCCTTGAACCCAATGAGTTTGGAGGAAAGCATAATTATATCAATCTTTCAATTTGGTGTTTGTTTTTTTAAATTTACATAATGGAAAGCTTTTTTAAAGACATGGAGGAGAAAAAAATTTGTTTCTTAGAAAGTTGAACATATGCCTAAAACAACTCAGCCATTCTACTTCAACATATTTAACCAAGAGAAATAAAGGATGTCTATACAATGACTTACACAAGGATATTCATAGCAGCTTTATTTGTAGAAGCCAAAAACTAGAAACAAATATAACACTATTCAGCAATTTAGAGGAATAAAAAACTATTGGTACTATCACCAATAAAGTAAAAACTATAATCATTCCATTGACATAAAATTTAAAAAAATGCAAACTATAATGACAGAAAATACATTAGTAGTTGCTTGGGGACAGGAGTGAAGAGTGAAGTAAGGAATGGGAATGAGGGAAGGATGAGAGACAGGCATTACAAAGGAAGAAACATTAGAGAATGATAGACACTGTATTACATTAAAGTCCTAAAAACAAATTAAAACACTGTGGTAATAGATTGACTGATTCTCTTTTAGATTAATTTCTTCAGTTAAATCCAAGTTTAAGGGCCATGTATCCTGTGACATAGTAGGCTTGGGGAGCAGTTAGTGAGGTAGGTTCCTTTACTGGTAATGGCACATCTCCCAGCGAGACAGCTTACCCTACTTTATACTCACTCACGCATTTTGGAGCCTTTCTCCTTTTCTATACCCCTCAGCATTCTCTGGGTATCTGTTCTGCCCAGAGAGATAGACTTCAAAGTGTGGAAGGAAGAATATTAGCAGAAAACTGGGCGCTGTCAATAACTAACTGGATATTCCTAATCAAGTCACTTCACCAAGATTTTTTCAGGTATCTTCAAAATTAAGCTAATCATAAATATTTCCCTAATAGATTAGCATATGGTTCTATGTTGACCAGCAATTCCTTGGGGTGCCTCTACCCTAGTTTAACTTCAATGCTAATCAAGAAATGGGAATGAAGAAGTTGAGCACTCCAGGCATATCCTACTATAATAGAACTACCATATTTCCAACCTCTTTTCTGGGTGTTTGGAGAGAATCAGTGAGATAATGTTTTGAAGAGCTTTTGGGCAAAGTTCTGTGTACAGGAGAGTTGTCAGGACATACACGTTTCTCCCCATCCACTCTCCCTCCTCCCATATTCTACCAAATTTACTCTTCCACCTAGTAATTCCCCACCCCTCCTCCCAGGATTCCAGATGTAAACTTTTGCAGTCAACTACTGAGTTGCTCTGACTCCTTGTATTTGACAAAATACAGCCTGATTGATTTGTTCTTGGAGGGAAGTTATTTGGACAATCTCTTACTTTGGATGTTATAACTACAACCTGCTCTCCTTTTCTCCCTTTATAATCTTTTTATTAATCTCTGGTCTCTGCCCTATCAAAGAAAGCTACCTCTCATCACCCTGAAAAATATGTGCTTCCCACTGAACGCTTCATCTCATCACCCATTGCCCCCTTGCTGATGCCTCAATGAGACCAACTTCAGAAATTCCTATCTCTGGACAATGTGACAGGTGAAGGGTTAGAAATAGGTTATAAAACATAAAGGAGAAAAGTGTAATACCCGTTATAGTTTGGGATTGGTTAATCATTTTATATTCCCGAAAATGGTGAATGTAGAAAGAGGCATTGTAGTACTTGAATAATGTGAGGCCAAAAAGGATTTAAGGATAATTGATAGGGTGTTATCTTTCTAAGAAATAAATAATCTTCTTCCATAATTTATCTGTGAGTGGTAGAATAGGATAAATTGCTATTGGGAAGGTTGTAAGCTGGCATGATGTCAAAAGCAAGACCTGGACAGATTCTAAATATACTGCAGTAAAAGTTCTAAACATAAGAAATGGAAGACAATTTCATTCACCAGAATTTATCTGCATACATTTGCAATAAATACCTTATTCACTTAAGGCATTTGAGGACACAAGAAATCACTAGTAACCTAGCTGCTGTTGAGAAGGAGTTCCTATTATCTGAGAGATTATTTTGCTAAGAATTCAGATACCATTGAAGATAGCACCTAGGACATTATTCAAAAAATGATTATTGTGAATTTACTATGTTCTAGATGCTGTATTAGATGCTCAAGATACAACACTGAATGGGACAAAGTCCTTTCTCATATAGAGCTTACAGTGTAGTAGGAGAAATTGGATATGAAACAAGTAGTTAAATAAGCAAAATAATAAATGCAAAAATTTCAGTAAGTGCTATGAAAGAAAGAAACAGTGATATGGGAGATAGTAATGGTAAGGATTTGGGACTGACATTTGATATACGTTGCCTAGGGAGACCTTGCTCTGAGGAGATAGACAGAAACTGAGACTTATAGGATGAAAAAGAGTCAATCATGCTAAAATATGGGTGAAGAAAATTCCAAGCACAAGAAACATCAAGGGCAAAAGCTTGATGGATAAAATACTCTGAAATATCAGGAGACCAGTTTGACTGGAGCATAGTGAATGAGAGAAAAAGTGGGATAGGAAGAGGTTTGAGAAATAGACCAGGGCCAAGGACATAGAGATCTCTTTAGGACTTAGTAAGGAATTTGGATTTGATTTTGAATGCAGTGAGATGCTTTTGAAATGTGTTAAGCAACAGGGTGACATCTGCATTACAGCTGCTCTGCTGAGAATAGATTTGGTGAAACAGTGGGAAAGAGTAAAAGCAGGAAGCCATTGCAGTACTCCAGATGAGAGATGATGATGATGCTGGATATAATGAGAAGTAGACTGATTAGAACTCTATATTTGGAGGTAGAATTGGAAGGACTTACTAGTGGGCTGTATGTGAGAGATGAGGAAAAGAGAGTAATTAGTACAGCTTTTACCTTTTTTGGTTTGAGCAAATGGATGGATAATGGTGCATGAGTGGAAATTGAATAAATGGAGTCTTTGGCAAGGTGAGAAGGTCTAGGATCCAAAATACATATAGACAAAATGATCTTAGTATAAGATACCCTTCCACCATTGTAACAGGATGAGTAGTGGAAAAATAGGTCCACTTGTAAATAGATTTATAGATTCAAGAAGAAGGGAGTTCCTATTGGATGGCTTGTATCTTTCCAACCCAACTGTTGTATATCTCAAGAGGTCAGAGATTTTAGAAAATCTCTAGATACTCCTGGAGAATATGAATGGTGGCAGCAGGAAATTAGCAGCAGCCAAGAACATGAGAGTCTTCAGTTTTAGAAGAAAGGCATCTATCTGCCCAACCTTACTTATCAGACATCACCATTCATCCCAAGAAACTTGCTTCACTTTGAGTGCCCTAAGGGCTGTGTGTAGAGGGGGATGACACAAAAAAGGCCACAGAAAGGGGAAGTAAGGGCTTCAAGTGTGAACCTTGCTGATTTCATTTTTGCTTATTCATGGCTCTGTGACCCATTTCTCTGCGGGAGAGCACAGTAGAGATTTTGGAAATGTCTTTAGGACTAGGCTTTGGTACCTTCAGGGCTGAGCAGAAGCCATAAAATCCTTTGGTTTTGTCAAAGAGCTGTTTCAGCAATCACAGTTTCCTTCCTACCCAATCCCAGGGCAAAAATTCCCCAGACCTCATTCCTATGCACACTCACAGATTTACATCTTCCCAGTATACACATTAATCCACATAATTCCACAGATTTCTAAGGCACACAGATACTTACCTCCCACCTCTAAAATGCATACATTCTTATACCCACACAAACACATACCAACATACACACACATTCATACCTGTACAGGCTCACTTATTCACTCTCTACACTTACATCTTTTCAACACTTACTGGACGATGACTATCCTGTGCCTAATACTGAACTAGAAACTGGAAGGAAAGATGAGTAAGACACATGTTAGCTTTTGAGATGCTCATAGTCTGGTGAAGTGTGGGGAATAAGTATGAAGGTTACAAGATAAATATACAGGTATCTGTAAAGCAAAGGACAGATATTATACATGCTACAAGAAATGCATGAATAAATTTCCCATGGGTCTACAATGAAGCAAGAGACAACTCTTAACAGAGGATATTGAGGAGAATTTACCAAAGGAGATCTCACTGGACCATGGCTCTAAAGAAAAGATAGGATTTCAATAGTGTTTCTTGTTTTCATCACTTACCCCTGCCCTTTTGGGATAAGTTTGGGCAGAATGACATTTCTAAAAACATATGTCAGGTAAACTGTTCTATAATATAAGTTGTATGGCTTTCTAGCTAAGTGCCTTTGTTAAGAAAATACCTTCTCTCTGAGACTCAGTTTTCATGTCTACAAAATAGAGTTGATGCTGCTATGTCACAAGACTGTAATGAAGCTCAGTTTAGATAATAGATATTCAGTTGAGATTATGGATGTTGTATTTGCCCAGGTAAGTAAATTGCTCTAATAAGAATCTACATCAAGCTAAAAAATGTACTACTTATGACAGTAATACTTTGTTATCTATTTATTTCACAATCCAATGTGGGACTCTGCTCTACACAGTCATTCAGTGATCCAGACTCATCCCATCTTGTAGCTCTACACTCCTTTTGGGACTTGGAGTACTCTCTACTTAGGTGATGGATAGGGAAAATGAGGGAGGATTGCACAAGGGTGTTTGTTAGAGTTAAGCTTCAAAATGATGCCCATTACTTATTTTCATAGTCTATTGAACAAACTCATTCATATGGGTGAACCCAAAGGTAAAGGGGGATGGAAAATGTAGCCTAGCTCTATGTCCAGGAAAAAAATGAATACATGGAGACTCATGAATACCAACAAAAATGATCTCTGACATTAGTGTAAAAGACCTTGGTTAATCATGAGGAACTATACAAACTAGGGGACTATAAGTGTCATTTTTAAAAATGTAGCCTACTCTGAGCCACTATTTCAATCTTGGAGACAAGAAAAACTGAACTCACTTAAGTAAAATTTAAGATGGGGCTCTTCTTCACCAGTGTTTCTCAAAGTTCTCTAATGATGGTGATCACTTGGTGAATTTATTAAAATACTGATTCCTCAATCCCAAATCAGAACTGCAAAATCAGAATTTCCAAGAAGACATATGGTAATCTGTATATTTAACTAGTGCTCCAGGTAATTTGTATCACAAAAGAAGTTTGGGAAACGCTGTTCTAGACTGTCAGTCACTGTGACTTATTACCTCTTCTGTGCATTCATTCACTAATTCATTCATTCATCTACTACACAAATACCTACTTTGTACCCGCCACTATTCTGTGCTAGTGAAGTCAATACAAAGGTCTGGAAACATGGCACAAAGGACTAAATAGCAATTTTTAAGTGTAGTTAAAAGTATGAGAACATACACATTCTACACATGCATATCATTGGCATTGCTACTTAACATAGCCAATTTTGTTTAGAAACAATTTTAGTGTGATAGTCACTCTGTTTTTGTTACCTTCTTGGCTGTCAGCTTCTCAAGGTAAGTGGCTACATCTTATTTCTTCCCAGCCTACTGCAGTCTGAAATTAATTAAAGAGAATTCCTGATTCACTTTCTCTAAACTTCATTCTTCCTCTGGAAAATGGAGATAATTATCCTTATCCCATTCGGATGTTGGAGGATTAAATTAGAGTTAAAACTATAAAAGTAACTTTGCAAACTGTCAGGCACTTGTTCAAAATATGAGTTGTTTCTCTGCCTAATTTTGCTGGTACCTTGTAGAAGTGTGCTGCCTCATGGCCCTATTTCCCCACTTGAGACACAAAACTTCTGAGGCTTTTGGACACCAGACCAAAAGGGTAAAATGCATGCCCCTTCTCACCCCTTAACCCAGGTCCTTCTAGATTTATCATTTATCCCATAATTTATCCCGTTCCCCTGGAGTTCATTATTGTCAGTTCCTGAAGAATGCATTTGAGCCTTTGAGCTTTATGATTTCTGATTCTTCAAGCAAATACAACCTCTTTGAGTTTGGAAATCCATTTACTCTTGGCAAAGTCACAGTATTTTGTTTCAAATAAAAGTGGAGTAAAAACCTTATAGCCCACAAAATCTTAGGGAGTTTTATAACCAAAGCTTATAAGTCCTTTTTGGAGCTGAGTCGAATCTTACAACACAAGCCTTGGGTGAGTTAAGTGTAAATGAATCAGAAGTGTCCAGATCATATTTCCCCTGAAATATACAAAATTTAGCAATGGAAGAAACAGAGACTCAGCCAAGAGAACTCTTTGTTTGGGCAAAGCCCCCAGGGTGGCTGGGATCACACAGTACTTGCAGAGATTTTCCATAAAGACAAAGAAATGGATACAAGAGAACTGTGCCATTAGGCAACAGAGGCCTCTAGGCACCTTCCTCCATCTTTGTAGCCTGTGCGCAGGCCACCCAAGGGCTATGAGGGCTCCTGAGTAAGGGATGGGCAACCTCCAGGAATGCTTCTACAAATGAGCATCTCTTGACATAGAGGAAAGAAAGAAGTTGCATTCCCAGCTTAAAGCCCCTTAGTATAATAATAGAGGTAAGCAGGATACACAGGATATTCCACTGAAAGAGGAGGCTCCTGTGCCATGAAAGAGGTCCAGCACAAGCTAATGGCAGCATCAGGGGAAGTAAATGGCTGAAAGAAATGGTAAGAGCATTGGAAGAGAGTCAAAAGATTTCCAGATCTGAGTTATTCCACTTTTTTCACACTTCTTCAACGTTATTTATGTAAAGTCAGTCAAAAACCAAGTCTCATGGTTTGTGATTCCTTCACAAATCCATCCCCTCTTTGAAAACCTGGAGGTTTTTACCAGCTTCCTATTTAGTCTGCCTGTCTTCAGTCTCTCCCTGACAGTCCATTTCCACACTGGAGTCAGAGTAGTCTAAGAACACAAATCTGATCATGCTATTTTTCTGCTTAAGATCCATCCATGGCTCCCCATTTCCCATGGGATAAAATCTAAACACATTTATGTGGTATAAATATAGCACCCTTTGTGATATGAACTCTGCCCTACCTTTTCATTCTCATGTACTTTAAGTCAAGCTTTGGTTAAATTAGAAATCTTAAAGTTTCCTCAATTTCAATATATATAGTTTTATGTCTATCCCTGTATCTATCACCTAATTTAAATCCTTGATGGAACATAGTATAAAGAATAAAACAAATCTGTGTTTAAAATAAAAACTAACATTAGTTGAAGGATTACTATGTGCTAGATACTATTCTAAATATTTCACATATATTACCTCATTTACTTTTCACCAATCGCATGAAATATATTCTATTTTTATTATCCCTGTTTTGTGTAGGAGAAAACTTAAGAACAGGGAGATTAGGTAGTTTGTCTTTGAATTCACAACTAGAAAATGGTAAAGGCCGAATATGAATTTGGGTAGGCCCTAGAGATGCAGTTTCAGCCCACACACCATATAAACTGCCTTTCCTGGCGAGTCCTTTAAAATCTTATGCATTCACATTCTCCCCTGTTCCTGAACACATCCACCTCCCTTTCTCTAAATCATCAAAGGCTTGCACTTATTCTTCAAGACCCTGCTGAAAAACCAACCCCTCTATGAACGTATACTCCTTAGTCTTTCTCTGAATCTGTAAGAATAAGACCATGAAAGAGTAAGAGTCTCTGCAATTCTCTGTTACTTTGTTCATAATTTTGATAAGTTAATTATTGGGCCATATGACAGATAATTATTTGTTTGAGTGTTCCACTAGCCTATGAGCTTCCTGACAATAAGAACCAAGTCCAGTTCATTTTTGTACCCCTAGCACTTAACCCAGTACTAGCACAAATTGTGCTATCAGCAAATGTTGTTAATTATAATGCCATGTTATTTTTTTGGTGGGACAATTATTTGTTGAATAAAAATGTCCCATACATTGTATGGCTATTTACCTCACTGATCCCCATCTGCTAAATGTCAGAGGTATTCTCAAGTTATTAGGGCATCAACCCCAATCTCTAAATAATGTCTGTTTTGGAGTATTAGGAACCCTGGTTGAGAACCACTGGGATAACCTCTTAAGAAGCAAGGAAGTGAGCTTCAGTTTATTCATCTGTGAAAGGGAGCTAATAACATATTGACTCAAATATTAGAATATTGTAAAGTTTCTGAAATTGGAAAACATCTTACAATAGAAATGCCTATTTACTGTGGTAGTCTATCCTTCCTGTCTGTGTTTCTGCACTCTTTACTCTCTTTCTTCTCCTAAAAGGCAGCAGTGAAATTAATTTTTTCAATCCATACATAGCATATTAGAATTTTTTGCATGTGTTCTTTTATTTATCAAGGTATCATTGATATACACTCTTATGCTCAGGTTTCACATGAACAACATGTGCTTACTACATTCCTTCTTTTATCAAGTCCCCACCACATACCCCATAACAGTCACTGTCCATCAGAATAGTAAGATGTTACAGAGTCACTGCTTGTGTTCTCTGTGCTATGCTGCTTTCCCCTGCCCCCCTACATTACGTGTGCTAATCATAATGCTCCTTATTCCTTTTATCCCTCCTTCCCACCCACTCTCCCCAGTCCCTTTCCCTTTGGCAACTGTTAGTCCATTCTTGGGTTCTGTGAGTCTGCTGCTGTTTTGTTCCTTCAGTTCTTCCTTTGTTCTTACACTCCACAGATGAGTGAAATCATTTGATACTTGTCTTTCTCCGCCTGGCTTATTTCACTGAGCATGATACCCTCTAGCTCCATCCATGTTGTTGCAAATGGTAGGATTTGTTTTCTTCTTATGGCTGAATAATATTCCATTGTGTATATGTACCACATCTTCTTAATCCATTCATCTACTGATGGACACTTAGGTTGCTTCCATTTCTTGGCTATTGTAAATAGTGCTGCAATAAACATACGGGTGCATCTGTCTTTTGGAAACTGGGCTGCTGCATTCTTAGGGTAAATTCCTAGGAGTGGGATTCCTGGGTCAAATGGTATTTCTATTTTGAGGTTTTTGAGGAACCTCCATACTGCTTTCCACAATGGTTGAACTAATTTACATTCCCACCAGCAGTGTAGGAGGGGTCCCCTTTCTCTGCATTCTCGCCAGCATTTGTTGCTGCTTGTCTTTAAGATGTTGGTCATCCTAAATGGTATGAGGTGATATCTCACTGTAGTTTTAATTTGCATTTCCCTGATGAATAGCAATGTGGAACATCTTTTCATGTGCCTGTTGGCCATCTGAATTTCTTCTTTGGAGAAGTGTCTGTTCAGATCCTCTGCCCATTTTTTATTCGGGTTATTTGCTTTTTGGTTGTTGAGATTAGTGAGCTGTTTCTATATTTTGGATGTTAACCCCTTGTCAGATATGTCATTTACAAATATATTCTCCCATACTGTAGGATGCCTTTTTGTTCTGTTGATGGTGTCCTTTGCGGTACAGAAGCTTTTTAGTTTGATGTGGTCCCACTTTTTCATTTGGCTTTTTTTCCCTTGCCTGCAGAGATATGTTCATGAAAAAGTTGCTCATGTTTATATTAAAGAGTTTTGCCTATCTTTTCTTCTAAGAGTTTTATGGTTCATGACTTATATTCAGGTCTTTTATCCACTTTGAGTTTATTTTTGTGTATGGATTTAGACAGTAATCCAGTTTCATTCTCTTACATATGGCTGTCCTGTTTGCCAACACCAGTTGTTGAAGAAGCTGTCCTTTCTCCATTGTAGGTCCATGACTCCTTTATCATATATTAATGGGCCATAATGTGTGCATTTATATCTGGACTCTCTATTCCATTCTATTGATCTATGGCTCTGTTCCTGTTCCAGGACCAAATTGTCTTGATTAATGTGGCTTAGCAGTAGATCTTGAAGTCCAGGAACATAAATCCCCCAACTTTATTCTTTCTTCTCAGGATTGTTTTGGCTATTTGGGGTCTTCTGTGGTTCTGTATGATTTTTACAACTATTTGTTCTAGTTCATTGAAGAATGCTGTCAGTGTTCTGATAGGGATTGCATTGAAAATGCAGGTTGTTTTAGGCAGGTTGGCCATTTTGACAATATTAATTCTTCCTACCCATGAGCATTGGATGTATTTCCATTTATTTGTGTCTTCTTTGATTTCTCCCAAGAGTGTCTTTTAGTTTTCAGGCTATAGGTCTTTCACCTCCTTGGTTAGGTTTATTCCTAGGTATTTTATTGTTTTTGATTCAGTTGTGAATGGAATTGTTTTCCTGATTTCTCTTTCTGCTAGTTCATCATTAGTATACAGGAATGCAGCAGATTTGTCTATATTAATATTGTTTCCTGCAACTTTGATGAATTCAGATATTAGTTCTAGTAGTTTTAGAGTGGATTCTTTAGGGTTTTCTATGTACAATATCATGTCATCTGCAAACAGTGATGGTTTGACTTATTCCTTACCAATATGGATGCCTTTTATTTCTTTGTGTTGTCTGATTGCCATGGCTAGAACCTCCAGTACTATGTAGAATAAAAGTGGGGAGAGTGGACAGCCTTGTCTTGCTTCTGATCTTAAAGGAAAAGCTTTCAGCTTCTCTCTGCTAAGTATGATGTTGGCTATGTGTTTGTCATATATGGCCTTTATTATGTACAGAAGTTGGGGTATTGAATTGTTGTTTTCATTTGTCTCCATATATTGCTTGTTCTCTGTTTTAATTTGGTCATTGATCCATTGATTATTTAGAAACATATTGTTAAACCACCATGTGTTTGTCGGCCTTTTGTTTACTTTGCACAATTTATTTCTAGTTTCATATCTTTGTGATCTGATGACAATTTCATTCTTTTTTAATTTACTGAGGATCTTTTTGTGGCCTAGTATGTGATCTATCTGGAAAATGTTCGATGTGCACTTGAGAAAAATGTGTATCCTGTTGCTTTTGGGTGGGTGTTCTGTAAATGTCTGTTAAGTCCATCTGTTCCAAAGTGTTGTTCAGGACCTATATCTCCTTACTTGTTTTCTGCTTTAATCTTTATTATGTCCTTCCTTCTGCTGACTTTGGGCCTCATTTCTTCTTCTTTTCTTAGTTTCATTAGTTGTGTGTTTAGATTGTTCTTTTGGGGTTGTTCTTCCTTGAGATAAGCCTGTATTGATATATACTTTCCTCTTATAACTGCCTTTGCTGGGTCCCACAGAAGTTGGGGTGTTGAGCTGTTATTTTCATTTGTCTAAATATATTGCTTGATCTCTGTTTTAATTTGGTCATTGATCCATTGATTATTTAGGAGCACATTGTTAAGCCTCCATGTGTTTGTGGTCTTTTTCATTTTCTTTGTGTAATTTATTTCTAGTTTCATACCTTTGTGATATGAGAAGTTGGTTGGTACAATTTCAATATTTTTTATTTTTCTGAGGCTCTTTTTGTGGCCTAGTATGTGCTTTATTCTGGAAAGTGTTCTATGTGCACTTGAGAAGAATGTGTATCCTGCTGAATTTGGGTGGAGTTTTCCGTAGATGTCTGTTAGGTCCATCTGTTCTAATGTGTTGTTCAGTACCTCTGTGTCTTTACTTATTTTCTGTCTGGTTGATCTGTCCTTTGGAATGAGTGGTTTGTTGAAGTCTCCTAAAATGAATGCATTGCTGTCTATTTTCCCATTTAATTCTGTTAGTATTTATTTCACATATGTAAGTGATCCTGTGTTGGGTGCATAGATATTTATAATAGTAATTTCCTCTTGTTGGATGGACCCCTTTATCATTATGTAATGTCCTTCTTTGTCTCTTGTTACCTTCTTTGTTTTGAAGTCTATTTTGTCTGGTACAAGTACTGCTACTCCTGTTTTTTTCTCCCTATTAGTTGTATGAAATATCTTTTTTCCATCCCTTTACTTTCAGTCTGTGTATGACTTTGGGTTTGAAATGAGTCTCTTGTAGGCAGCTTATAGATGAGTCTTATTTTTTTATCCATTCAGTGACTCTATGTTTTTTGATTGGTGCATTCAGACCATTCACACTTAGGGTAATTATCGATAGGTATGTACTTATTACCATTGCAGGCTTTAGATTCGTGGTTACCAAAGGTTCAAGGGTAATTCCCTTACTATCGAACCATCTAATTTAACTCACTTAGTATGCTATTATAAACACAACCTAAAGGTTCTTTTCTTTTCATCCTTTTTCATCCTCCTTCATTCTTTATATATCAGGTATAATATTCTGCACTCTTTGTCTATCCCTTGATTGACTTTGGGGTTAGTTGATTTGGTTTTGCATATGTTTAGTAATTAATTGTTCTACTTTCTTTACTGTGGTCTTATTTCCCCTCTTGACAGCTATTTCGCCTTAGGAACACTTCCATCTATAGCAGTCCTTCCAAAATACACTGTAGAGAGAGTTTGTGTGAGGTAAATTCCCTCAGATTTTGCTTATATGAAAATTGTTTAATCCCTCCTTCAAATTTAAATGATAATCTTGCCAGGTAGAATATTCTTGGTTGGAGGTCCTTCTGTTTCATTGCATTAAATATATCATGCCACTCTCTTCTGGCCTGGAAGGTTTCTGTTGATAAGTCTGATGAGAGCCTGATGGGTTTTCCTTTGTAGGTGATCTTTTTTCTCTCTCTGGCTGCCTTTAATACCCTTTCCTTGTCTTTGATCTTTGCCATTTTAATTATTATATGTCTTGATGTTGTTTTCCTTGGTTCCCTTGTATTGGGAGATCTGTGCACCTCCATGGCCTGAGAGACTGTCTCCTTCCCCAGATTAGGGAAGTTTTCAGCAATTACCTCCTCAAAGACACTTTCTATGCCTTTTTCTCTCTTCTTATTCTGGTACCCCTATAATGCAAATATTGCTCTGTTTGGATTGATCATACAGTTCTCTCAATATTCTTTCATTCTTAGAGATCTGTTTTCCTCTCTGTGCCTCAGCTTCTTTGTATTCCTCTTCTCTAATTTCTATTCCATGTACTATCTCTTCTACTACATCTAATCTGTTTTTAAATCCCTCCATTGTATGTTTCATTACAGATATGGAATTTCTTAATGATTGAATCTCCATCCTAAATTCTTCCCTGAGTTCTTGAATATTTTTCTGTACCTCCATGAGCACGTGTATGATTTTTATTTTGAACTCTCTTTCAGGAAGATTGGTGAGTTCAGTTTCATTTGTCCGTTTTTCTGGTGTTTGTGATATTTTTGTTTGAACCAGGTTCCTTTACTTTTCATATTTGTATGTGGTGCACTCTAGTGCCCAGAAGCTCTAGTCTCTGGATAGGCTCAGCACCTGGAGTGATGCCTGGGGTTTCAGGGGAGTGGTGCTGGTGCCTGGGGGGACAAAAGATCTGTTTCCTGCTTCCCAGCTGCAGTGCCTGTCTCCACTGTCAGAACCAGTGGGCCGAGCTCACAGGTGTAAGCTTCTGGGCTTTGCATCTGTAGCTGCCATAGGTGGGGCCTCCCTCTGGCTGGCCTGATGCTAGG
The DNA here is from genome assembly GCA_029783875.1 of Phataginus tricuspis. Classification (NCBI taxonomy): domain Eukaryota; kingdom Metazoa; phylum Chordata; class Mammalia; order Pholidota; family Manidae; genus Phataginus; species Phataginus tricuspis. The sequence goes on along the minus strand of JAQQAC010016209.1, from coordinate 49,944,321 downwards.
ACAGGGACTGCTGTTTTCTAAGCTGGTGCCAGCAGGCCAGGAGGAAATAGCAGCAGGCTGTGTATCACAGTGGGGGGCCTCAGAGTTGAGTAGCCAGCCAGGGGGATGGGGCTCATGAAGCTCCTGAAAGTTCCAGACCTGCTGGGCAGAGTGCACCCAGCCTCGTATCCCTATCCCTTCTTCCGTGCAGCAAGCGCCATGCAATCCACACCCCTTTAGCATCCCTGTCACTACTAGGAAGCCTCTCAAACCAACCACATTTCTTTGTCTCAGAGCAGCCAGATTGGATCCTTGTCCTCCACAAACAGCTGGATTCTCAGTCTCTCCAAGTATTCTGCCTGTTTTAGCTTTCCAATCCCACTAATCTCCAGATTACCATGCAATGTAGGTTTGTGCTCCCAAAGCAGATCTCCAGGGCTGGGTGTTCATCAGTCCTAGGGTTTCATCCCAACCCCACTCCATTTCTCTTCCTTCTGCCACTGAGCAGGGGTGGGGAAGGTCTCGGGTCCCACCAGATCAAGGCTTTGGTACACACTGTTTTGTGAGGTCTGCTCTGTTCTCCAGGTGTATGCAGTCTGGTGCAGCCTTCTTTCCTGTTGCTATTTTAGGATTAGTTGTATTAACTATGTTTTTGTATTATATGTGGTTTAGGGAGGAGTTCTCTGTCTCAGTCTCATGCAACCATCTTGAATCCCATGTGTCTATTTTAATTATTGTAGGTCTTGGTCTTGTCTTCCTTGGGTCCCTTGTGTTGGGATATCTGTGCACTTCCATGGCCTGAGAGACTATTTCCTTCTCCAAATTGGGGAAGTTTTCAGCAATTATTTCTTCAAAGAGACTTTCAATCCTTTTTTCTCTCCCTTCTTCTTCTGGTACCCCTATAATGCGAATATTGTTCCATTTGTATTGGTCACACAGTTATCTTCATATCCTTTCATTCCTAGAGATCCTTTTTTCTCTCTCTGCCTCAGCTTCTTTGTATTCCTGTTCTCTAATTTCTATCCCATTTACCATCTCTTCTACTATGTCTAATCTGCTTTTAAATCCCTCCATTGTGTTTCATTTCAGCTATTGTATTTTAGAATTTTTATAAAATGACAATGCCTTCTATGTAAGATTGCTGCAAGTATTAATATATTAAATAACACATAATAGGTGATCAATAAGTAAGAAGTTGTGAAATCAGGACAGAAAGTAAGATGTTCTGAATTGATAAATATTTATATTTTTGATACTCTCCATCTTCTTGAACACTCTGGACTGTGACAATTTGTCTCTCAGCCTAGCAGAAGGGGAGATTTGCATTCTGTTCCAAATGTGACATTCAGTCCATCATTCAAAGAGATCCAAAGAGAAGAGTACTGAAATCAAGAGGGAACAGTATTGAATTTACTAATAAATTTATTCATTCATTCAAACATGGGAGTCTCTACTGTGTGCTACATCCTGTTTCAGTACGGGAGATATGAAAGTGAAGAAAACAATAATCTCTGCACTCATGGAGGTGACATTATTGCAAATCAAACAATAAAACAAGTAATAGGATAGAGTGGGTAGGGGATGACTTGAGAAAATATGAAAAACCTCAATGAATAAGTGACTGTTGAACAAAGACCAAGTGGAAGTTTGAAGGAAGAACAGTCCAAGTAGGAGGAACACTGAGTGCTAAATCCAGAAGCATGCCTGATGTGTTTAAGGAACAGCAAGGAGGCCAGTGTGCCTGCATCAAAGTGAAAGAAACAAGGGTAAGAAATTAGGCCAGACAGATAATAGGGAAGGGTTCAAGGTTGCATGGGGCTTTGCAAGTCATATGATATTACAATTTTTGTTCAGTCACCAGATATAATTTATAAAATTCGTTAAGTGAAAGATATTCTACTGTCTGTACCCATATTTGTGCTCTTTTCATTACCATTTATTTCTTTCCTATGATCTGATTCTTTCTTTTATCATTTTTCATTTCTTCTCAGTTTGAAGAACTTTTAGCCATTCTTTCAGGGTAAGTCTACCAACAACAAGCTCTATTTTAGTTTTCCCTTGTCTGAAAATGTCTTTATTTCTAAAGGAGAATTTTGGAATTATAGAATTTGCTGTTGTCAGCTGTTTTCCTTTACAATTTGTTATGCAACATTCTTCTGGTTTCCACGATACCTGATGAGATATCTCATAATTTTAAATGGTGTTCTCCTATATTGCAGGTATTGCTTCTCGTGCTTCCTTCAAGATATTTTTGCCTTTTTTTTTTCAGAAGTTTAATTATAGTGTGCCTTGGCATACATTTGTTTGGGTTTATCATCTCTGAGTTTGGCTGAGTCTTTTGTGTCTTACACTCTTTCACCAATTTTCAGCCATTATTTCTATGAGTACTCTTTCAGTCCCACTCTTTTTTCCTCTTTTTCTAAGACTGTGATCATAAAAGTGCTGGATCTTTTGTTATCACACAGTTTCCGAGGTTCTGTTAAATATTTTTCCTATTTTTCTTTTTGTTGACCATATTGGGTAGATTTATTGATGTACACTTAATTTCACTGATGCTATTCTCTGTGATTTCTATTCTATTATGAGCTCATCCAATGAATTTTTAATTTCTGTTATTGGTTTTTAGTGCTACAATTTCCATTTGGTTCTTTTTTAAAGCTTCTATTTCTTTTCCAGAAATTCCTATTTTTTCATACATTTCAGGAATTTTTCTGGTTTATTGTTAAAACATTTTTGTGATAGCTGTTTTAAAACCCTTGTCAGGAGATTCCAATAGATAATTAAACTTGGTATTGGTGTCAGTTGATTCTTTTCTCATTCAAATTGTGATTTCCCTAGTTCTTGTTATAAGTAATTTTTTATTGTATCCTCTAGATTTTGGCTATTATATTGGAAGACTTTTCATCATATATAAAGATATATAACATTAATTATTTACATAAAATGTATATTTATATATAATATTTATAATTAATTATAAATGTTTATATATATTATATGTGTATGTATATGTATATGTATATGTATATGTATATGTATATTTTAACAGGAAGTAATCCTGCTTAGTTTTAACCTGCAGATCCTGGTTTACTTATGTTAGTTTTTATTCCAGTAACTATTTCGTTTTTAGGATATTTGTTGTGTTGTTTTTGTTTACTTAATTTATCTAGTGCTGCTGAATCCCAGTGATCTTCACTAGTCCTGCCTGAAGGTCAGATGATGTAGCCCCAGTCCAAGTCACCTGTTGCATCTAGGCTTAGAGAAGAGAATTTCTGGCGTTCATGGAAGAAGAGCATTTCCCAGAAGCCAGACCACTTGTGGCAAGACACCCTTTGCCAGTGTCACCCAGTTGCCTAGTGTCTTTTGGTGGCATGGGGTGAAATTCAGGTCTAGCAGGGAAGGAAAGTTTTTCCCCTATTCACTTATTGTCAGGGGGAAGCCCAATCAATCCTCTGCTGATGTGGCCAGACTCATCAAGTATTATCACTGGATTTCTGTTTGATCTGGAGGAGAAATAAGCCTACCTGGGCTGCCTTTTGTTACTAGGTTGGGGGTGGGAAGTACTTGGCCTGGATTGCCTTTCTCTTTTGGATAAGGAAAGAATCATAATAAGATACCATGCTGCTTGTTGTTCCTCTAGTCTTAGGGCTTCATAGCCAGTGTTCCTTCCTCTTTCTACCTTTCAGAGTTCTCTTTTGGTTGTCTCTTCCATTATTTCCAGGATTTATAATTGTACTTAGCTGGGAGAAGCAAAGAGAATAGATCTAAGCCATCTTATATTCTGGCTGCTGCTTGAAGAATAAAACCATAAAAAAGACAAGTGTAGAATTATGGAGATTAATAAGGAATCTATTGCATAAATTCAGATAGAAGATTATGGTGGTTTGGATGAAAGGATAGCCTGGAGGTGGTAAGAAGTAGTCAGATTCTGGATATATTTTGGAAGTAAACAGAAATTGTTGGTAGATATGATGTAGTAGTGTGAGAGGAGTCATGACTTCAAGGTTTTTGTGCAGAGCAACTAGAAGGATACAGTTTCCATTCAGTAAGATGAAGAAAGTTTGGGTGAAAAAAAGTTTGGGCGGAGAGGGTTTGGAGTCTGACTTAGGGCATAGTGAGTTAGAGATGTTTATTTGTATCTCTAAGTCAATTTGTAAAGTAGTTGGTTGTATATGAAAGTCTAAAGTTCTGTGAAGAAGTGCTGCATGGAGATGAGTTTTGGAAATTGTTACCATATAGCATATGGAATACACAAAGCCTATAAAATATTTTTTCTCATTGATATCAATTGCATTTTCAGAGAAGAATTCCATAAAAGTCATTTTATTTCCACCATGCTAGATTTCAAGTTAAAAATCCCAGCTTTCCCTCTAAACATCATGGTGTCTTTTTTAATACTCTAATGGGTGTTTTAGAGGTTTTTTGTTTGTTTTGGTTCATTTTGAATTGGTTATCAATGCATAGAGAGAAGGTTGCTCTACTTCAGGTAGTGGAAAATTATTTTAAGGCTATAGGGAGACGTAAGTACAAGAGGAACCACTGGGTTATTCAGGATAGAGGGTGACTCAGTGATGTACATTTTTGTCCCTTCCAAATCAGGTAGCTCTTGTTCCTGATCTTGCATTTTGCCACATGGTGACTCTCTGCTTCTACTACTGATATTGGTGCTATTGCCTAAATGGCCTTCCTTACGTCTTGGGCTCAGACTTCCAAGAATAATATTTCAGTGGTTGGCAGCTACAAACCAGATTTAGAATACCTGGACTAGACAGAGTTCTCCTGTCAGGTTATGTCATTGGCCATGAATAACACATGGATGATTGCCTTTGCCTCAGGTGGCTCTAATTCTGGATCTAATTAGCTGTGGCGAGGATGTCAGTATCTCATGAGAGCAAACTATGGTGAAATACTTTTGGCTGTCTTTCTGAAAATGAGTCTACTGCCAAGGAAGCTATTCTTAGAAAAGGCCTGCTTATGGGTAAAGCAGGACCGAAAGCAGCATGGTCACTAAAGTAGACATTTCCTTAGTAACTTGTCTATTTCTCCAATTTCTTTGTACCTGTATCTCACATCAACATCCCACGTTTTTTTTAATTTTTCATTAAGATATTTTTGATATACACTCTTATGAAGGTTGCACATGGAAAAACAATGTGGTTACTACAATTAACGATGTTATCAAGTCCCCACCCATACCCCAATGCAGTCACTATCCTTCATTGTAGTAAGATGACACAGATTCACTATTTGCCTGCTCTGTGCTGCACTGTCTTCCCTGTGACCCCCCACACCATGCGTACTAAACATAATACCCTGCAATCCCTGTCTCCCTCCCTCCCGACCTGCCCTCCCAAAACCCTCTGCTTTAGTAACCACTAGATCCTTCTTGGAGTCTCTGAGTCTGCTGCTATTTTGTTCCATCAGTTTTCCTTCATTGTTATACTGCACAAATGAGGGAAATCATTTGGCACTTGTCTTTCTCCTCCTGGCTTCTTCCACTGAGCATAATATCCTCCAGCTCCATCCATGTTGTTGTAAATGGTAGGATTTGTTTCTTTCTTATGGATGAATAGTATTCCACTGTGTATATATACCACCTCTTCTTAATCCATTCATCTACTGATGGACACTTAGGTTGCTTCCATATCTTGGCTATTGTAAATAGTGCTGTGATAAACATAGGGGTGCATATGTCTTTTTGATCTGAGAAGTTGTATTGTTTGAGCAAACTCCAAGGAACGGGATTCTTGGGTCAAGTGGGATTTCTACTTTTAGTTTTTTGAGGAACTTCCATGTTGCTTTCCACAATGTTTGAACTAGGTTACATTCCCACCAGAAGAGTAGGAGGGTTCTGTTTTCTCCGCATCCTTGCCAGGATTTCTTGTTCTTAGTCCTTTCGATGCGGGCAATCTTTACTGGTGTGAGGTGATATCTCATTGCGGTTTTAATTTGCATTTCCCTGATGATTAGCGATGTGGAGCATCTTTTCATGTGTTTGTTGGCCATCTGAATTTCTTCTTTGGAGATCTGGCTCTTCATATCCTTTACCCATTTTTTAATTGGGTCATTTGCTTTTTGGGTGTTGTGCCATGTAAGTTCTTTATATATTTTGGATGTTAACTCCTTGTTGGATATGTCATCTACAAATATATTCTCCCATACTGTAGGATGCCATTTTGTTCTTTTGATGGTGTCCTTTGCTGTACAGAAACTTTTAAGTTTGATACAGTCCCACTTGTTCATTTTTGCTTTTATTTCCCTTGCTCGAGGAGATGTGTTCAGGAATAAGTTGCTCATCTTATATTCAGGAGATTTTTGCCTATGTTTTCTTCTAAGAGTTTTATGGCTTAATGACTTACATTCAGTCCTTGATCCATTTAGAGTTTACTTTTGTTTATGGGGTTAAACAATAACCCAGTTTCATTCCCTGGTATGTAGCTGTCCAGTTTTGCCAACACCAGCTGTTGAAGATACAGTCATTTCCTCCATTGTATGTCCATGGCTCCTTTTCATATATTAATTGACCATATATGCTTGGGTTTATATCAGAGCTCTCTCGTCTGTTCCATTGGTCTATGGTTCTGTTCTTGTTCCACTACCATATTTTCCTGATTACTGTGGCTTTGTAGTAGAGATTGAAGTTGGGGAATATAATCCCTCCAGCTTTATTATTCCTTCTCAGGATTGCTTTGGCTATTCGGGATCTTTTGTGGTTCCATATGAATTTTAGAACAATTTGCTCTAGCTCATTGAAGCATGCTGTTGGTATTTTGATAGGAATTGCATTGAATCTGTAGATTGCTTTAGGCAGGAAGGCCATTTTGACAATATTAATTCTTCCTATCCATGAGCACAGGATGTGTTTCCATTTATTGGTATCTTCTTTAATTTCTCTCATGAGTGTCTTGTAGTTTTCACAGTATAGGTCTTTCACTTACTTGGTTAGGTTTATTAATAGGTATTTTATTCTTTTTGATGCAGCTGTGAATGGAATTAATTTTCTGATTTCTCTCTCTGCTAGTTCATTGTTAGTGTATAGGAATGCCACAGATTTCTGCACATTAATTTTTTGTCCCCCAAATTTGCTGAATTCCGATATTAGATCTAGTAGTTTTGGAGTGGATTCTTTAGGATTTTTCATGTACAATATCATGTTATCTGCAAACAGGGACAGTTTAACTTCTTCTTCACCGATACTGATGGCTTTTATTTCTTTGTGTTGTCTGATTTCCATGGCTAGGACCTCCAGTACTATGTTGAATGGAAGTGGGGAGAGTGGGCATCCTTGTCTTGTTCCAGAACTTAGAGGAAAAGCTTTCAGCTTCTCGCTGTTAAGTATACTGTTGGCTGTGGGTTTGTCATATATGGCCTTTATTATGTTGAGGTACTTGCCCTCCATACCCATTTTGTTGAGATCACCATCTATGAAGGTGATCATGTGTTTTCTTTTTTATTCATAGCATAATTTTATTAACTTTGTTTAATAGAAAGCACAAGCAATTCTTCCCTTCTATATTTTTCAATAATAAGAAACATTTTAACAAGTTTATCTACTAAACCAAAATTTAATTTAAAAAAAATGATTTCATAAAACTCTATTCACTTTTTTCAGTACTCTACTGACTTCCACCAGACTAATTCTTTTAAAAACCCAATATAAATTATTTCAAATTAATTATGCCATTCCCTAGGGTCTAAAGTGGAATAACAGATACCCTGACATATTAAGTTTATGAAAAAGTAGATTAATTCATGCTGAATTTCCTCTCCTTGTTCACTTTTATTTTTGGCCATTTCATTATTAAGGTATTATTGATATACACTCTTATGAAGGTTTCACATGAAAAAACAATGTGGTTACTACATTTAACCATGTTATCAAGTCCCCACCCATACCCCAATTCAGTCACTGTCCATCAGTGTAGTAAGATGACACAGTTTCACTGTTTGCCTTCTCTGTGCTACACTGTTTTCCCCATGATTCCCCACATCATGTGTACTAAACATAAGTCCCAGATCATGTGGTTTTTGTCTTCTTTTTGTTGATGTGGTGGAAGATATTGATGGATTTTTTAATATTGTACCATCCTGGCATCCCTGGAATAAATCCTACTTGATCATGATGGATGATCTTTTTGATGTATTTTTGAATGCAGTTTGCTAAAATTTTGTTGAGAATTTTTGCATGTATGTTCATCAGGGATATTGGTCTGTAATTTTATTTTTTTGTGGTGTCTGCCTGGTTTTGGTATTAGAATGATGCTGCCCTCTTAGAATGAGTTTGGAAGTATTCCCTTTTCTTCTACCCTCTGGAAAACTTTAATGAGGGTAGGTTTTAGGTCTTCACTAAATGTTTGATAAAATTCAGTGGTCAAGTCATCTGGTCCAGGAGTTTTGTTCTTAGGTAGGTTTTTTATTAACAGCTCAATTTCCTTGCTAGTCATTGGTCTGTTCATATTTCCTGTTTCTTTGTGGGTCAACCTTGGAAGGTTGTCTTTTTCTAGAAAGTTGTCCATTTCTTCTAGGTTATCCAGTTTGTTAGCACATAATTTTTCATAGTATACTCTAATAATTCATTGTATTTCTCTGGGGCCCATCGTGATTTTTCATTTCTCATTTCTGATTCTGTTTATGTGTGTAGACTCTGTTTTTTTCTTAATAAGTCTGGCTGGGAGTTTATCTACTCTTTTTTCTCAAAGAACCAGCTCTTGGTTTCATTGATTCTTTCCATTGTTTTATTTTTCTTGATTTTTCAAATTTCTCCTCTAATCTTTATTATGTCCCTCCTTCTACTGACTTTGGGCCTCATTTGTTCTTCCTTATCTAGTTTTGTTAAATGTGAGTTTAGACTGTTCATATCGGATTGTTCTTCTTTCCTGAAATAGGCCTGTATTGCAATATACTTTCCTCTTAGCACAGCCTTCGCTGCATCCTACAGATTTTGCAGTGTTGAATTAATGTTGTCATTTGTCTCCATATATTGCGTCATCTCTGTTTTTATTTGGTCACTGATCCATTGGTTATTTAGGAGCATGTTGTGAAGCCTCCATGTGTTTGTTAGATTTTTCAATTTCTTTGCATAATTTATTTCTAGTTTCATACCTTTGTGGTCTGAGAAACTGGTTGGTACAATTTCAATCTTTTTGAAGTTACCAAGGCTCTTTTTGTGGCTTAGTATATGATCTACTCTTGAAAATGTTCCATGTGCATTTGAGAAGAAATTGTATTCTGATGTTTTTGCGTGTAGAGTTCTGTAGATGTATGTTAGATCCATCAATTCCAATGTGTTGTTCAGTGCATCTTTCTCCTTACCTATTTTCTTTTATTTTTCATCATTTATTTTGGTATCATTAATCTACAATTACATGTGCAATATTATGGTGATTAAACTACCCCCTTCATCAGGTCCCCACACCAACCTTATTACAGTCACTGTCCATCAGCATAGTGAGATGCTATAGAATCACTACTTCTGTTCTCTGAGTTGTACAGCCTTCCCCATGCCCCCAAAATATTACATCTGCGAATCATAATGCCCCTTTTTCACCCTTGTCGCTTCCTTACCACCAATCCTAGTCAGTTCCTTTCCCTTTGGTAAGTGTGAGTCCACTCTTGGGTTCTGTGACTCTGCTTATGTTTTGTTCCTTCAGTTTTTTTCTTTGTTCTTATACTCCACATATGAGTGAAATCATTTCATACTTGTCTTTTTCACTTGGCTTATTTCACTGAGCATACCCTATAGCTTCATCCATGTTGTTGCAAATGGTAGGATTTGTTTTCTACTTATGGCTGAATAATATTCCATTGTGTATATGTACTACATCTTCTTTATCCATTCATATACTGATGGACACTTAGGTTGCTTCCATTTCTTGGCTATTGTAAATAGTGTTGCGAGAAACAAAGGGGTGCGTATGTCTTTTTCAAACTTGGCTGCTGCATTCTTAGGGTAAGTTCCTAGGAGTGGGATTCCTTGGTCAAATGGTATTTCTATTTTGAGTTTTTTGAGGGACCTCCAAACTTCTTTCCACAATGGTTGAACTAATTTGCATTCCCACAAGCAGTGTAGGAGGGTTCCCTTTTCTCCACATCCTCGCCAACATTTGTTATTGTTTGTGTTTTGGATGTTGGCCGTCCTCACTGGTGTGAGGTGCTATCTCATTGTGGTTTTATACTACATTTCTCTGATGTTTAGCGATGTGGAGCATCTTTTCATGTGCCTGTTGGCCATCTGAATTTATTCTTTAGAGAAGTGTCTGTTCATGTCCTCTGCCCATTTCTTAATTGGATTATTTGCTTTTTGTTTCTTAAGGTGCGTGAGTTCTTTATATATTTTGGATGTCAACCCCTTATCAGATACATCATTTATGAATATATTCTCCCATACTGTAGGATGTCTTTTTGTTCTACTGATGGTGTCCTTTCCTGTACAGAAGCTGTTCAGCTTGATATAGTCCCACTTGTTCATTTTTACTTTTGTTTCCCTTGCCTGGGGAGATATGTTCATGAAGAAGTCGCTCATGTTTTGGTCCAAGAGATTTTTGCCTATGTTTTTTTCTAAGAGTTTTATGGTTTCATGACTTATATTCACTTTGATCCATTTTGAGTTTACTTTTGTGTATGGGGTTGGACAGTAGTCCAGTTTCATTCTCTTACATGTAGGTGTGCAGTTTTTCCAACACCAGCTGCTGAAGAGGCTGTCATCTCCCCATTGTATATCCAAGGCTCCTTTATCATATATTAACTGTATATATTTGGGTTAATGTATGAAATTTCTATTCTGTTCCACTGGTCTGTGCATATGTTTTTGTGCCAATACCAAATTGTCTTAATTACTGTGGCTTTGTAGTAGAGCTTGAAGTCAGGGAGCGTAATTCCCGCTGTTTGATTCTTCCTTTTCAGGATTGCTTTGGCTATTTGGGGTCGTTTTTGTTTCCATATGAATTTTAGAATTATTTGTTCCAGATCATTGAAAAAAGCTGTTGGTATTTTGATAGGGATTGCGTTGAATCTGTAGATTGCTTTAGGTAATATAGCCATTTTGAGAATATTTATTCTTCCTATCCAAGAGCATGGGATGAATTTCCATTTGTTAATGTCCTCTTTAATTTCTCTTACGAGTGTCTTTTAGTTTTCAGGGTATAGGTCTTCACTTACTTTGTTAGGCTTATTCCTCGGTATTTTATTCTTTTTGGTGCAAATGTGAATGGAATTGTTTTCCTGATTTCTCTTTCTGTTGGCTCATTGTTATTGTATAGGAAAGCAACAGATTTCTGTGTGTTAATTCTGTATCCTGCAACTTTGCTGAATTCAGATATTAGTTCTAGTAGTTTTGGAGTGTAGTCTTTAGGGTTTTTCATATACAATATCATGTCATCTGCAAATAGTGACAATTTGACTTCTTCTTTACCAATATGAATGCGTTGTGTTTCTTTGTTTTGTCTGATTGCTGTGGCTAGGACCTCCAGTTCTATGTTGAATAACACTGGGGAGAGTGTGCATCCCTCTCTTTTTTTCTGATGTTACATGAAAGCTTTCAACTTCTCGCTGTTAAGTATGATGTTAGGTGTGGCTTTGTCATATCTGACCTTTATGATGTTAAGGTACTTGCCCTCTATACCCATTTTGTTGATAGTTTTTATCATGAATGGATGTAGAATTTTGTCAAATGCTTTTTCAGCATCTATAGAGATGATCATGTGGTTTTTGTTCTTCTTTTTGTTAATGTTGTGGATGATGTTGATGGATTTTTGAATGTTGTACCATCCTTGCATCCCTGAGATGAATCCCACTTGATCATGGTTTATGATCTTCTTGATGTATTTTTGAATTCGGTTTGGTAGTATTTTGTTGAGTATTTTTGCATCTATGTTCATCAGGGATATTGGTCTGGTATTTTCTTTTTCGGTGAGGTCTTTGCCAGGTTTTGGTATTAGAGTGATGCTGGCTTCATAGAATGAGTTTGGAAGTATTCTCCACTCTTCTATTTTATGGAAAACCTTAAGGAGAATGGGCATTATTTCTTCTCTATATTTCTCGTAGAGTTCAGAGGTGAATCCATCTGGCCGGGGTTTTGTTCTTGGGTAGTTTTTTGATTACCGCTTCAATTTCATTCCTGGTGATTGGTCTGTTTAGTTTTTATGTTTCTTGCTTGGTCAGACTTGGAAGGTTTTATTTTTCTAAGAAGTTTTCCATTTCTTCTAGGTTTCCAAGTTTGTTAGGGTACAGATTCTCATAATATTCTCTTATAATTCTTTGTATTTCTGTGGGGTCTGTCGTTATTTTTCCTTTCTCATTTCTGATTCTGTTTATGTGTGTAGATTCTCTTTTTCTCTAAATAAGTCTGGCTAGGGATTTATCTATTTTATTTATTTTTTCAAAAATCAACTCTTGGTTTCATTGATTTTTTCTACTGTTTTCTTCTTCTCAGTTTTATTTATTTGTTTTCTGATCTTTATTATATCCCTCCTTCTGGTGACTTTCAGTCTCATTTGTTCTTATTTTTACAATTTCAGTAATTGTGTCTTTAGACTATTCAGTGGGATTGTTCTTCCTTCTTTAAATAGGCCTGGATTGCAATATACTTTCCTCTTAGAACTGCCTTTGCTGCGTCCCACAGAAGTTGTGGCTTTGTGTCGTTGTTGTCATTAGTCTCCATATATTCTTTGATTTTTGTTTTGATTTGGTCATTAACCCATTGATTAATTAGGAAAATGTGGTTAAGTCTCCATGTATTTGTGAGCCTTTTTGATTTCTTTCTAAAATTTATTTCTAGTTTTATACCTTTCTGATCTGAGAAGATGGTTGGTAGGATTTCAGTGTTTTTGAATTTACTGAGGTTCTTTTTGTGGCCTAGTATGTGGTCTATTCAGGAAAATGTTCCATGTGCACTTGAGAAGAATGTGTATCCTGTTGCTTTTCGGTGTAGAGTTCTGTAGATGTCTGTTAGGTCCATCTGTTCTATTGTGTTGTTCAGTGCCTCTGTTTCTTTACTTATTTTCTGTCTGATTGATCTGTCCTTTGGAGTGAGTGGTGTTTTGAAGTCTCCTAAAATGTATGCATTGCTTTCTATTTCCTCCTTTAATTCTGTTAGTATTTGTTTCACATATGTTGGTGCTCCTGTGTTGGGTGCATATATATTTAAAATGCTTATTTTCTCTTGTTGAACTGACCCCTTTATCATTATGTAATGTCCTTTATCTCTTGCTACTTTCTTCATTTTGAAGTCTATTTTGTCTGATATAAGTACTGCAACACCTGCTTTTTCTCCTTGTTGTTTGCATGAAATATCTTCTTCCATCCCTTCACTTTTAGTCTGTGTATATATTTGGGTTTGATGTGAGTTTCTTGTAGGCAGCATAGAGATTGGTCTTGCTTTCTTATCCATTATTTTACTATGTGTCTTTTGATTGGTGCATTCAGTCCATTTACATTTAGGGTGTTTATCGATAGTTATGTACTTATTGCCATTGGTGGCTTTAGATTCGTGGTTACCAAAGGTTCAAGGGTTGCTTCTTTACTATCTAAGAATCTAACTTAACTTTCTTGTTAAGTTATTGTAAACACAGTCTGATGTTTCTTTATTTCTCTCCCTTCTTATTCTTCCTCCTCCATTCTTTATATACTAGGTGTTTTATTCTTTGCCTTTAGTTAGTATTTGGATGGTTTGTTTTCTTTGCTATGCTTTTATTTTCTCTGGTGACATCTTTTTAGCTTTAGGAGTGCTTCCTTCTAGAGCAGTCCCTTTAAGATATCCTATAGAGATGTTTTATGAGAGGCAAACTCTCTCAACTTTTGCTTGTCTGGAAATTGTTTATTCCCTCTGTCATGTTTAAATGATAATCATGCTGGATACAATATTCTTGGTTTAAGGCCCTTCTGTTTCATTACATTAAATATATCATGCCATTCTCTTCTGGCCTGTAAGGTTTCTGTTGAGAAGTCTGATGATAGTCTGATGAATTTTCCTTTGTAGGTGATCTTTTTTCTCTCTCTATCTGGCTTTAATACTCTGATTTTATTTTTGATCTTTGCCATTTTAATTATTATGTGTCTTTGTGTTGTCTTTCTTAGGTCCCTTGTGTTGGGAGATCTGTGGGCTTCCATGTTCTGAGGCACTATTTCCTTCCTAGTTTTTGGAAATTTTCAGCAATTATTTCCTTAAAGACACTTTTTATCCCTTTTCCTCTCTCTTCTTCCTCTGGTACTCCTATAATGTGAATATTGTTCCGTTTGGATTGGACACACAGTTCTCTTAATATTCTTTCATTCTTAGAGATCCTTTTGTCTCTCTCTCCCTCAGCTTCTCTGTGTTACTGTTCTCTTATTTCTATTCCATTAACAGTGTCTTGCATCTCGTCCAGTCTGCTGCTACGCCCGTCGATCACTTGTCTCGTCTCTGCATTGTCTTTCCTCACTTCCCTCACTTTCTCCCTTAGCTCTTGCATATTTCTCTGTAGATCCATCGGTATGGTTATGACTTTTATTCTCAATTCATTTTCAGGAAGATTTCCCTTCAGGCTCCCTCTCTGGGGTTGTCTGGCTAAGCTTTGTTTGTACCATATTCCTCTGTCTTTTCATGGCGATAGAAGTGGTCAGAAAAAGAAAAAAAGAAAAAGAAGAAAACCAAAAGAAACAAACAAAAAACGTCCGCTGGTGTATATTCTGTGAGGATGCTCTATGTGGCGTTGCTGCTCCACTATTTCACAGCTGCTGTTGCTCCACTGGGCCCTTTGTGGCTCTGGCCAGGGAGGGAATGAATGGGAGGCTGTTGAACTCTATGGGAAGTCTTGGTGTGTCTTCTTTTCCCAGACACCAGCCAAGGGGTCTGAAATTCCCAAGACTCCCAACCTGCTTGTCTAAGTATGCTGAGATGACCCTGCTCCTCCCTTGGGCCCCTGTCTCTTTAAGACCCTAAAAAAGCATGTGCTTTTCTTTTGTCCTGGGGAACTGGGTGAGAGGACCCCGTTGCATTGTCCTTCTCAGATCCTGCCCTTCTGTTTCTCTAATATCCAATACACCATGCGATGTGCGTCAGTTCTCCTGGCGCAGATCACCAGGGCTGGTTATTTGGTGGGCCTGTGCTTCCACTCCCTCCCTGCTATGAATTCTCTCTTCCTGCCAGTGCACTGGTGTGGGGGAGTGCTCGGGTCCTGCCAGGTTGCGTTTCCGTGTCTTACCCGCTTCGCGAGGTGCCGAGTCCTGTCATGTGTAGCTGTAGGCTGGGTGTTGTCCTGTATCTTCTGGTGTCTCTTTTAGGAAGAGTTGTATTTGTTGTATTTACATAAATATATATGGTTTGGGGAGATTTCTGCTGCCCTGCTCATGCCACCATCTTCCCAGAAGTCCTTGCTTATTTTCTATCTGGTTGATCTGTCCTTCAGAGTGAGTGGAGTGTTGAAGTCTCCTAGAATGAATGCATTGAATTCTATTTCCCCTTTTAATTCTGTTAGTATTTGTTTCACATATGTAGGTGCTCCTGCGTTTGGTGCATAGATATTTATAATGCTTATATGTTCTTGTTGGATTGACCCTTTTATCATTATGTAAGGTCCTTTGTTTCTTGTGACTTTCTTTGTTTTGATGTCTATTTTGTCTTATAGAAGTACTGCAAGTACTGCTTTTTTCTCCCTATTAGTCACATGAAATATCTTTTTCCATCCCTTCACTTTTAGTCTGTGTATGTCTTTGGGTTTAAAGTGAGTCTATTGTAGGCAGCATATAGATGGGTCTTGCTTTTTTATCTATTCAGTGCCTCTATGTCTTTTGACTGGTGCATTTAGTCTATTTACATTTAGGGTGATTATCAATAGGTGTGTACTTATTGCCATTGCAGGCTTTCAATTCATAGTTACCAAAG
Organism: Phataginus tricuspis; assembly: GCA_029783875.1. Lineage (NCBI taxonomy): Eukaryota > Metazoa > Chordata > Mammalia > Pholidota > Manidae > Phataginus > Phataginus tricuspis. Next base: position 49,928,483 of record JAQQAC010016209.1, on the reverse strand, counting down.
GTTCAAGGTTAACTTCCTTACTATCTAAGAGTCTATCTTAACTCACTTAATATGCTTTTACAAACACAATCTAAAGGTTCTTTTTTTTCACCTCCTTTTTCTTCCTTCTCCATTCTTTATATATTAGGTATCAAAGTCTGTACTCTTTGTCTATCCCTTGATTGACTTTGTGGATAGTTAATTTTTTTTTGACCCTGAATTCCTTTTCATTATCAGTTTTGTTGGGGATAGTTAATTTAATTTTGCCTTTGCTTAGAAATTAGTTGATCTACTTTCTTTACTGTGGTTTTATTATATCTGGTGACAGCTACTAACGTTAGGAACACTTCCTCCTCCAAAATACACTGTACAGATGGTTTGTGGGGGGTAAATTCTCTCAGCTTTTGCTTATCGAAAATTGTTAAATCCCTCCTTCTAATTTAAATGTTAATCTTGCTGGATAAAGTAATCTTGGCTCAAGGCCCTTCTGCTTCATTGCATTAAATACATCATGCCACTCCCTCTGGCCTGTAAGGTTTCTGCTAAATCTGATGATAGCCTGATGGGCTTTCCTTTGTATGTGATCTTATTTCTCTCTCTGGCTGCTTTTAATAGTGTGTCTTTATTCTTGATCTTTGCCATTTTAATTACTATGTTTCTTGGTGTTGTCTTCCTTGGGTCCCTTGTGTTGGTAGATCTGTGCATCTCCATTGCTTTAGAGACTATGTCCTCCCCAGATTTGGGATGTTTTGAGCAATTTCCTCCTCAAAGACACTTTCTATCCATTTTTCTCTCTCTTCTTCTTCTGGTACCCCTATAATTCAAATATTGCTCCATTTGGATTTGTGACACAGTTCTCTCAATATTCTTTCATTCTTAGAGATCCTTTTTTCCCTCTGTGCCTCAGCTTCTTTGTATTCTTCTTCTCTAGTTTCTAATACATTTATCACCTCCTCCACAATATCTAATCTGTTTTTCACACACTCCATTGTGCTCTTCAACAATTGGATCTCTGAATGGAATTCATTCTTGAGTTCTTGAACATCTTTCCGTACCTCCATGAGCCTGTTAATGATTTTTATTTTGAACTCTCTTTCAGGAAGATTCATTAGGTTGATGTCATTTAAATCTTTCTCAGGAGTTGTATTAATAATTTTACTTTGAACCAGGTTCCTCTGGCGTTTCATATTTGTATATGGTGCCCTCTAGTGCCCAGAAGCTCTACTCTCTGGGGCTGCTCAGCCCCTGAAGCAATGTCAGGGGTTGCACGGGAGTGGTATTGGTGCTTGGTAGGAGGAAAGAGCTGTTTCCTGCTTCCTGGCTGCTGTGTCTGACTCCACTGCCTGAACCAGTGGACTGAGCACACAGGTATAAGACTCTTGCTTTGTGTTTGTAGTTGCTGTAGACAGATCTTCCCTCTGTCTTGCCTAACACCAGGGTAGTGTTTGCTTGTTTGCAAGCCAGGTGGGGCTGGCCGGGGAAAGGGCACAGTAGGCTGCATATCATGGAAGGGGTCCTTGGAGCTTTGTAGCCAGCCAGGGAGCTGGAGCACCTGAAGATCATGAAAGCTCCCAACCTGCTGGGCAGAGTGCACCTGGACAATTTTGTCTACCTGTCCTTTCTCCTGAGCAGTAAGCTCTGTGCAATCCTTGCCCCTTTAACATCCCTCTTGTGAAGGGCTTCTTTTTTAGGAATTCTCTCAGACTGCCTGTCTTTCTTTTGTCCCAGAGCAGCCAGATATGGATCCCTGCTTTCCACAAGCATCTAGAATCTCAGTCTCTCCAGGAATTCTGCCTGTCTTAGCTTTCCAACTCCCTACTCATGAGAGTACCATGCAAGCACCATGAAATGTAGGTTTGTGCTCCCATAGAAGATCTCTGGAGTTAGCTATTCAGCATTCCGAGGATTCCACTCCCTCCCTGCTCCATTTGGCTTCCTCCCACTGATGAGCTGAGGTGGGGGAAGGCTTGGATCCTGCTGGGCCACACAGCTTTGGTATGTACCCTGTTCTATGAGGTCTTCTCTTTCCTACAGGTATATGCAGTCTGGCTTAGTCCTCTTTCCTGTTGCTCTTTCAGGATTAGTTGTATTAATTATACTTTCATTTTATATGCGGTTTTAGGAAGCCTCTGTCTCACCACTCATGCCGTCTTCTTTATTCCCATTTTTCCCCACTTTTATTTCCCTTTAATTTACCTTAATAGAGAATTTAAGTATAGTGTAAGTGTTTGCTGTAGTTATTAAATAAAGTTGGATTTGCCCATTAAAAAACTTCTCAGCCCAAATCTTTTTTTTATCTCATAACTCTCTGTGTCCCCACCATCGCTGGTTCTGGTACTGGTTTTAAGCAAATTTATCTAACAATCCTTTATCAAAATTCTATTTATTTATTTTTTGTCCCATAGCATGGCTTACTCATTTTTGGTAACTTTTTTTGTCATTTTAAGGATTTTTAATGCATTTAATTAATGAGCAAGTATTAGTCAAATAAATACTAGCTACTAAAATAAACCACCAAATGTTATGTAGTTTAAATGTTATAGAAGTTTATTTCTAACTACAAAAAGTACAAAATACTTGTTGTTATAAATTGATAACTCCTTCCCAAATGATGATTTACGGACCTAAGCTCATTCCATATTTGCTCTTCCGTCTTTAGCAATAGCTTCCCAATTGTGTCCATTTGAATCAAGTCAGTGGAAATAGAGAGAGCATGGAGGGTCATGTGTGGAAGGTATTTTGGGTCAGCCTTGGAAGTAGCAAAAATCACTTTTGTGCACATTCTGTTAGAGCTTAGTCAAATGGCCACTGTAACTGCAAGAGAAGCTTGGAAATATATAGTCTATATGTGTGTATAGAAAGGACAGAGATTTTAGTGAGTAGCTATTCCAACTCTGCCAGTCACTTTTAGCTTAATTTGGCATTTTTAACAGGTGTTTGTCATATTTGCATCATTTTATGAATAATGGGATTCTTTAGATCTTTGTGGGTTCTTTTCTCCATTTAATTTTTTTAGCATATTTAAAAGTTTTGGCAGATTTCCTAAGGATATTTTCTTCAGCATTCTATGTTTTAGCAAAAGTACCTATCAGTAGTAATCAAGACATTAATTACAGCATATTGAAAGCATTTTCCAGTGATGACCTTCTTACTATAGTCAGATCAATCACTGAATATGAACTAGGGGAATTGTTGCTCTAAATATCTTTCTTTGTGACATTTGAGATTACATGAAAAATTATGGAAAAATGATAATTATGTGAAAATTTATAAATTTAATCATTACGTGTTCAAAAAATATCTGTTGTAGTAGTATTTAAAATACTGGAAAATAGGAAACAACAAAAATTTCAAAAACAGCTTATACTTAATAGAATTTTATGCTGCCATTTGAAACATAACTTATGACATAAGAACATGCTTATAAGATAGGCATATAGTGATTATAATTATATTCACAAATGAATATTCTAAAAAAGGTAATAAGTGTGCCCAAATACTAATAGTGATTGTATTTGAATGATGAGATTTGAGACATTTTTACTTTTATTTCCACATTTTCTAAAAGTTCTTATTTACTTTTATAATGGATCATTCACTAGAGTAATCTCACTCACGTATTTATATACTTCATTCATTCATCTAGTACTCAGTAAAGAGTTTCATATTTCTTTTTTAAGTCAAGATTTTGCCTCTCGATTATATGTATTTTTGATATTTTTATTGAAGTATACTTGATATACAATGTTATATTGGTTTCAATTATACAACATAGTGATTCAACAGTTATATATGTTATTAAATTATATATATTTTTTGAAAAATAGTAAAAAGAGTGGAAGAAAATATTCAGGATATGAGTAGCACTTGTCTTTGGATAATGCAATAATGAATTGTTTTTCTATATATGTTTTTGTATAAAGAAAACAAATAACCCAATTATGATAAGCAAAGAACCTGAATAGTCATTTTTCCCAGAGGACATATGAAAGGCCAACAGGTATATGAAGAGTTACTCAACATCACTGGTTATCAGGGAAGTATAAATCAAAACCACAATGTTATAACATCTCATACCTGTTAGAATGGTTATTATCAAAGAAACAAGAAATAAGTGCTGGTGAAGTTATGGAGAAAAGGGAATCCTTGTGTACTGTTGGTGGAAATGTAAATTTGTAGAGCTACAATGAAAAACAGTATGGAGGTTCCTCAAAAAATTAAAAATAGAACTACCATATGATCCATCAATCTCACTTCTGGGTATATATTCAAAGGAAGTGAAATCAATTTGTATGTTTTAGCAATCTGCACCCCCATGTTCACTGCAACATTATTATGATAGCCAAGATGTGGAATCAGCATGTGTCCATTGACAGATAAATTTTAAAATGTTATTAATGTATTGTTAAATGTTAATGTATTAATATATTGTTGTTACATATATACAAACACACACATATAAAATGGAATATTAATTAACCTTAAAAAAGAAATAAATAATGTAATTTATGACAACAAGATTGAACCCAGAGGACATTATGGTAAGTGAAATAAGTCAGGCACAGAAAGACAAATTACTGCATGTTTTCACTTGTATGTGGAATCTAAAAATGTCAAACTCATAGAAGCAGACAGCAGAATGGTGATTATCAGGGACTGGGGGAAGAGGAAATAAGGAATAAGTTCAGGAGATTTAATGCACGGCATGCTGACTATAGTTAATAATATTCTATTGTATACTTGAAATCTTGAAATCTGCTAAGAGAGTGGATCTCACCACACACACAAACACACACACACACACACACTCACAAAGATAACTATGCAAGGAGATGGGTATATTAAATAGTTTAATTATGGTAATCCTTTCACAATATATACATATATCGAAACATCGTGTTGTACACATAAATACATACAATTTTCACTTGTCAACTATACCTCAATAAAGCCAGAAATATTTTTTAAAAGTTTAAAATAGACAACAAATTTTATAGTCAGAATGAATGCACCTTAAATCCCAGCCATCACTTTTAAGCTGTGTGAGCTTAAGTCACTTTGAGTCTCAGTTTTCTCACCCAAAAATGGAGAAATAAAGAGTATTTTAATGGAAAAAAATAAGAATATTTACCCCACAGGGTTGTTATGAGGTTAAATAAGATAATGCATGCAATGGGCTTAGTATGGTGCCATGTTATCATGTTAGCATTTAATAAATATTTGTTATAAATGCTTAGTCTTCTGTGTTTCATAAAATTCTCAGAATGAAAATTCATTTCTTCAACAATAAGGAAAAGTATTTTAATTCTTAAAAATAAATTTTAAAGTATATTGATACATCATACCCTGAAATAGAGCACAATCATGACTAAACATTGATGACAAATGGGTCTAGGTATTATTTAGCATGAAAATTAACTGCAGTAGCCTTTAAAATCCTTCTCACCATCACCGCCACTCCCCCAACCTGACCCACACACATGGCCTTTCTCAAAAGACTTGTTTGATGTGGTATTTTTTTTTGAGTTCTGAAGAGAGGCCAGATGACAGCTGGCTGCAAGCTGAAGTGCTTTGTGCTTTTCACTCCTCTGATCTAAAAAGACGGATGACAGCTGGCTGTAAACTAAGTGGTTTCTGCTTTTCACACATCTGAGACCAGACTTCCTAGAGTGTGTTTCACCACTGACATTATTTATGAAAAGTGCAAAAATTACACAGGAATATATATTGATATATATAATGAGGTTGATCTACTCTGAAAATACCTCTTGGGGGATTCAGCCACATAGCTCAATTCTGCCATGTTTGAAAGAGTTTACACAAGTTGTTAGCAGGCTATTTTGTGGTCCTGCCTCTACCCTAGACCAAGTCCTCATCATTACTTGCCTGGACCATCACACTGGCCTCCTAAAAGTTCTCTCTACCTTATTTTTCCCTGCTTCCAGACCATTCTCCACATTTTTTTTAACAATTTATTTTGGTATCTTTAACCTACAATTACATGTGCAATATTATGGTGATTAAACTACCCCCTTCATCAGGTCCCCACACCAACCCTATTACAGTCATTGTCCATCAGTGTAGTGAGATGAGAATCACTACTTGTCTTCTCTGAGTTGTACAGCCCTCCCAGTGCCCCCCCACCTTACATTTGCTAATCGTAATGCCGCTTTTACCCTCTTATGCCCCCTTCCCACCCTTCTTCCCCAGTCCCTTTCCCTTTGGTAACTATTAGTCCGTTCTTGGGTTCTGTGAGTCTGCTGCTGTTTTGTTCCTTAAGTTTTTTTCTTTGTTCTTATACTCCACATATGAGTGAAATCATTTGATACTTGTCTTTTACGGCTTGGCTTATTTCACTGAGCATAATACCCTCTAGCTCCATCCATGTTGTTGCAAATGGTAGGATTTGTTTTCTTCTTATGGCTGAATAATATTCCATTGTGTATATGTACCACATATTCTTAATCCATTCATCTACTGATGGACACTTAGGTTGCATCCATTTCTTGGCTATTGTAAATAGTGCTACAATAAACATAGGGGTGTATCTGTCTTTTTGAAACTGGGCTGCTGCATTCTTGGGGTAAATTCCTAGGAGTGGGATTCCTGGGTCGAATGGTATTTCTATTTTGAGTTTTTTGAGAAACCTCCATACTGCTTTCCACAATGGTTGAACTAATTTGCATTCCCACCAGCAATGTAGGAGGGTTCCCCTCTCTCCACATCCTCGCCAACATTTGTTGTTGTTTGTGTTTTGGATGTTGGACATCCTCACTGGTGCGAGGTGATATCTCATTGGGGTTTTAATCTGCATTTCTGTGATGATTAGTGATGCGGAGCATGTTTTCATGTGCCTGTTGGCCTTCTGGATTTCTTCTTTAGAGAAGTGTCTATTCATGTCCTCTGCCCATTTCTTAATTGGATTATTTGCTATTTTTTTTTAAGGTTCGTGAGTTCTTTATATATTTTGGATGTCAACCCCTTATCAGATACATCGTTTATGAATATATTTTCCCATACTGTAGGATGTATTTTTGTTCTACTCATGGTGTCCTTTGCTGTACAGAAGTTTTTCAACTTGATAGAGTCCCATTTGTTCATTTTTGATTTTGTTTCCCTTGCCCAGGGGGATATGTTCTTGAAGAAGTCGCTCATGTTTATGTCCAAGAGATTTTTGCCTATGTTTTTTTCTAAGAGTTTTATGGTTTCATGATTTACACTCAGGTCTTTGATCCACCTTGAGCTTACCTTTGTGTATGGGGTTAGACAGTAGTCCCATTTCATTCTCTTACATGTAGCTGTCCAGTTTTTCCAACACCAGCTGCTGAAGAGGCTGGCCTCTCCCCATTGTATATCCAGGGCTCCTTTATCAAATATTAATTGACTGTAGGTGTTTGGGTTAATGTTTGGATTTTCTATTCTGTTCCACTGGTCTGTGGGTCTGTTTTTGTGCCAGTACCAAATTGTCTTGATTACTGTGGCTTTGTAGTAGAGCTTGAAGTCAGGGAGCGTAATTCCCCCTGTTTGATTCCTCCTTCTCAGGATTGCTTTGGCTATTCAGGGTCTTTTCTGGTTCCATATGAATTTTAGAATTATTTGTTCCAGTTCATTGAAGAAAGCTGTTGGTAGTTTGATAGGGAATGCGTTGAGTATGTAGATTGCATTAGGTAATATAGCTATTTTGAGAATATTTATTCTTCCTATCCAAGAGCATGGGATGCATTTCCATTTGTTAGTTTCTTCTTTAATTTCTCCTAGGAGTGTCTTGTAGTTTTCAGAGTACAGGTCTTTCACTTCCTTCATTAGATTTATTCCTAGGTATTTTTTTCTTTTTGATGCAATTGTGAATGGAATTGTTTTTCTGATTTCTCTTTCTGTTAGTTCATTGTTAGTGTATAGGAAAGCAACAGATGTCTGTGTGTATATTTTGTATGCTGAGACTTTGCTGAATTCAGATATTAGTTCTAGCAGTTTTGGAGTGAAGTCTTTAGGGTTTTTTATGTACACTATCATGTCATCTGCAAATAGTGACAATTTGACTTCTTCTTTACCAATCTGGATGCCTTGTATGTCTTTGTTTTGTCTGGTCGTCGTGGCAATGACCTCCAGTACTATGTTGAATAACAGTGGAGAGAGTGGGCACCCCTGTTTTTTACCCTATCTTAGATGAAAAGCTTTCAGCTTCTCACTATTAAGTATGATGTTAGCTGTGGGTTTGTCATATATAGCCTTTATGATGTTGAGATACTTCCCGTCTATACACATTTTGTTGAGAGTTTTAATCACGAATGGATGTAGAACTTTATCAAATGCTTTTTCAGCATCTATGGAGCTGATCATGTGGTTTTTTTCTCATTTTATTGATGTAATGGATGATGTTGATGGATTTTCGAATGTTGTACCATCCTTGCATTTGTGGGATGAATCCCACTTGATCATGGTGTATGATCCTCTTGATGTATTTTTGAATTCGTTTTGCTAATATTTTGTTGAGTATTTTTGCATCTATATTCGTCAGGGATATTGGTCCATAATTTTCTTTTTTAGTGAGGTCTTTGCCCAGTTTTGGTATTAGAGTGATGTTGGCTTCATAGGAAGAGTTTGGAAGTATTCCCTCCTCTTCTATTTTTTGGAAAACTTTAAGGAGAATGGGTGTTATTTCTTCTCTATATGTCTGGTAGAATTCAGAGGTGAATCCATCAGGTCCGGGGGTCTTGTTCTTGGGTAGTTTTTTGATTACTAATTCAATTTCGTTGTTGGTGATTGGTCTGTTTTGTTTTTCTGTTTCCTGCTTGGTGAGTCCTGGAAGGCTGTATTTTTCTAAGAAGTTGTCCATTTCTTCTACGTTTTGCAGCTTGATAGCTTATAGATGCTCGTAATATTCTCTTGTAATTCTTTGTATTTCTGTGGGGTCCATTGTTATTTTTCCTTTCTCATTTCTGTTTCTGTTTATGTGTGTAGATTCTCTTTTTCTTTTAATGAGTCTGGCTAGGGGTTTATCTATTTTGTTTATTTTTTCAAAGAACCTCCTTTGGGTTTCATTGATTTTTTCTATTGTTTTATTCCTCTCAATTTTATTTATTTTTTCTCTGAGCTTTATTATGTCTGTCCTTCTGGTGACTTTGGGCCTCATTTGTTCTTCTTTTTCCAATTTCAGTAATTTTGTCTTTAGACTGTTCATTTGGGAATGTTCTTCCTTCTTTAAACAGGCCTGGATTGCAATATACTTTCCTCTTAGAACTGCCTTTGCTGCATCCCACAGAAGTTGTGGCTTTGTGTTGTTGTTGTCATTAGTCTCCATATATTCTTTGATTTCTGTTTTGATTTGGTCGTTAACCCATTGATTCATTAGGAGAATGTTGTTAAGTCTCCATGTATTTGCCAGCCTTTTTGATTTCTTTCTAAAATTTATTTCTAGTTTTATAACTTTGTGATCTTAGAAGTTGGTTGGTAGGATTTCAATATTTTTGAATTTACTGAGGTTCTTTTTGTGGCCTAGTATGTGGTCTATTCAGGAAAATGTTCCATGTGCACTTGAGAAGAATGTGTATCCTGCTGCTTTTGGGTGCAGAGTTCTGTAGATATCTGTTAGGTCCATCTGTTCTAGTGTGTTGTTCAGTGCCTCTGTGTCTTTACTTATCCTCTGCCTGGTTGATCTATCCTTTGGAGTGAGTGGTGTGTTAAAGTCTCCTCAAATAATTGCATTGCTGTCTATTTCCTCCTTCAATTCTGTTAGTATTTGTTTCACATATGCTGACGCTCTTGTGTTGGGTGCATATATATTTATAATGGTTATATCTTCTTGTTGAACTGACCCCTTTATCATTATGTAATGTCCTTCTTTATCTCTTGCTACTTTCTTCATTTTGAAGTCTATTTTATCTGATACAAGTTCTGCAACACCTGCTTTTTTCCATTTTCCACATTTCTAAAAGTGATTTATCAAGGAAATATTAATTTGACCATTTCATTATCCTGTCAAAAGGCTTCTCGTTGCCTGTAACATTCTCAACTAAGGTGTGGTTATCAGTTGTGAGATATCTTAGAATGAATAGATGAGTGAATGATGTAATAACACAATCTGTTCACATCTCATTTTACAAATGAGGCCACTGAGGCCTAGGGAAGGCAGTAATTTGGTCATTATCATTAAGCAAATAAGTGACAAATATGCAACTAGAATCAAGCATTACTGATTCTTAGGCCAGAGTTCTACCTATTTACTGTTCCCTCTAGCCCTAGGCTGACCCTTGAAGCAAGTGTCTAGTGAGCCTAGATGCACTGAGCACTTGTTGGATCTAGGGAAAGAATTAGGGAGTTCTTCTTGCCTCATCAACTTGTTTTAAATATCTGAGACCTTGTCGTTCCTGCAATATGAAAACAAGAAAAACACCAGAATTATGACAGTAACATTTATTGAGTTTTTCTGCTGTACTAAATACTTTGCTATGTCTTATGTCACCATGTTATTCAATCCTCTCAACAGCTGTAAAAGGTAAATACCACTTCTATCCCCACTTTACACAAGAGGAAACTCATCAAGAAGTGAAGTGACTTGCTAAAATTGGCACACCAATAAGTCATGGAATTGGGATTTGAACGTAGGTCTGTCTCACTCTAGGGCCTGTGATAGAATCCTCCAGGGAATATCTGTCAGCCCTTCCCCCTTTCCCCATCTCTGAATTATCTGAATATGCTCATCAACTTCACTACCTCAGTTTCCCACCAGCTCTCAAGGAGTCAGGATCTTAGAAAAGGAACAAACAGCAAAAGTATTTGCATTAATTCCCTGCAGGCAAAATGTGCTAAAGAAGACTTGGGAGCTTAAAATTAAATTTTATTTTCCTATTAAACAAAATCAATACAAAATATACTCTTACAAAGGTCATCGACAAAGTGAAATATTTCCTCATGTCAAGTACTCTGTAACTATGGGAAAACTGTGTTGGCACCGAGATAAAGGATTTCTACCCTCATTCCTCCTCAACTCCTATCACTAATCAGAGCTACATAGGTGAACTGAGCTAGAGGAGGAAAGTTACTGTAAGTGGTTAAAGGAGATGAGACATGTGTATCCAAAGACAGGCAATGTGGCACAGTAAACACACAAGGATCTAGACACCTAGATCACAGGCTTGACTCTGGCAGTGACTCACTGTAGCACCTCAGATTAGTTCCATTCCCTCCCAGGATCATATTTTCATGCTCTGAAAATTCTCAATCCCATAATTCTTTCTATGGGCCCTTTGAGCTCCCTCTTAGTCCATGAGAGGTAGCTAAAGGGTGGGGAAAATAGTCCTATTTCAAAGGCAGGAGATCTGGGTCCTAGTCCCAGGCTTATTATTTTCTTGTGACTTTAGATAAGTATCTTTCCCTCTTTGAGCTTCTGTATCCCCACTGGTTATTTAGATGGTCTGTTGGTACTCTTCCAACTCTATTTTGCTAAAGTTCCTACAAAAGGGCTGATGCTTTTGTGTTAGTTTCGTACTGCTGCTGTGACAAGTTAACATAAGCTTAGTGACTTAAAATAGTAAAAATTTGTCTTACACTTCTAGATGTCAGAATTCAAAGATCTCATTGGACTAAAATCAAGGTCAACAGGGCTGAAGTACTTTCTGCACGTTCTAGGGGAGAGCACATTTCATTGCCTTTTCCAATTTCTATATGTCATCTGCATTTTTTTTACCTGTGGCCCCTTTCTCCATCTTCAAATCCATCAGCATAGAATCCCTCAAATCTCTCATTTGAGTCAGCATCAAATCTCTCATTCTGACCTTGCTGCCTCCTTCTTTTTATTACATAATCCAGGATAAGCTTCCTATCTTAAGATTTTTGACTTAATTATATTTATAAAGTCTTTTGGCCATGTAAGGTAACATATTCACAGATTTCAGAGATAAGGATGTGGAAATCTTTTGGGGGCCATTATTCAGCCCATCACAGCATTTTTACATGAAATATGATACTTGTGTCTTAATGTGAAGACTTGAAGGAAGGGGGATAGATGTTTGCAAGAGGGTGAAGACTTCTCCAAATACTAACACCATTTTAAGTTGTATTAATAGGTATAGAATATTCAGAATGTGGGAGGAGACTATTGTCAGCAATGGTCAGAGCAAATCTGAATTACTTTGTTCAGATCAAGGTGCTGTATTCTAAGTGGAACCAAACAATCAAGTGGAACATGCCCAGAGGGGAGTGAAGGGACTCAAAACTGTCATATGAGAAGCAGTGAATTAATTGAGGATATTTACCCCAAATAAGAGACAATTTAGAGGAAATTTTATAACTCTCCTCAGAGATATAGAGGACTGTTAAACTGAAGATGTATTAGACATTAACAGATGGCATTCTGATGGCAGAACCAGGGGTAATGGTGAAAGCTGTAAGTGGGAGATTTTAGGCCAACTTAAGGGGGGAAAACCTGCTGGTTGAGCGAACTTGAGATTATTCAGATCTGTGGTGTGTTCATGAGTAAGAACATATATTTGTGGAGATGGGGAGTGGCAAGAACAGAGGTTATAAACAGGGACTGATAGAATATGCAATAGGAATATTTTAGAAGGGATTAGATTGGAGAGTGTTAAAATAGAATAATTCTGAAATCTGAATGGTCATCAGAATAAGCTGTTAGAAACACAGGTTACAGATCCCCACCTGTGTAGATTCTGATTCAATATGTTTAGGGTGATGTCCTGAAATCAGTATTTTAACCTCTTTTCCTGGTCATTCTAATAATTATCCTGTCTTGGAATACTGACTCTAGCACTGAAAGGTCTATGGCTCTCTGACTCTTTTTAGTGGATCTGGTGAGTAGGGGTGCCTAAGCAATTTATACAGGGGCTGCTAGAATCTTCAAGGTCTGGGTGTTCTGCTTGGGCATGGAAGCTCCTCATGTAAAGCTGGTGAAAATCTGCTTAACTCCTTATGGATATCTGCCTTCAGAAGAAGTGGGTCTCTGAAACCAGAAAAGGCTTAACATAACAATTAAAGTACAGGCTTGGGAGCCTGGTTGCTTGGATTCAAATCCAAATTTTGCCATATACTAGCTCTGTAACTATGGACAATTACTTCACTTCTCTGTCCCTCAATTTCCTGAAGTGAAAAATGGGAATGATAAAAGTGCATATCTCACAGGGTAATTTTAAGAGTTAAGTGAATTCTAAAACATATAGAAGACTGTCCACCATATAGTAAATGCATAACGAGTGTTAGGGAAAGTTAGCTGAAATCCAGGATAAAAGACAAATGACATAGGCCATGGCCTGTGTTAAAAGATAAAAATTACATGTCTTTTCGGATGGATGCCATGTATTTATCCTTTGAGGACTAGGAATATCTTGTATGTGATAATGACTTCATTCTTTTCACAGTAAAGACCCAGGTGTCTCAGCTTCTGTCCTAGGTCTGTCATACAGGCCAAAGAAGTAATCTGTTAGCCTAGATACCCATGTTAAATGTTGGCCTTAAAGATCAAAGCCACTGGGATTGAGCTAGTAGTGACACTTGGAGGATTTTCCTCAGGGATGAGCAGGGATCAACATTCTACTGCACTAGTCCAGTGCCAAGCTCAGCCTGGTAAGAGCACTTGTGTCAAGTGTAAAGAAATTGAACATGATTACTTGAGCATCAACTTATATATTCAGACTCAAGGCTGGGAGTGACTGAATACTTAATCTTATGCAGTGGGTGCCAAACCTGGCTGAGCATCACAATCACCTGAGGAACTTGTTTAAATTACAAAATCCTGAGATCCATTTTAGGCCTACTGAACTGGAATCTGTGGTTTGGGAACAAAGGGGGAATGAGTATTATGGTTAATTTTATGTGTCAACTTTATCTGAGCCAAGGTGTCTTGATAACTGGTCAAACATTTTTCAGGATGTTTCTGTGATGGTGCTTTCAGATGAAATTTACATTCAAATTGGTGGACTTTGAGTAAAGCAGATTGCCCTCCATAATGTGAGTGGGCTTCATCCAATCAACTTAAGGCCTGAATAGAACAAAAGGCTGATCTCCCCTGAGTAATGGGAAATTCCCTAGCAGACTGCCTTTGAACTCAAACTGCATTTTTCCTGTCTCCATCCCGCTGGTCTGTCACATTAGATTTTGGGTTCACCAAGCCTCCACAATCATGTGAGCCAATTCATTAAAATAAACCCTTCTATATGTACACATCCTATTGGTTCTGTTTCTCTGAAAAACCTTGACTAATACACTGGGGAACAAGAATCTTTTAAACAAGCATTCCACATGATCTGAGGAGTGGCCATGTTTAGATACTAATAACCTAGTCCAAAGTATTCCCTTTCTGTTACTGAGATCCTCTCCAGTTGCAGTCCAAATCCTGTCAGTACCTTTCTAGTGATAGGAAGCTAATAACCTCCAGAGTCCAGAAGCAGCCTAGTTAATCTCTGTATAGCTCTGTTATAGTTATCTATCATATGTGTTGTTACAAAGAGTCGGAAGAACAACAACAATAAAAAACACTTCATTTTATTGAACTTACTGATGGTTCAAACCTCCCAGGTACTGAGGAAAACATGCCAATTTCTCTTCAGTCAAGTTCTTTTCTCCTTCTGGCCTTAATTGTCATCCACAATTTAGTCATGTCTTCACTAGGGAAAATATACCAGTGATAATCCAAGTCACATGAAAACTAGTTAAAGTTCCCCACCAAATGGAATAAATTTAAATTCAAGGTGCCCCAGCAAAAATTTGAAAGGTATCCATTTGGGGTTATTCTTGATACTGCAATCATGCCCTACAACATCTGCTAAGCTTCACCACCTTGTGTGAGAAACTATTGATTACAGTAATATATTAGAAAGGATAAAGGAGTTGAAAGTAGGCAATATATGGACAGGACTAGAAGGAGAAAAGGAAGAGAGGACTTTGTTGTCAGAAAGACATGCCAAGAATTTCAATGACATTTAAGGGTAAATATATTGGAAATATTTTACCCAGGTAAACCTCTAGTCAGCATTTATCACCAACTGGTAGAGCCACAGAGAACAGAAGTTAAAAGTATTGCTTATGAGTCAGGCAGATCTGAGTATGAATCCTACCATTACCACTTACAAATTGTGTGATTTGATGAAAATTATTTTATCTCTGAATCTACGTTTCTTCAATTGTAAAATGATAATAATACCTCATAGAGTCATTGTGGTATTAAATTACATGTGGCAATTCATTGAGCAGGAAGGCTGAGGTTCCTGTTCAAGGATTGGGGAAAAGCAAACAAAACATAAGATATAAAAATATAAAATATCAGGTAGTGATAATTGTAATGAAGAAAATTATGTAATGTATATGGAACAACTGACACAGTGACATAGTAACTAGAAACTCATCTCTATTTTATACATGAGAAAACTGATGTCAGGATGTTAAATAACTTACTTAAGAGCACACAGCTTCAAAGTCCCAGTGTCCAAATCTAAGCTCTGTTACAGATAAAAAGGCTCATGTTCTTTCCACTCTACCATTACTTATTTTGGATTCCAGATCATAAAACTATGAAAGGTCAAAGTTGTAAAAGAGTTTAAGCATCACCTAGTCCAGAGTTTGAATTTTTCGTTTTTGTCATTGTTTTCAATAATGAAAACCCAATTTGTAAAATAGATAAAAAAGCATTGCTGCTGTTTTAAATGGGTCAGGGGAGTGCTGAGAATTCTGTCTTATCAGTCCTCTCTCACTCCTTGAGATGCCGTCCAAGAAAACCCATGGTCTTATGGATAGTCAAACTCCCCTTGCTCCAGTGTCCAGTGTTTTGGAGATGTAGGTGCAGAAATCTAAAAGGGGGAGAGTAACCACTCAGAGCTATACTGAAAGTTAATATATGATGTACATTAAAGATGAATGTCCAGATTTTGAGGAGGAAGATGGTGAAATAGGAAGGAAAGGGGAAAACCTGTTCCCACATACACACCAAGGAAGCAACTACAGAAAATACAACTAACCCTGAAAATGACCTGGTGACTGCAGAACAGATCACTATAACTGGTGGAAAAGGGAAGACCACTTTGAGAAGGGTAAAGTGGCAGAGCTGTAATTGATTGGGATCCAAGCCCATCCCCCATCCCAGCTCACAAGTGGAAGGGAGAGTAATGGAACAGGGAATTTATAAGTGCTAACGAATACTGCACAACTGGCCCTAGAGATCTGCTCTGGGAACACAAGTCCACATTGCATTGGGCTTTGGTGATTAATGGGGCTGGACACCAGGAAGAGTTGTAGAACAGCTGGGACTCCTGTTGCTTGTGGATGACAGGAATGCCACATCATTCCCAATGAGACACAACACATAAGCAGCAACTTGAAAGACTTACCAGCAGTGGGAAGTATACCAGAGTAGTGGGGTTTGTAGGGAAATCTCTTTGGGGAAGAAAGGGCAGGTGGCTGATTCTCCCTCAGCCATGCCTCAGTCCAAATGGTCTGGCACCCATATGAGCCAGCTCAAAACACTCCATCTCCCTCACTGGTGGCTCAGCCTCTGTGGTATTCTTACCTGTGCACCCACCTACCCACCCAACCCTTGCAGCCCAACAGTGGTCAGAATTTGCTGCCAGGCAAGCAGAGGGAGGATTTCCTACCTTTATCTGTCATCTCTCAGCGGTTCCTGTGGGTGCAAGCTCCAAACACTCCATCTTCCTTACTAGAGGCTAAGTCCCACAGCAGTGCTCCCATGCACATCCACCCCACCCACTCCACCATCCCAACAGCAGACACCATTGCTACCCACTAGGCAGAGGGTGTCCCTGCCCACAATGATCCCAGTTGAAGTGGATGCATGGCATACCTCTTGAACATAAGCATGAACAATTTTATTCTGCACATGTCTACCTGGGCAAGGGAAAACAAAGCAAAAATGAATAAGCAGAGCTACATCAAACTAAAAAGCTTCTGTATAGCAAAGGACACCACCAACAAAACAAAAAGGCAAACAACAGTATGGGAGAATATATTCATAAATAATTTATATGATAAGGGATTAACATCTAAAATATACAAAGAACACATATGTCCCAACACCAAGAAAAAAAGCTAATTAAAAATGGGCTGAGGACCTGAACGGACATTTTTCCAACAATGACATACAGATGGACAACGGGCACATGAACAGATGCTCCACATTATTAATAACCAGGGAAATTCCAATCAAAACCACAGTGAGATATCACCTCACAGCTCTTAGAATCCCACTATACAAATGACAAGAAATAACAAGAGCTGGCAAGGATTTGGAGAAAAGGGAACCCTCCTACATGCATGTGGGATTGTAAATTGGTTCATCCACTATGGAAAGCAGTATGCAGGTTCCTCAAAAAACTAAAAATAGAAATACCACTTGACCCAGTAATTCCACTTCTAGAATTTAAAAAATAAAATTAAATCTCTGATTTTTAAAAGATATATTCACCTCTTTGTTTATTGCTGCATTACTTACAATAGCCAAGGTATGGAAGCAAACAGAGTGATCATCAATAGATGAACTGATAAAGATGTGGTACATGTTCACAATGGAATATTATTCATCCATAACAAATAAAGAAATCCTGCCATTTGTGACAACATGAATGGATCTAGAGGGTATTATTGCTAAGTGAAAGAAGCCAGGTGGAGAAATACAAGTAACCATATGAGTTCACTTATGTGGAATCTACAAACAAAAGAAAAGAAAATGAAGAAAACAGCAGCAGACTCAGAGACACTGAGAAGTAACTGGTGGTTACCATGCACGAAGGGCTGGTGTGGGTAGGCGAGGTGAGTGAGGGGGCTAAAGGGACACAAAAATCTCAATCATAAGTTGGTCATGGGGATGGACATGCAGTATGGAGAATATAGTCAGTGTATTTGTAACATCTTTTTATATTGACAGATAGTAACTGCACTAGTTGGGGTGAGGATTTAATTTGTTCAACTGTTGAATCACTATGTTGTATACTTGAAACCAGTATAATATTGTATATCAACTATACTTCAATAAAAAATACACTTAAGTAAAGATGAGTGTCCAATAAAGCATCAGAGGAAGGAGAGGGCTCGTACCATAAAAGAATGCAGTCAGTCTGAAAAGTTGTGTTAAGTAGTCACTATGTGGTAAAAACAAATGCTTAATTGAAACTGATCTGATGTTACCAAGTGCTACATTATATCCATATGTGGTATGATTGAGTGTGTCCTACACACAGGCAGGTGTTGATACAAATATCCCCAGTGGACTCCTCTAATCTGAGTATTCCAGAGGAATAAATGATACCCAGTGTTCAGCCAAATTATAACCTGTTCTTCTTGTTGCAGTGGTGGTTCTGAGGATCAAATTAGAAAACTGATGTGAAAAATGCTTTGAAAATTGTAAAGTGCTGTGCAAATGTAAGGGTATGAAATATTATTGCTATTACCATTATTCTAGGTCATGGCTTCATTCTTGCTGAGTTGTTAACTTGACATGAGCCTTAATAGCTTACCTAATTTCAATCCCAAGTTTCCAGAGAGTCTTTCCCTAAATAGATACAGGTCTATACCTGATGGTCTTTATCAGCATCCTCAGTCAAAGATTCACTCTGTAACCAAGAAATGGGCTTGTATCTTGCCAATGGGTTTCAGCCCCAGGCAAGTTCGCTATGGATTAAGTGAGACCAAGGAGTGACAATGGAAAATTCTTGGGGTGAAAGGGTTTACTACCCAGCTTGTTCTCCCAGTGTTAGGTCAAGCAGTAGAATCACATCTGCATCCAACAATCTGCAAGTCTGTAATCCAACTTCATCTCTACCTCTGCCCAAAGCACAAGGCATTGCTCGTCATATAGTGACTCATCCAGTAATCATTCATTGCATACGGGTGTGGAATCAGTAGCCTAGCAGTCAACCAATTACATCAATTATTAGGGTCAGGTAAGGATCCAGGCCATAGAAACCCCAATTTTCTCCACACTCCATCCCTTAAGGACTCTCACCTCACAATCTATAAGGTCTCAATCTTCCTCAATGTTCCCTGTGTGAGAAAGCTGTAACATTGTAACCAGATTCCACAACAGCAACAGAGGATAACAACATACAGATAATAACAAAAATTAAGTTACAACAAAATTTTAATAAGGTAACAAAAATTATAATAATTCTTAAACCTGAGGTTTTCCAGCTATATTCAAAATCACTACTACTCAGATGAGTTCATGACTCACACTTAGTAGTGTTATGGATAGAGAGCTCCATGCGCCACACGACTGGCAGTTTTTTGCTAGGGTGTGTGCCCAATCCTCAAAGATCTCAAGGGCAATAAGACACATGTTTTAATGACACCAACATAGGCAAATCTTGTCCATCAGGTAAGATGCATGCAAGAGAGTGGTCCTGTGATAGGACTGTAACAGGAAGGGTGTCCCATCCAGGTCTAGTATGCAAACCTTTACTCCTCTCCCCATGGGGGTTACTGAGAGGTCTATATACAGTGCTACTGGAGGTGCATGCACTGGCCATAATGATAAAACAAAACACCCTGGTAAGGTGCTCCTACTTTCTGGCCATTCAGGAAATACTACTGTGAACTTTGGGGGGCGGCTCTGCTGTTACTCCAGGAACACACAGGAGGCAGGCTTCCAGGCCTTGACCCCAAGGTGCCAAGAGAGCCAGCTATCACTGGTCCATGTGTCAAAATGTCCAAGGCCACATCTACAGTGCAGTTGGTGCTGGTAGCAAGGTATTATTCTGGTGGCCTAACCTTGTCTTCAATGATTCCTCCCTGGTTTATATTTGCAGTTGTATAGGGGAGGCATAAACATGCATTAGCATGTCTATGGAGTTCAGTGATCCCTTTCAGCGTTTCTCATTCAAATGCCATAGCACTGTTCATAAGTGGACTGACCATCCCCATAGACTATTGCTGTCTGTCTACAGGCCAGACTTTAACAAACCACTGAACCTCTCTATCATGCCTGCCATAGCGGATTGCATGGCACATAAAACTTACATTTGATTCCTAACTGTTGCACCCACCCTTGTAATGCATGTCCAATAAAGTGGGTGCTTTGATAACTCTCAGTTACTGTGGTCATCCATAGGCTGCAAAGAAATGCTCCAGGCCTCTTTTCATCATCTGTTGGTTTGCACAATATGTAGGAAAAGCTACAAGAAGTACAGTAGCTGTGTCCACACAACTCATGCATATTGATACCCTCTGACATGGGCAGAGGCCCAATATAGTCTATCTGCAACCTGATGAGGGGTATCATTCCCTTACCTATTGTCCCATGTTGCTGTGGGACTTCGTGTAAATCCCTTTTAGAGCATACAGTGCACTCTTTTTGGACTCTGCTGACTTCTTAAAGGTCAAAGGCAGACCCCACCGACAGGCAACAACACACATTGTCTTTTTCCCCACATGCAACAAACAATGATGTGACCATTGGGGCACATCAGAGGCACGCTTTTCTTCTAGCCAATGTACCTGGGCCAATTCATCTGCTTCATCATTGCCTGGGGATGCCAGTGGCAACTTACTTGTCACATGATATTCTGTAACTGTTTTGGTCTGACCACAGGCCTATAAGTCTTGCCATAATTCTTGTCCCCAAAGGGGTCAGCAACCAACCAACCAGTTTGCATGGTACCATGTTGGTAGCCACAGAGTCAAACCTTGATATTTGGCCCACCTTTCAGTACAGAAAACTATAGGAAGGGTTCTTAGCTGATCACAAGCCACATTGCCTGCAACTGTGCCCATTGACTGCTCTTCCCCTCACCATCTTCCATTCATATTGTTTCAGTCTTAGGATGGAAAGCTACACACCTCCATGTTGGTGGCTGTCCACTGCTGGAGCCATCTGCGTACCATGTATATTCGGGTATAGGGGCTTTTCCCTCCTGATAAGGGCTCTGATACTAATAGCTCTAAAGTAAATTTTTCCTGCCTTTCACTAGTATATGTCACTTGTCCCAATAAGCATTGGAATTCTTTACTCAAGGGGCTAGCAGAGAGGACACTACACTGCTGTAGTTACACACCCTACTTGACCAGTGTAGGTTTCTGTGCCACGTCACTCCATGGCTTTTGGGTCCAGTCTTGTTCCCACCCTGCAATGGGATAGGTGATTATTACCTTTATTGGGGCCATTCCAGTGATAGGTTCTGTAACTGCCAAGATGTGATACATGGCAGCCAATAGGTTTTCTATTAAGGTGTACCATACCTCTGCTCTTTTCCAGAGTTGCAACCAGAATACAATAGGTTGGCGAGTTCATTCAAGCTGCTGCCAGAGACCCCAGCCATAACCCTTTTCGGTTACATGGACATCCAGCTCACAGGGCCTTGATTGGTTCATCACACTCAAGGCCTGCACAGCCTTGACTGGCTGTTTTTCTGTAGTAAAGGCAGATGAACATGACTTATCCAAGTCCCAACTGATGCCCTTTCATACCAAATGGTATAATGGCTTCAGAATTTGTGCCATGTATTGGATAAACACTCTCAGTAGCCTAGAAGACTAAAAAACACCCTGTAACTATGTCACAGTTGTAGGGATAGGGAAGGTTGGAGTTTATTGCTGATTCTGGGATAACTTTAGTCTTACCTGACCAGACAATCCCCAAGAATTTAAATGGCAAACAAAGTCCCTGAACTTTGGTGCTGTTCACAGACCATCCTTTCTCCTGAAGGTGTTACAGCAGTTTAGGTGCTGCACCTTCTAGATATCAAAGAGAATCAGATGTGAGTATGATATCATCAATGTAATGGCAGAGTTGCACCACTGGTGATTTCTCCTGTGCTGCCAAGTCCTGGGCTACAAGTCCATGACAGATGGTGGGGCTGTGGAAGTATCCCTGTGGAAGGACAATGAAAGTCCATTTCTTTCCATCCCATGTGAAGGCCAAATATTCCTGACGTTCCCACTCAATGTCAATGGAAAAGAAGACATTAGCAAGATCTACCACAAAATGGTATGTTCATAGTTTGTGACTCTGGGTATCCATCAGGTCTGCAATAGAGGGGACATCAGCATGCATTAGGGTGTATGACTTTATTCAATTCTCTGTAATCCATGGTCATACAACAGGAGCCATCCAGCTTTAATACTGGCCACACTGGGGAATTGAAAGGACTATGGGTGGGATTTATAATACACACCTTTTCTAGTTCGTGGAGGGTTCCTCCCATTGATTTGTGCCCTCCTGGAAGTTTGTATTGTTTGGTATTCACCAAGCAAAGCTATGGGTGGGCATTTAGCATGTCCCCTCAGAGCTGCCTTCACCACACATATTCTCAGTTTGAACTCACCTGTAATAGTCTGAAACCATACAACCTGCAGGATATCAATATGTAAGGGGCCAATATCCCTCATCAGATGGCAGATAGACTATATTCGGTCTCTGCCAATATCAGAAAGGTACCAATATGCCATGACTTGTGTGTACACAGCTACTGGACTTCTGATTGCTTTTCCTACCCATTGTGCAGACCAATAGATGACCAAAAGAGGCCTGGAGCATCTCTTTGCTGCCTATGGATGACCACAGTAACTGAGAGTTATCAAAGGACCCAGTTTATTGGACATGCATTACAATGGTGGGTGCAACAGTTAGGAATCAAATGTAAGTTTTATGTGCCATGCAATCCTACTATGGCAGGCATGATAGAGAGGTTCAATGGTTTCTTAAATTCTGGCATGGAGACAGACAGCAATAGTCTATGGGGATGGTCATTCTACTTATGTACAGTGCTATGGCATTTGAATGAGAAGTGATCATGGCACCCATTTTACTGGACATACACTGCAAGAATGGGTGCAACAGTTGAGAATCAAATGGAAGTTTCATGTGCCATACAATCTTACTGCAGCAGGCATGGTAGAAAGGCACAATGGCTTGTTAAAATCTGGACTAAATTCAGATACCAATAGTCTGCGGGTATGCTCAGTCCACTTATGGACCATGCTATGGCATTTGCACTAGAAACCCTGAAAGGAAGCCATGAGCCCTGTAGACATGTTAACACATATTGCTATCTTCCCTATACAACTGCAAGTACAAACCAAGGAAGAATTGTTGTAGCCAAGGGTCAGCCACAAGAATAATATTTTGCTGCCAGCACCAACTACACTAAATCCTGGAGGCTCCACTGAGTGGACGTGGCCTTGGACCTTTGAACACATGGACCAATGATGAATGGCTTTCCTGGCACCTTGTGGACAAGACCTAAGAGCTGGCCTCCTCTTTATTCCTGGAGTAACATCAGAGTGGCCCCCAAAGATCAGAGTAGTATATCCTAAATGGCCTGAAGGTAGGAGCATCTTACTGGGGAGTTTTGTTTTATCATTAAGGCCAGTGTATACATCTCCAGTAGCACTATATATAGACCACTCATTAACCCCCACAGGGAGAGGGTTAAAGGTATGGTATACTAGACCTTGATGGGTCCCCCTTCCTGCTACAGTCCTATCACAGGACCACTCTCTTGCATGCATTTTACCTGATGGACAAGATTTGCCTATGTTGGTGTCATTAAAACATGTCTTATCACCCCTAAGGTCTTCATGGATTGGGCACACACCTTAGCAAAAAACTAGTACTCACTGGGGAGGTCCCTATGTGTACCACTACTAAGTGTAAGTCATGAACTCATCTGAGTAGAACTGGTTTTGAGTATAGCTGAAATAACCCCCTCAGGTTTAAGGATTAATATAATTTTGTTACCTGTATCTAAATTTTATTGTATCTTAATTTTTGTTATTATCTCTATCTGGTTATCTTCTGTTGCTGTTGTGTAATCTGATTACAATGCTCCAGCTTTCTCACTAAGGAACCATTGCAGAAGATAGAAAGAGTGCAAATTGTGAGGTGAGAATCCTGGAAGGATAGAGTGTTGGGAAAATGGAAGTTCCTATGGCCACATCCTCACCTGAACTTAAATTACTTGACGATGTAACTAGCCTGCTACTAGGCTACTGCTTCCACACCCATACACAATGAACTATTATTGACTGAGGCACTATATAAAGAGCTCTGCCCAATGCTCTGGGTGGAGGCAGAGATAAAGAAGGATTACAGACCTGCAGACTGTTGGATGCAGATGTAATACTAGTGCTCAACCTATCCCTGTGAAAACAATCTGAGTAACAAACCCTTTTACTCCAAGAATGTTTCACTATCATTCCTCCGTCTCACTGAATCCATAGTGAACTTGCCTGGGGCTGAAACCCATTGGCAAGACGGCAGAACAGAAAATATTTAAAAATAATACATGTCCTACTCTAGCCAAATACATAAATAAAACCTTCCACCCACTGCTTCTCCTTCATTGTCAGCAGGACCAAGCATATAGATGAACTTCTAGACCTACTCATTGATAAACAGGCACAACAAGGTGATGCAATGCAGTGCTACCCAGCTTTCTATTTTCCCTGCCAATTTAGTATGAACAGGGCCTCGTAAGAAGCTGAATTTCCACCTTTATTCAGTGCAAGATGTGTTAATCATCACTCTGCTTTTACAGAGGTGGTGTCAGTAGGGCCTGGTGCCAGAGGGTAGTGATGCTGAACTTCAATACACACTCAGAAGCAATGAAATAGTGTAAAGTGGTTTGGAGAAGTTCTAGTCAACACCCACTCCCCACTTATTTTGCCAATGCGTTTCAGCCACAAGTTTGCTTGGATTCAGAGAGACTGAAAAAACTGACAGTGGAGTGTTCTTGGAGTGAAAGAGTTTATACCAGACTTTATTCCCACAGTGGCTGGTCAATCACTAGAATCCCATCCACTCAGAGAAAGTCTGCACGCAGCAAGCTGGTCTCTGCCTCTGGGCCTCTGTGCACCCACAGCCGTTTCCATCTCTGTCCTCAGTGCTGCCACAACTCTGGTCTCTGCTCTCCTGCAGCTTTGCATCCATGCAACCATGTCACCCAGAGCACTGGGCAGAAATCTTTACATAGGGTCAATAAGAACGTATTTCCCACACATGTGTAGTGAGCAAGCTGACCACAGCCAGATGAGAATTCTGGCCATAGGAACCTTCACTTTCTCCACACCACTCCTAACGCAGTTTCAGCAGGATCCAGGGTGATACTAAGCTTCCACCTCTACCAGGCAGGAACAAAGCAAAAAGTAAGGAAAAGTGTTACTCACTGACAATCTGCTTCTTTCCATCCCCACATCAACAGGGCCGAGAGGGTAGCTTAACATTCACCTTCAAGTAGCAACAAGCCAAAGTTACATGGCACTAAGCTGTGTTCATCAACACTCCACTTACTACTCAACCCTCCCAATGTCAGTGTGGCCAAACAGGAAGATAATATTCCACTCCAAACCAGTAGCGATGTGTCAGAAAGAAGCAGTGCAAGGTTGTGATAGTTTCACTAGCTTCCTTCCATACCTATTCCTCTTCCACTCTACCCTATGTCAGTGGGGCCCAACTGGGAGCTGAACCACCAACTGTCACACAGTAAAAATCTGTAGTGTGAGTCACTGTTCTCATTTTTCTGGGAGGTGTAAAAAAGGCCAAAAAAGTGGCCGGACATCAAGAACCACCTACTGACAACGAGGCAGGACAATATGGTGGGAGTCCAAGCTCTGTATTTGCAAAAGTAGTAACAGTGGGTCCAGCAGAAAGCTAACCATCCACTTTCACCCAGATGTGTGCACTACACATAAAAAAGATGAATTTATGAGAGAAAAAAGGATTAAATAGAATCTGACGTCTCATATAATAATAGTCAAAAAGTGTAAGATAAAATGAAAAATTACTTTTTTATACCAAGAACATGGAAATTGCGACTGGAGAACTCTTCCCAACTAATTCTACGATGTCAGTATTGCCCAAATACAAAACTAGACAAATATATTATGGTGAAAGTGGAAATTCCTATGGCCAGGATCCTCACCTGACAATAAACAACTTGATGTAATTGGCCTTCTGCTAGGCTAGTGCATCCATACCAGAGGTAATAAGCTATTATTGACTGAGTCACTAAAAAAAGAGGTCTTCCGAGAGCTCTGGGCAGAGGAAGAGACAGAGGTTTATTATGGACCTACAGACTGCTGGATGCAGATATAATTGTAGTGCTCAACCTTCCACAAGGAGAATAAAGCCAGGTATAAACAATTTCTTTTTGCAGGTTCCAAGTAGCAATTCTTTTTTTTATAATATAGTTTGGTATCATTAATCTACAATTAAATGTGCAATGTTATAGTTACTAAACTACCCCCTTCATCAGGTCCTCCCACCAACCCCATTATAGTCACTGTCCATCAGTGTAGTGAGATGCTATAGAATCACTACATGTTTTCTCTGAGTTGTACAGCCCTCCCCGTCCCCCCCCAACATTACATCTGCTAATCATACAGCCCCTTTTTCCCCCTTGTCCCTCCCTTCCCACCCATCCTCCTCAGTTCCTTTCCCTTTGGTAACTATTAGTACGTTCTTGGGTTCTGTGAGTCTGCTGCTGTTTTTTTCATTCAGATTTTTTCTTTGTTCTTATACTCCACATATGAGTGAAATCATTTGATACTTGTCTTTTTCGGCTTGGCTTATTTCACTGAGCATAATACCCTCTAGGTCCATCCATGTTGTTGCAAATGGTAGGATTTGTTTTCTTCTTATGACTGAATAATATTCCATTGTGTATATGTACCATATCTTCGTTATGAATTCATCTACTGATGGACATTTGGGTTGCTTCCATTTCTTGGTGATTGTAAATAGTGCTGCGATAAACATAGGGATGCATGTGTCTTTTTAAAACTGGGCTGCTGAGAGGACTTCCGGGAAGATGGCGACATAAGCGGACCGGCAGAAAAATTCCTCCCAACATTATATTTATTCACGAAAATACAGCAAATACAACTATCCCTAAAAGAGAGATCAAAATACACAGGAAAGTGCACAGCGTACGGAGCTCCGGCGGTCAGACACTCTGGAGAGAGGACTCGGCACCCAGCGAGGCGGTACAGAGCCGCGACCCAGCGAGACCAGAGTGCTCCTCCACCCCAGCACTCCGGCAGGAGTCCCGGCAAGGTGGGTAAGGTACGGAGCCGCGACCCGGCGGGACGGAGGGCTCCTCTCCCACAGCGCTCCAGCGGGAGGAGAGGATTCAGAGCCGGGAGGGAGTGGAAGTCTGCGCCAGGAGTGCCGACCCACAGCCTGTGGTGTAGCAGAGATTGGAGAGACAGAGGGCACAGGGTCCAAGCCCTGAACGTGCAAGTTGCCCTTGGCAGGCTTTGGGAAGGATAAAGAAGGGAAAAAAAAGGGGAGAAAAGCACGCGCTCTTTCTCAGTGGTCGTAAAGAGACAAGCTCAGTAGAGGGACCGGATAGTCCCGCAAGCTGAGCCCAGCACGCTGGGAGTCCTGGGGAGCTTTGGACCCCTCAGCTGGCGACTGGGAAAGGGTGGCTGCTATTAAGACCCCCACAGAGATCAACAGCTTCTCATTCATTCCCAACCCAGCCAGAGCTATAAAGCGCCTTGCAGAGCAGTGTGGCCATGGCCCTGGAATAGTGGAGCAACAGCGCCACCTACAGCATTCACACAGAACCCACTCACAGGGACTTTATTTTTTTTTTCTTTTCCATTATTGTTTTTTCTCTCCTTTCTTTTCCTTTTTTTCTTTCCCTCTCTTTCAACAGCCTCCCATTCACTCACCCCGGCCACAGCTTTAAAGGGCCATGTGGAGCGACGTGGCCACGGCTCTGGAATAGTGGAGCAATAGCGTCACCAACAGCATTCACACAGAAACCACCCCTGGTGGGCGTTTTTTTGGGTTATTTTGTTTTTTTGTTTTTGTTGTTGTTGTTTTTTTATTTTGCCTGTTGCTGCTTTTTCTTTTTCTTTCTTTTCTTTTCCTTTTTCTCTCTCTCTTTTTACTTTTTTTATTAGTAGAAGTATTTTTTTTCTTCTCTTTGTTTTCTTTTTTTCTTTTCTCTCCTTTCTTCTCTTTCCTTTTTAAAGTCATAAAGAGCCTACCGGACATACGTGACAACTACCAACAACTAATTCTATAGTCATGAGAAGACAGAAGAATATGATAAAGACAAAGCTTCAGACAAACACCACACCAGAGAAAGAATCTGAAGGAATCGACATGCATAGTCTTCCAGAAAAAGAATTCAGAATAAAAGTCATAGCCATGCTGACGGATCTACAGAAAAATGTGCAAGAGCTGAGGGAGGAAGTGAGGGAAGTGAGGAAAGACAATGCAGAAATGAGACAAGCCATCAAAGGGCTCAACAGCAGATTGAATCAGGTTCAAGACACGATCAAGGAATTGCAAGACAGGGACCAGGAATACAAAGAAGCGGAGGAAGAGAGAGATAAAAGGATCTCTAAGAATGAAAGAATATTAAGAGAACTCTGTGACCAATCCAAACGGAACAATATTCGCATAATAGGAGTACCAGAGGAAGAAGAGAGAGAAAAAGGAATACAAAGTGTCTTTGAAGAAATAATTGCTGAAAACTTCCCCACGCTGGGGAAGGAAATAGTCTCACAGTCCACGGAAGCCCACAGATCTCCCAACACAAGAGACCGAAGGAAGACAACACCAAGACACATAATAATCAAGATGGCAAAGATCAAAGATAAGGACAGAGTATTAAAGGCAGCTAGAGAGAGAAAAAAGATCACCTACAAAGGAAAACCCATCAGACTGTCATCAGACTTCTCAACAGAAACCTTACAGGCCAGAAGAGAATGGCATGATATATTTAACGTAATGAAACAGAAGGGCCGCGAACCAAGAATATTGTACCCAGCACGATTATCATTTAAATATGACAGAGGGATTAAACAATTTCAAGACAAAAGAAAGTTGAGAGAGTTTGCCTCTCATAAACCACCACTACAGGATATCTAAAATGGACTGCTCTAGAGGGAAATACCCCTAAGGCTAAAAAGATGTCACCAGAGAAAATAAAATCATAGCAAAGAAAGCAGACCATCCAAATAACAAATAAAAGCAAAGAATAAAACACCTAATATATAAAGAAAGGAGGAGGAAGAATAGGAAGGGAGAGATAAAGAAACATCAGACGGCGTTCACAATAACTTAACAAGAAAGTTAAGTTAGATTTTCAGATAGTAAAGAAGCAACCCTTGAAGCTTTGGAAACCACGAATCTAAAGCCAGCAATGGCAATAAGTACATATCTATCAATAATCACCCTAAATGTAAATGGACTGAATGCACCAATCAAAAGACACAGAGTAACAGAGTGGATAAAAAAGCAAGACCCATCTATATGCTGCTTACAAGAGATTCACCTTAAACCCAAAGATATACACAGACTAAAAGTGAAGGGATGGAAAGAAATATTTCAAGCAAACAACAAAGAGAAAAAAGCAGGTGTTGCAGTACTTGTATCAGATAAAATAGACTTCAAAATGAAGAAAGTAGCAGGAGATAAAGACGGACATTACATAATGATAAAGGCGTCAGTCCAACAAGAAGATATAACCATTATAAATGTATATGCACCCAACACAGGAGCATCAGCATATGTGAAACAAAT
Source organism: Phataginus tricuspis (assembly GCA_029783875.1). Lineage (NCBI taxonomy): Eukaryota > Metazoa > Chordata > Mammalia > Pholidota > Manidae > Phataginus > Phataginus tricuspis. The sequence goes on along the minus strand of JAQQAC010016209.1, from coordinate 49,899,010 downwards.
ACGAACAGAAGTGAAGGAGGAAATAGACAGCAATGCAATTATTTTAGGAGACTTTAACACACCACTCACACCAAAGGATAGATCAGCCAGGCAGAGGATAAGTAAAGACACAGAGGCACTGAACAACACACCAGAACAGATGGACTTAACAGATATCTACAGAACTCTGCACCCAAAAGCAGCAGGATACACATTCTTCTCAAGTGCACATGGAACATTTTCCAGAATAGACCACATTCTAGGCCACAAAAAGAACCTCAGTAAATTCAAAATATTGAAACCGTACCAACCAACTTCTCAGATCTCAAAGGCATAAAACTAGAAATAAATTTCAGAAAGAAATCTAAAAGGCTCACAAATACATGGAGACTTAACAACATTCTCCTAATGAATCAATGTGTTAACGACCAAATCAAAACAGAAATCAAAGACTATATGGAGACTAATGACAACAACAACACAAAGCCACAATTTCTGTGGGACGCAGCGAAGGCAGTCTTAAGAGGAAAGGATATTGCAATCCAGGCCCATTTAAGGAAGGAAGAACATTCCCAAATGAACAGTCTAAGGACACAATTATTGAAATTGGAAAAAGAAGAACAAATGAGGCCCAAAGTCACACGAAGGAGAGACATAATAAAGATCAGAGAAGAAATAAATAAAATTGAGAAGAATAAAACAATAGAAAAAATCAATGAAACCAATACCTGGTTCTTTGAAAAAATAAACAAAATAGATAAACACCTAGCCAGACTCATTAAGAGAAAAAGAGAATCTACACACATAAACAGAATCACAAATGAGAAAGGAAAAATAACGACAGACTCCACAGAAATACAAAGAATTATAAGAGAATATTACGAGCATTAATATGCTAACAAGCTGCAAAACCTAGAAGAAATGAACAACTTCTTAGAAAACCGCAGGCTTCCAAGACTCACCAAGCAGGAACAGAAAAACTAAACAGATCAATCACCAGCAACGAAATTGAATCGGTAATCAAAAAACTACCCAAGAACAAAAGCCCTGGACCTGATGGATTCACCTCTAAATTCTACCAGACATATAGAGAAGAAATAACACCCATTCTCCTTAAAGTTTTCCAAAAAATAGAACAGGAGGGAATACTTCCAAACTCTTTCTATGAAGCCAGCATCACTCTAATACCAAAACCGGGCAAAGACCTCACTAAAAAAGAAAATTACGGACCAATATCCCAGATGAAAGTAGATGCAAAAATAATCAACAAAATATTAGCAAACCGAATTAAAAAATACATCAAGAGGATCACACACCATGATCAAGTGGGATTCATCCCAGGGATGCAAGGATGGTACAACATTCGAAAATCCATCAACATCATCCATCACATCAATAAAAAGAAGAACAAAAACCACATGACCATCTCATAGATGCTGCAAAATCATTTGACAAAATTCAGCATCCATTTTTGATTAAAACTCTCAACAGAATGGGTATAGATGGCAAGTACCTCAACATCATAAAGGCTATATATGACAAACCCACAGCTAACATCATACTTAATAGCGAGAAGCTGAGAGCTTTTCATCTAAGATCGGGAACAAGACAGGGATGCCCACTCTCTCCACTGTTATTCAACATAGTACTGGAGGTCCTAGCCACGGCAATCAGGCAAAACAAAGACATACAAGGCATCCAGATTGGTAAAGAAGTCAAATTGTCACTATTTACAGATGACATGATACTGTACATAAAAAACCCTAAAGACTCCACTCCAAAACTACTAGAACTAATATCTGAATTCAGCAAAGTTGCAGGATATAAAATTAACAGACAGAAATCTGTTGCTTTCCTATACACTAATGATGAGCTAACAGAAAGAGAAATCAGAAAAACAATTCCATTCACAATTGCACCTAAAAGAATAAAATACCTAGGAATAAACCTAACGAAAGAAGTGAAAGACCTGTACTCTGAAAACTACAAGACACTCCTAGGAGAAATTAAGGAAGACACTAACAAATGGAAATGCATCCCATGCTCTTGGTTAGGAAGAATAAATATTGTCAAACTGTCTATACTACCTAAAGCAATCTACAGATTCAACACAATCTCTATCAAACTACCAACAGCTTTCTTCAATGAACTGGAACAAATAATTCTAAAATTCATATGGAAACAGAAAAGACCCGAATAGCCAAAACAATCCTTAGAAGGAGGAGTCAAACAGGGGGAATTACGCTCCCTGACTTCAAGCTCTACTACAAAGCCACGGTAATCAAGACAATTTGGTACTGGAACAAAAACAGACCCAGAGACCAGTGGAACAGAATAGAAAATCCAAACATGAACCCAAACACCTACAGTCAATTAATATTTGATAAAGGAGCCCTGGATATACAATGGGGAGAGGCCAGCCTCTTCAGCAGCTGGTGTTGGAAAAACTGGACAGCTACATGTGAGAGAACGAACCTGGACTACTGTCTAACCCCATACACAAAGGTAAATTCAAGGTGGATCAAAGACCTGAATGTAAATCATGAAACCATAAAACTCTTAGAAAAAAACATAGGCAAAAATCTCTTGGACATAAACATGAGCTACTTCTTCATGAACATATCTCCCCAGGCAAGGGAAACAAAAGCAAAAATGAACAAATGGGACTATATCAAGTTGAAAAGCTTCTGTACAGCAAAGGACACCATCAGTAGAACAAAAAGACATCCTACAATATGGGAAAATATATTCATAAATTATGTATCTGATAAGAGGTTGACATCCAAAATATATAAAGAATTCACACACCTTAACAAACAAAAAGCAAATAATCCAATTAAGAAATGGGCAGAGGACATGAATAGACACTTCTCTAAAGAAGAAATTCAGATGGCCAACAGGCAAATGAAAAAATGCTCCACATCGCTATCATTAGAGAAATGCAGATTAAAACCACAATGAGATATCACCTCACACCAGTGAGGATGGCCAACATCCAAAACACAAACAACAACAAATTTTGGTGAGGATGTGGAGAGAGGGGAACCCTCCTACATTGCTTGTGGGAATGCAAATTAGTTCAACCATTGTGGAAAGCAGTATGGAGGTTCCTCAAAAAACTCAAAATAGAAATACCATATGACCCAGGAATCCCACTCCTAGGAATTTACCCCAAGAATGCAGCAGCCCAGTTTGAAAAAGACAGATGCACCCCTATGTTTATTGCAGCACTATTTTCAATAGCCAAGAAATGGAAGCAACCTAAGTGCCCATCAGTAGATGAATGGATTAAGAAGATGTGGTACATATACACAATGGAATATTATGCAGCTATAAGAAAAAAACAAATCCTACCATTTGCCACAACATGGATGGAGCTGGAGGGTATTATACTCAGTGAAATAAGCCAGGCCAAAAAAGACAAGTACCAAATGATCTCACTCATATGTGGAGTATAAGAA
>JAQQAC010016209.1:49867817-49894397 GCA_029783875.1 Phataginus tricuspis | reverse complement strand
AAAAAAAAAAAACTGGGCTTCTGCATTCTTAGGGTAAATTCCAAGAGTGGGATTGTTGGGTCAAATGGAATTTATATTTTGAGTTTCATGAGAAACCTCCATACTGCTTTCCACAATGGTTGAACTAATTTGCATTCCCACCAGCAGTGTAGGAGGTTTCCCTTTTCTCCACATCCTCGCCAACATTTGTTGTTGTTTGTGTATTGGATGTTGGCCATCCTCACTTGTGTGAGCTGATATCTCATTGTGGTTTTAATTTGCATTTCTCTGATGATTAGCAATGTGGAGCATCTTTTCATGTGCCTGTTGGCCACCTGATTTTCTTCTTTAGAGAAGTGTCTATTCATGACTTCTGCCGATTTCTTAATTCGATTATTTGCTTTTTGTATGTTGAGGTGTGTGAGTTCTTTATATATTTTGGATGTCAACCCCTTATCGGATATGTCATTTATGAATATATTCTCCCATATTGTAGGATGTCTTTTGTTCTACAGATGGTGTACTTTGCTGTACAGAGGATTTTCATCTTCATATAGTCCCACTTGTTCATTTTTGCTTATGTTTCCCTTGCCCATGAGATATGTTCAAGAAGAAGTCACTCATGTTTATGTCCCAGAGATTTCTGCCTATGTTTTTTTTTAAGAGTTTTATGGTTTCATGACTTACATTCAGGTCTTTGAGCCCCTTTGAGTTTACTTTTGTGTATGGGGTTAGACAGTATTCCAGTTTCATTCTCTTACATGTAGCTGTCCAGTTTTTCCAACACCAGCTGCTGAAGAGGCTGTAATCTCCCCATTGTATATCCAAGGCTCCTTTATCATATATTAATTGACTCTATATGTTTGGGTTAATGTATGGAATTTCTATTCTTTACCACTGGTTTGTGGGTCTGTTTATGTGCCAATACAAAATTAACTTGAATACTGTGGTGTTGTAGTAGAGTTGAAGTCAGGGAGCGTAATTCACCCTGTTTGATTCCTCTTTCTCAGGATTGCTTTGGCTGTTCAGGGTCTTTTGTGGTTCCATATGAATTTTAGAATTATTTGTTCCAGTTCATTGAAGAAAGCTGTTGGTAGTTTGATAGAGATTGCTTTGAATCTGTAGATTGCTTTAGGTAATATAGCCATTTTGACAATATTTATTCTTCCTAGCCAAGAGCATGGGATGAATTTACATTTGTTAGTGTCCTCTTTCATTTCTCTTAGAATTGTTTTGTAGTTTTCAGTGTATTGGTCTTTAACTTCTTTCATTTGTTTTTTTCCTGGATATTTTATTCTTTTTGATGCAATTGTGAATGGAATTCTTTTTCTGATTTCTCTTTCTGTTAGCTCATCATTATTGTATAGGAAAGCAACAGATTTCTGTGTGTTAATTTTGTATCCTACAACTTTGCTGAATTCAGATATTAGTTCTAATAGTTTTGGAGTGGAGTCTTTAGGGTTTTTTATGTACAGTAACATGTCATCTGAAAATAGTGACAATTTGACTTCTTCTTTACCAATCTGGATGCCTTGTATGTCTTTGTTTTGTCTGATTGCCGTGGCTAGGACCTCCAGTACTATGTTGAGTATCAGTGGAGAGAGTGGGCATCCCTGTCTTGTTCCCAATCTTAGATGAAAAGTTTTCAGCTTCTTGCTATTAAGTATGATGTTAGCTGTGGGTTTGTCAAATATGGCCTTTATGATGTTGAGGTACTTGCCCTCTATACACATTTTGTTGAGAGTTTTAATCATGAATGAGTGCTGAATTTTGTCAAATGATTTTTCAGCATCTATGGAGATGACCATGTGGTTTTTTGTTCTTCTTTTTATTGATGTGATGGATGATGTTGATGGATTTTAGAATGTTGTACCATCCTTGAATCCCTGGGATGAATCCCACTTGATCATGGTGTATGATCCTCTTGATGTTTTTTTGAATTCAGTTTCCTAATGTTTTGTTGATTATTTTTGCATCTACGTTCATCAGGGATATTGGTCCGTAATTTTCTTTTTTAGTGAGGTCTTTGCCTGGTTTTGGTATTAGAGTGATGCTGGCTTCATAGAAAGAGTTTGGAAGTATTCCCTCCTGTTCTATTTTTTGGAAAACTTTAAGGAGAGTGGGTGTTATTTCTTCTCTATATGTCTGGTAGAATTCAGAGGTGAATCCATCAGGTCCAGGGCTTTTGTTCTTGGGTAGTTTTTTGATTACCGATTCAATTTCGTTGCTGGTGATTGGTCTGTTTAGTTTTTCTGTTTCCTGCTTGGTGAGTCTTGGAAGGCTGTATTTTTCTAAGAAGTTGTCCATTTCTTCTAGATTTTGCAGCTTGTTAGCATATAGATGCTCGTAATATTCTCTTATAATTCTTTGTATTTCTGTGGAGTCTGTCGTTATTTTTCCTTTCTCATTTGTGATTCTGTTTATGTGTGTAGATTCTCTTTTTCTCTTAATGAGTCTGGCTAGGTGTTTATCTATTATGTTTATTTTTTCAAAGAACCAGGTTTTGGTTTCATTGATTTTTTCTATTGTTTTATTCTTCTCAATTTTATTTATTTCTTCTCTGATCTTTATTATGTCTCTCCTTCGGGTGACTTTGGGCCTCATTTGTTCTTCTTTTTCCAATTTCAATAATTGTGTCCTTAGACTGTTCATTTGGGAATGTTCTTCCTTCCTTAAATGGGCCTGGATTGCAATGTACTTTCCTCTTAAGACTGCCTTCGCTGTGTCCCACAGAAGTTGTGGCTTTGTGTTGTTGTTGTCATTAGTCTCCATATATTCTTTGATTTCTGTTTTGATTTGGTCGTTGACCCATTGATTATATTGGAGAATGTTGTTAAGTCTCCATGTATTTGTGAGCCTTTTTGTTTTCTTTCTAAAATTTATTTTCAGTTTTATACCTTTGTGATCTGAGAAGATTGGTAGAATTTAAATAATTTTGAATTTACTGAGGTTCTTTTGTGGCCTAGAATGTGGTCTATTCAGGAAAATGTTCCATGTGCACTTGAGAAGAATGTGTATCCTGTTGCTTTTGGATATAGTGTTCTGTAAATGTCGGTTATGTGTGTCTATTTAATGTGTTGTTCAGTGCCTCTGTGTTTTTAGTTATTTTCTGTCTGGTTGATCTGTCCTTTGGAGTGAGTGGTGTGTTGAAGTCTCCTAAAATTAGTGCATTGCTTTCTATTTCCTCTTTTAATTCTGTTAATATCTGTTGCACATATGTCGGCGCTCCTGTGTTGGGTGCATATATATTTCTAATGGTTATATCCTCTTGTTGGACTGCCCCCTTTATCATTATGTAATATCCTCCTTTACCTCTTTTTACTTTCTTTGTTTTGAAGTCTGTTTTTTCTGACACAAGTAGTATAACACATGCTTTTTCTCCCTGTTGTTTTCATGAAGTATCTTTTTCCATCCCTTCACTTTCAGTCTGCATACGTCTTTAGGTTTATGGTGAGTCTCTTGTCAGCAGCATTTAAATGGTTCCTGCTTTTTATCCATTCTATTACTCTGTGTCTTTTTTTTGGTGCATTCAGTTGCTTTATATTTAGAGTGATTACCAATAGATATGTACTTACTGCCATTGTGGGCTTTGAATTTGTGGTTACCAAAGGTTCAAGGGTAGCATCTTTACTATCTAACCATCTAACTTTAACTCATTTATTATGCTCTTATAAACACAGTCTGATGATTCTTTATTTCTCTCCCTTCTTATTCTTCCTCCTCCATTCTTTATATGTTAGGTGTTTTATTCTGTACTCTTTTAAGTTTCATTTGACTGTTTTTGTGGATAGTTGATTTTGCTTTTTGCCTTTGGTTAGTATTTGGATGGTCTGCTTTCTTTGCTATGATTTTATTTCCTCTGGTGACATCTTTTTAGCCTTAGGAGTGCTTCCATCTAGAGTAGTCCCTTTAAGATATCCTGTAGAGGTGGTTTGTGGGAGGCAAATTCCCTCAACTTTCACTTGTCTGGGAATTGTTTAATCCCTCCCTCAAATTTAAATGATAATCATGCTGGTTACAGTATTCTTGTTTCAAGACACTTCTCTTCCATTATGTTAAATATATCATGCCATTCTCTTCTGGCCTTTAAAGTTTATGTTGAGAAGTCTGATGATAGTCTGATGGGTTTTCCTTTGTAGGTTATTTTTTTTCTCTCTCTGGCTGCCTTTATTACTCTGTCCTTGTCTTTTATCTTTGCCATTTTAATTATTATATGTCTTTGTGTTGTTCTCCTTGGGTCCCTTGTTTTGGGAGATGTGTGGGCTTCCATGGTCTGAGAAACTATTTCCTTCCCCATCTTGGGGAAGTTTTCAGCAATTATTTCTTCAAAAATTTCTATCCCTTTTTCTCTCTCTTCTTTTTCTGGTACTCCTATAATGCAAATATTGTTCCGTTTGAATTGGTCACATAGTTCTCTTCATATTCTTTCATTCCTAGAGATTCTTTTATCTCTCTCTGCCTCAGCTTCTTTGTACTCCTGTTCTCTGATTTATATTCCATTAACAGTCTCTTACACCTCACCCAGTCTGTTCTTCAGCCCACTGATCACTTGTCTCATTTCTGTATTGTCTCTCCTGACTTTCTCCCTTAGCTCTTGCATATTTCTCTGTAGATCCATCAGCCTTGTTATGACTTTTATTCTGAATTCTTTTTCAGGAAGGTTGTTTAAGTCTATCCCATCAGGCCCTCTCTCTGAGGTTGTCTGGGTGATCCCTGTCTGGACCATATTCCTCTGTCTTTCATGACAACAGAGGTTGTCGCTGCCATGGGCCACACGTGTCAGCTGGGAGAACAAAGACCCTTCCTGCTTGTTGTTCTCCTTGCCTTTCTCTGGAGCCTCAGCTGGGTACCGGCACACTGGGAGGCTGTCTCTGGAATAATCCCCTGAGCTGCCTGTGTGCGGGGCCACCCTCTGCCTATCCTATGGCACTGCAGGGGTTTGCAGTCATACCAGGTGCGTTCTGCTCCCCTTGGTGCCTTTTGGCCCTTGCTCTGTGTTCTGCAGCCCTTCCCGGTTATCTGCTCGCTTGCTGGGAGGAGATTCTGTGTGGTTGCTGTGGGCGGGGCTGCTCTCCCGCTGTTCCGCAGTTGTGCCGGATCCACTGGACCTTTTGCAGCACTGGTTAGGGGGGAACAAATGGCAGGCTGCTGCTCCCCATTAGAGGACCTGGCAGCCAGTTAGGGTGTCTGAAATTCCTCAATTTTTCCAGTCTGCTGGGCTGAGTGCACTGGTACAATTTTGTTCCACTGTTGGGCCCTTGTCTCTTTAAGCCTTTTAAAAAAGCACCCGCTTTTCTTTTGTCCCAGTGGAGCCAGGTGAGGGGACCTGCTCGCAGTCTCTGTCTTGGATCCTGCCCTTCTATTTCTCTATTCTCCAATACACCAGGCGATGTGTGTGTGTGCTCCCTGTGCAGATCACCAGGGCTGGTTATTTAGCATGCCTGTGATTCCACTCCCTCCCACTCTGATTCTTTTCCCCCTGCCAGTGTACTGGGGTGGGGGAAGTGCTCAGGTCCCACTGGGTCATGGCTTTGTATCTTACCTGCTTCGTGAGGAGCTGAGTTCTCACAGATGTAGCTGTAGCCTGGCTGTTGTACTGTATCTTCTGGTCTCTCTTTTAGGAATAGTTGTATTTGTTGTATTTTCACAAATATATATGGTTTTGGGAGGAGATTTCCACCACCCTGCTCATGCCACCATCTTCCCAGAAGTTCTCATTGTGGCTTTAATTTGCATTTTCCTGATGATTAGTGATGTGGAACATCTTTTCATGTGCCTAATTGCCATTTGTATTTCTTCTTTGAAGAAATATCTGTTCAGGTCCTCCAACCATTTTTTAATTCGGTTATTTATTTTTTTGATATTGAGGCATATGAATTCTTCTTTGATAATCCCTTATCAAAATAATCATTTATTAATATATTCTCTCATTCTGTATGTTGCCTTTTTGTCCTGCTGATGGTATCCTTTGATTTACAGAAGCAGTTTAGCATGATGTAGTCCCACTTGTTCATTTTTTATTTTGATTCCCTTGCCTGAGGAGATGTGTCCAGGAAAAAAAATGCTCATACTTATTTTCAAGAGATTTTTGCCTATATCTAATTCTAAGAGGTTTATGGTTTCACAACTTATATTCAGGTCTTTGATCCACTTTGAGTTTACTTTTGTGTATGGAATTATACAATAATGCAGTTCCGTTCTCTTACATGTAGCTGTCCACTTTTCCCAACACCAGTTGTTGAAGAGGTTGTCTTCTCCCCACTGTATTTTCACAGCTCCTTTATTGTATATTAATTGACCACACATGCATGGCTTTTTATCTGGGCTCTCTGTTCTGTTCCATTCATCTATAGGTCAGTTCTTGTGCCTATACCAAACTGTTTTGATTACTGTAGCTTTGTAGTAGAGCTTGAAGTCAAGGAGCATATTCCCCCCAGCTCTATTCTTTCTCAGGATTGCATTGGCCATTCACGGTCCTTTGTGGTTCCATATGAATTTTAGAACTATTCGTTCTAATTTGTTGAAGAATGCTGTTGGTATTTTGATAGGGATTACATTGACTCTGTAAATTGCTTTGGGCAGGATGGCCATTTTGACAATATTAATTTTTCCTATCCATTAGTACAGGATAGATTTCCATTTATTGGTGTCTTTTTAAAATTTTTCTCATGAGTGTCTTGTAGTTTTCAGAATAGGTTTATTCCTAGATATTTTATTCTTTTCAATGGTTAGGTTTATTCCTAGATATTTTATGATTTTGATGCAATTGTAAATGGAATTGTCTTCCTGATTTTTCTTTCTGCTATTTCATTGTTAGTATATAGGATACAACAGATTTCTGTTTATTGATCTGTATTGTGCAACTTTACTTAATTCAGGTATTATTTCTAGTAGTTTTCTGGTGGAGTCTCTAGGGTTTTCTATGTGTAATATCATGTCATTGGCAAATAGCGACAGGTTACTTTCTTGCCAGTTTGGATGCATTTTATCTCTTTGTACTGTCTTATTGACATGGCTAGGACATCCACTACTATGCTGAGTAAAAGTGGTGAGAGTGGACATCCTTGTCTTATTCCTAATCTTAGAGGAAAGGCTTTCAACTTTAAACTTTATGCTATTAAGTATGATGTCAACTGTGGTTTTTCATATATGGCCTTTATTATGTTCAAGTATGCACATTCTAAACCCATTTTATTGAGATATTTTATGATGAATGGATTTTGAATTTTGTCAAATGCTTTTTCAACATCTACTTAGATTATCATATAGTTTCTATCCATTACTTTGTAAATGTGGTGTATCTTGTTGATTGATTTACAAATATTGTACCATCCTTGTATCCCTGGAATAAATCCAACTTGGTTATGATGGATGGTCTTTTAGATGTGTTTATGGACTTAGTTTGCTGATATTTTATTGAGGAATTTTGCATCTATGTTCATCAAAAATATTGGTCTATGATTTTCTTGTTTTTTTTTTCTTTGTGTGGTTTTGGTGTTAGAGTGGTGCTGGCCTCATATAATTAATTTGGAAGCATTCCCTCATTTTCTACTTTTTGGATACTTTAAGAAGGATGGGTGTTAACTCTTCCTTAAATGTTTGGTATAATTGTGTTGTGGAGACATCTGAACTGTGCTTTTGCTTTTTAGGACCTTTTTGATTACCAATTTTATTTCACTACTGGCAATTAGTCTGTTCAGATTTTCTGTTTCTTCCTTGGTCAACCTTGGAAGGTTGTATTTTTCTAGGAGTTGTCCATTTCTTCTAGGCTGACCAATTTATTGGTATATAATTTTTCATAGTATTCTCTAATAATTCTTTCTATTTATGTGATATCTGTTGTGATTATTCCTTCTTCACTTTTGATTTTGGTCATGTATGTATTCTTTCTTTTTTTCTTGATAAGTCAGGCTAGGTGTTTATCTATTTTATTTTCTCAAAGGGCCAGCTCCTGGTTTTATGGATTTTTTCTATTATTTTATTTATTCATGCTCTTATATTTATTATGTCCCTCCTACTAACTTTGGGATTCATTTGTTCTTCTTCTTCTAATTTCTTTTATTGTGATTTTACACTATTTGGAATTGTTTTCTTTTGTTGAGGTGGGCCTTTATTGCTATGTATCTCCCTCTTAGAACTGCCTTTACAGTTTTGCACAAACTTTAGGGTGTTGAATTTTTGTTATCATTTGTCTCCATATATTGCTTGATTTTTGTTTTCATTTGAACATTTATTCATTATTTATTTAGAAGCATGTTGTTTAGCCTTCATGTGTTTATAGGCTTTTCTTTTTCTTAGTGTAATTTATTTCTTGTTTCATACCATTGTGATCTGAGTAGCTGCTTGATACAATTTCACTGTTTATTTAAGTTATTGAGGCTCTTTTTATTATCTGTTTAGGAGAATATTCCATGTACCCTTGAGAAAAGTGTGTATCCTGCTGCTTTTGGGTGGAATGTTCTGTAGATACCTGTTAAATGCATCTGATCTAATGTTTTGTTCATTGCCTCTGTTTCCTTATTTATTTTCTGTCCGGTTGATCTATTACTTGAGTGGTGTGTTAAAGTCTCCTACAATAAATGTGTTGCAATCTATTTCCCCCTTTAATTCTATTAGGTTTTGTTTTAAATATTTATGTATTCCTATTTTGGGTGCATAGATATTTATAATCATTACATTCTCTTTTTGTCTGACTCATTTATCATTATATAATGTGATTCTTTGTCTCTTGTTACTTTCTTTCTTTTGAAGACTATTATGTCTGATATAAATACTGCTACTCCTGTTTTTCTCCCTATTATTTGATATCTTTTTTCTGTCTCTTCACTTTTAGTCTGTGTATGACTTTGGGTCTGAAATGCATCTCATAGACAGCATAGAGATGGGTCTCGTTTCTTTATCCATTCTGCCACTCTACCTATGTATTTTGATTGATGCATTCAGTTAATTTACATTTAAGGTAATTATTGATAGGTATGGACTTATTGGCATTTTATTTATTGTTTATGTTTGTTTTTATAGCTCCTCTCTGTTCCTGTCTTCCTCCCTTATAGTCCCCTCTTTTTGTTTGGTGTTTTTCTTTAGTGTTATTAGATTTTTTTTATTTTACTTTTTTTGTTTATATTGTAGGTTTTAGTTTTGTGCTTGCCAAACATTCTAGGATAGCTTTCTTACTATAAAATAGTCTATATTAAGTTGCTTATTGCTCTATTTCAAAGACAATGTAAGGATACTCTTTTTCTACTTCTTTCTCCACACATTATGTATTAGATGTCATGATCTGCACTTTGTGTGTGTCCCTTGACTGATTTTATGTATAGTTGATTTTGCTTCTTTTGTTTGGTTTTAATTTCATACTTGCTTGGTAATTAATTGGTCTACTACCTTTACTGTGGGTTTATTTTCACTAGTGAAAGTTATTTAGCCTTAGTAGCATTTCCATATATAACAGTTCCTTTAACATATCTTGTAAGGCTGGATTAGCGGTGGTGAATTCCATCAACTTTTATTTATCTGTCAATTGTTAAATCTCTGCTTCAAATTGAAATGATAATCATGCTGGTGAGAGGATTCTTGGTTGAAGGTCCTTTTGTTTCAGTACATTAAATATTTCATGCCATTCCCTCTGACCTGTAAATTTCTGCTGAGAGGTCTGCTGATAGACTGATAGAGTTTCCTTTATATGTAATCTATTTTATTTCGCTGGCTTCTTTCAATACTCTTTCCTTATCCTTGATCTCTGCCATTTTAATAATTATGTGTTGATATTGTCTTCCTGAAGTTCCTTTTGTTACAGGTTCTCTGCATTTTGTGACCTGAGTGTCTATTTCCTTTCCCAGATTGGGTAAGTTTTCAGCAGTTATTTCCTCAATGAGACTTTTTATCCTTTTGCCCCTGTCTTCTCCTTCTGGTACCCCCATTATGCAAATATTGTTTCATTTGGATTGGTCTCACACCTCTTTTATTATTCTTTAATTCCTAGAGATCCTTTTATCTCTCTGTTCCTCAGCTTTATTGTGTTCCTGTTTCTGTAATTTCCATCTCATTGAGTGTCTCCTCTGTTTACAGTAATCCACTTTTTAATCCCTCCATTGTATGTTTCATTTCAGTTACTGTATTTTTTTCACCTCTGAGTGACTTTTTCAGGTCTTCTATCTGTTGTTGAAATCCTCCCTGAGATCTTTAATAGTTTTCTGTATATCGGTGAGCATGTTTATGACTTTTACTTTGCAATCTTTATCATGAAGATTGGTGATCTCTGTTTCATTTAGCCCTATTTCTGGTGTATTGTTGTGTAGTCTTGTTTGGAACATATTCTTCTGCCTCATAATTTTTCAGGGTTAATTTTTCTCTTCCTTTGCATTAAATGGATCTTCTGTGCTTCCTGGCCTATAGAGTAATAGTTTTATGAAGTAGGTGTCCTCTGGTTCCCTGAATCTCAGGACACTTTTCTCTCCTGTGCCTGGTTCTACTTTGTGGGAGCCCCAGCTGTTGGCATGCAGTAGGTGTAGCCACCTTTCTATTTTCTGTAGTGGTCTGAGGGTGCATTGGAAGTTTGCTTCAGATGCTGCCTTTGTAATCTGAGCAGAATCCTCTGCTGGTATTGCTGTGGGCAGGGATGTCCTCTGTCTGCCCTGTAGCAATGGCTTGGCTGCGGGATTAATGGTGTTGGTGGTCCAATGTGTGGTTCTGGGGCAGGGAAGGACAGGCAGCACTAGGCTTGGACAGTCATGGGGAGGAAGGAGCTCTTGTGACTGGCTTCTGCAGGCACCTCCCTGATTGGACAAGAAAGCTGAATAGTCTCCCTCTGTCTGCTAGGCAGAAAATTCTGCTGCTGCTGGTGCTGCTGCTGATACAGGGCCGAGTGTTTTCTCAGCAGCATTGCACTCAGGAAAGTGGCTTAGGGTTGAGTTGCCAGTGAGGGGTTTGAAACATTTAGGGCCTCTGAGAGTTGGGCAAAGGGATGGCTTGGGAGGTATCATCTACCTCCCCTTTCTCATGAGGAGAGATCTCCATCCAACCCTCACCCCTCTAGCACCTCTCCCACTGCTTTCATGTCTTTCAACTCCATGTCTGCTTTGAGTTTCAGGACCAGTGCAGCATGCCTGTATTCCACAGGTGGTTTTAGTTTCAGGTCCCAGAGTTTTTTAGCTGTCCCTGGTGTCCAGCTCTGCTAATCACCAGAATACAATGTAATGTGGACTCATGCTACCAGAGAAGATCTCCAGGGCTAGGCATGCAGAGCTTCTGGCCTCCTATCCCCTTCTTACTCTGTTCCTCTTTCTCTGGCCTTTGGACTGGGGTGAGAGAATGGCTTGGTGCTGCTAAATCAAAGCTCTGCCACTTTGCCCTTTTCTGTTTGTTCTCTTCTTTCCCAGGTGTAGGGGGTCTCTTCTCAGTCTTCAGGTCATTTTCAGGTTTAATTGTATTTGCTATATTTTCCTCTTTTATGTGTTTTTGAGAGGAGGTTTATGCCTTGCCTTCCTACTCTGCCATCTTTTTCTCTATCTAGGATGTATGTGGAATCTTATACAAACAAACAAATGAAAATAGCATGAGTTTATATATACAGAGAACCAATGGGTTGTGGCTAAATGATGGTGTGGTGGGTCAGAAAAATATGTAAAGGTAGTCAAAAGGTACAAATTCCAGTTATAAAACAAATATCATAAGGTTGTAATGTACAACATGGTGACTGCAGTTACTAATGCTGTGCATACTTGAAAGTTGCTAAGAGAGTAATCTTAAAAGTTCTCAATCCAAAAAATATTTGTAACTCTGACAGAGATTAACTAGACTTATTGTGATAATTTTGCAATATATATAAATATTACATTTTTATGTTGCATACCAGAATTGATATAAAGTTATATGTCAAATATATCTCAAAAAATATAGATAAACAAGCTAAAAGAATACATCATATGATCATATTATTTAATGTATAAGAAAGAGAAACTCAATGCCTATTCCTTATTAAAACTCTCAGCAAATTAGGAAAGGAAGAAATTACCTCAAACTGATAATGGTCATCTACAAAAAGCACACATCATATTATATGTAGTTGTGAAAGGCTCAATGCTTCCCCCCTTAGACTGGTAACAAGGCAAGGATAGCCACTTTCATCACTGTTATGAAACATATTACTGGGAGTTATGGCTACTGTAATAAGGCAAAAAAAATGAGATAAAAAGTCTTACAGATTGGAAAGGAAGAAATAACACCATACCTATTTTCAAATGACATAACTGTCTATGTGAAAGATCCCAAGGAAAGTACAAGAATAAACTTTTAAGTAATAAGTGAGGTATAAATAATAAGGTAAGAGGATGCAAAAATCATCTAATAGAAATCAATCTTTCAATATACTAACAAATTTATGTAAAGCAGAATTTAAAACAATATATCATTTTCAATTATTCAAAAGAAGATAAAATACTTAGGCATACACATAACACAATACATACATCACATGACTGCTTAAAATTGCAAAATTTTCCTCTGATAGGAAATCTAAAACTGGAATTCTTGAAGAGACATACTTTGTTCATGTACTGACCATGTCAACATTGTACAGTTATCAATACCCACCAACTGATCTATAGTTTTAACACAATTCATCTAATAATTCCAGGAATGCTTCTTTGTAGATAGAGACAAGATTATTCTGAAGTATATATGATTCTAGGAATCTAAAACTATATTGATGAAGAAGAATCAAGTATGGGGAGAATCACTTTACTTGATATTAAGGTTTGTATTCAGCCGCTGTAATAAAAACTGTGGTATTTGTGGATAAATAGACACATAGATCAATGTAACAGAATAGAGACCCAAAAACAGACACACATATACTGATTTTTGACAAGGGTGCAAAAGCATATCCATGGACTAAAGATAACTTTTGTAAAAATAGTGCTGGAATAATTAGACATATATAGGTTTAAAAAATGAACCTTTACTTGTACCTCCCACCTCATATAAAAATTAACTCTAAATAAATAATCGATTAAAACGTAAATGTAAGAGTATAAAACTTTTAGAATAATCATAAGATAAAATCTGGGGATCTACGTCTAGGCAAAGTTTTTAATTTTGACAGTGAAAAACATAATCTGTAACAATTAAGAATGTTTAATTGAGCCTCATCAAAGTTAAAAGTTTGCTCTGTGTAATACCATGTGAAAAAATTCACGAGGAAGTATTTGCAGATAAAAATACAATAAAGGATTTACATCTATGAAGAACTCTAAAATCTCAATAGTACTTTCTAATAAATTTCCAAGCAAGGCTTATACTGCTGATGTGAGGACCACACTTTGAGAACCACTGGAAAAGAAAGGAGAGTTAAGTCACCAAGATGGTGACATCAATCTTTCCCGTATTCATCCCTGCTCACAAGAAGAAAAACTAACAACTATTCATGGAGAAGACAGCACTGATAAAATGAGGTTGAGGCTGAAACCCCCTTGCACCACAACAACTATGATTGCAGCGGCACATGAGAAGAGAACCTGGCCAACAGCTCTGCATCAGCATAACCAAGACAGGAGTTCCAACTCTCTGGGGAGCTTATTTGAAGGTCTTTCTGAATTGATTCCCAAAGAGACTTTTTGGCCTTGGAACCTGTTCTTCAGCCCAAACTGGGAAACAAAGGTAATGTTAAGCCCCACGGAAAGCTGATGCAACTTCTAGCCCCAGCTGAATGGGAGTACTTACCAGAACACTTGGGAATCTGTTTATCCCATTTCTCAACTCCAATTAAATTGGCACTGAAGCAATGAACCCAGCTACCAATCCTTCCAATATACAAATAAAGGACCATGGTCCATCAGACTATGGAATTTGGTATATAGAGCTGCTTAATTTAATCTCCAAACCAAAACCTTGCCATTCTTGTGACTTGTAAAGAGCCCCACCTGGAGAGGGAATCTAATTCATACCCCAACTGTTGAATATAGCCTTCAGCCCACCCAACCAGAGGATCTAACCAGAACACACTGGAAGTTGCATAACCCATCCTCCAACACTGCTTATAGTGGCATTTGAACAGAGAGCACAGCCTGGGATTTTCTCCATCTGCAGAGCAAATCCAGTGGACCCATCTATCCAGGAAATTTGGTGCAGTCTTGCCTGATTCAGTTCCCAAAATATTGAGTAGTATAGGTCTTGGGGCATGTTCTGCTGCCCTTACAAATCAGGTGAGTTAATTCATAGTTAGCCTACTGCTGAGTAGAGTACCTAGCTCTGACAATCTACAAAGCCTGACAAGAGAACCTAGGCAACAGTGCAACCCATCCTATAGCCTCATGTTTACAGGGAACCAAACCAGCAGTCCTATCCAAATTTTCTAAGCAAGAAGCCCCCACCCCATCAATGAAAAATGTGGATAGTATGTCACCCAAATATAGACTCTGACAGCAAGCGCCACCCACCCAAGGATGTTACCGGGTAAAATATACAGAAATTCAAGCTCAACAGACTGGTGAAGAGCTCTCTGCCAAAGTGAACCTGTAAAGTCTAGACAAATAGACTGTTTACTCAAATGTACACCAATGTGAGGAAACAAGCATCACAAAATAAGAGGGAAACATGACAACACCAAAGGAAACTAATAAAGCTTCAGTAAGAGACCCTTAAGAAATGAAAATCTATGAATTATAAATAACTCAGAATAATTGCATTAAAGGAGTTTAGTGAATTATGAATACCAGACTGAAAACTAAACAAAATTAGGAAAACAGTGCATAAGCAAAATGAGAAGTTCAACAAAGAGATTGAAACCATCAAAAAACAACAGAAATATTACAGCTGAACAGCACAGTGACTGAACTGAAAAATTCAGTTAGCTTCAAAAACAGAATCAACCATGCAGAAGAGAGTCAGTGATCTAGAACACAGAATATTTGAAAGGATCCACTCAGAAGATGAAAAAATAATAAAAATTAAAAGAGTGAAGCAAGCCTATGGGACTTATAGGACACAATCCAACATAACAGCATTTCTATTACAGGACTGCCAGAAGAAAGGGACAGAAAGTATTTTTAAAGCAAGAAGGGCCTAAAAATTCCCAAACCTGGGGAGAGAACTAGACACATAGATCCATAAGGCCCAAAGGACCCTAAATAAGTTGTACCCAAATATGTCGACACTGAGACACACTGTGTTAAATTGCCAAAGAAAAGGACAGAATTGTGAAAGCAGCAAGAGAAAAAAGAGATGCTACATACAAGGGAACCCTCACAATATCAGCAGTGGGTTTCTCAACAGAAACTTTTAGTCTAGGACATGATAGGATGATATATTCAAAATATTTAAAGAAATAAATGTCAACCAATAATTCTATACCTGGTAAGTCTGTCCTTCTAAAATGAAGGAAGGAGAAAGACTTTCCCAAACAAAAGCTGAGGAAATTAATCACAAGTAGACCGAGCCTTACAAGAAATGCTGAAGGGATTTCTTTGAGTGGAAGTAAAGGACACTAATTAACATCAGAAAAATATATGGTGAAAAATAAATAAATTTAGAGTCTATAATATGGAAGTGGCTGTGTGTAATTCACTTACAACTCTGATTTATAACTTAACAAATATAGTAAATATAACCATAACTACAATAATTTGTTATCAGTTACAAAACATAAAAATATGTAATCTGTAATAAAATAACCTAAAATGTAAAGAGGAGGACAAGTAAAAGAATAAAGTTTAGGAATGCTATCAAAGTTAAGTTTTTACTATTTTAAAATAGTGTGCTATAATTTTAAGAAATTTCACGTAAGACTCATTCTAACCACATGGGAAAAGCTTTCAGTAATTACAAAAAATAACATGATAAAGAAATCAAGGCATACTGACACACAAAGATATTAAAATGCAAAAATTGAGAGTAAGATAAGAATCAAGAAACAATAGATTTAAAAAACACTCATAAAACAATTAAAAATTGAAATAGTAATTCTTTACCTATCAATAACTAATTTAAATGCAAATGGATTAAATTCTCCATTAAAAAGTCTCTGTAAGAAAATCATTTTAGTTTTAAAAGCACACATAGGTGAATGTGAAGAATGGAAAAGATATTTCAAGCAATAAAAAACAAAAAAAGGCAGGGATAGCTAAATTTTTAGCAGATAAAATAGACCTTAAAATAAAAATGGGAAGAAAAAAGAAACAAGGTCATTATATAATGATAAAAAGGTTAATCCATCAAGAAGATAAACAATTGCAAATATTTATGTACCCAACATCAGAGCATCTAAACATATAAATACTAACAAAACTAATGAAGAAATCAAGAGCAATACAATAATAGTTTGGGAATTTAATACACCATTCTTAAAATGAAAAGATCATCCAGACAGAGAATCAATAAGGAAATAGCAGATTTCTCAACTCTATAGACCCAATAGTCTTAAACAGATATATTCGGAACATTCTATATAATGACAGTAGCATATACATTCTTCTCAAGTGTACATGGAACATTTTCTATGATAGACCATATATTGGGCCACAAAACAAATCTTAGCAAATTCAAGAAGACTGAAATCATACCAAGTATCTTCTCTGACCACAATGGTATGAAGCTCAAAGTCAATAACAGGAAGAAAACTAGAAAACTCTCTAACCCATGGAAATTAAACTATGCTTTCCTG
Organism: Phataginus tricuspis; assembly: GCA_029783875.1. Classification (NCBI taxonomy): domain Eukaryota; kingdom Metazoa; phylum Chordata; class Mammalia; order Pholidota; family Manidae; genus Phataginus; species Phataginus tricuspis. The sequence goes on along the minus strand of JAQQAC010016209.1, from coordinate 49,877,761 downwards.
AATAACCACTGGATCAAAGAATAAATTAAAGGCAAAATTAAAAAATATCTTGAGGCAACAAGAATGAAAACACAACATATCAAAATTTATGGAATACAGCAAAATGAATTTGAGAGAAGTCCATAGAAATAAATGTTGACAATGAAAAACAAGATCTCAAATGAACAATCTACTTATAAACCTCAAGGAACTAGAAAAAGAGGAAGAACAAACTGAGCTCATAGTTACCAGAAGGAAAGAAAGAATAAAGGTTAGAGCAGAAATAAATGAAATATATGACTAGCAAATAATAGAAGCGATAAACACAATTAAGTCTTGGTTCATTGGAAAGATAAACAAAATTGACAAACCTTTAAGCTAACCAAACAGAGACAGGATACAAATAAAAAATATAAATGAAATAAGAGACATTACAACTGATACCATAGATATGAAAATTATCATAAAGGTCTATTATGAACAAATTGGAAGAAGTAGAAAAAATCTTGGAAATATATGACCTACTGAGAGTGAACAATGAAGAAATAGAAAATATGTGAAGACTACTTACTAGTAAGAATGAACCAGTAATCAGAAACTTCCAAGAACAAAAATCACACGACCAGATGTTTTCACTGGTTAACTTTACCAAACATTTAAAGTAGAATTAATGCTATATATCTAAAACTTACAAAAAATTAAAGAGGAGGGAACACTCCTAAAGTCATTTGTGAGGCCAGAATTACCCTGATACCAAATCAGAAGAGGACACTATAATAAAACTACAGGCCAATATATCTGATGAATATAGGTGCAAAATTCTCAATAAAGTGACTAATGGTTATTTAGAGGGAGGGGTTGGGGTGGGTCAGGGAGGAGGGTGAGGACGATAAAGGGGCAAAATAATTTGCAATCACAATATAAGTTGGTCACAGGGATGGTAGTACAAAATGGAGAAAACAGTCAATGATTCTGTAACATCTTTCTACACTGATAGTAACCACACTAGAGGGGGTGAGGATTTAATAATATGGGTAACTGTTGAACCACTGTACTGTACATTTGAAACCAATATAAGATTCTGTATCAATGATACTTCAATAAAAAATGCTAGCAAACAAAGTTCAGCAGCACATTAAAAGGATAATTCACCATGACCAAGAGAGATTTATCTGTGGCATGCAAGGATGGCACACCATACTCAATAATCAATAAATATATTAACATCACCTTAATAAAACGACAGAAACAAATCATATGATCATCTCAAAAGATACAGAAAAACATTTGAAACAATCCAACATCCTTTCATGCTGAAAATTCTTAACATTTTAAGTATAGAAAGAATGTACCTCAACATAACAAAGACCATATATGAAAAGCCCACAGCTAACATCATACTCAATGGTGAAAGTTTGGAAACTTTCCTTTTAAGATTAGGAACAAGACAAGGGTTTCTATCTCACCACTCCTGTTCAAAATAGTACTAGAAGAGCTAGCCTTAGCAATCAGGCAAAATTAAGAAATAAAAAAGATCTGAATTAGAAATGAAAAAATATAATTGTCTCTATTTTGACATGATCTTATATAAGAAGACCCTAGATACTCCACTAAAAACATATCTAATCAACAACTCCAATAATGTTTCAGGATACAAAATTAACATAAATCTCAGTGGCATTTCTATACACTAAGAACCAAATATCTGAAAAATAAATAAATAAAACAATCCCATTTACAATAGTATCAAAAACAATAACATAGTTAGGAATAAGCTTATCCAAATAAGTGAATGGTATCTACACTGAAAACTATAAAATATCGATGAAAGAAATTGAAGAAGACAGGAATTTAAAAAAGGTATCCCATATTTATGGATCAGAATAATTAATATTTGTTAAAATGTCTCTACTACCCAAACTCATCTGTAGATTCAATGAAATCTCTATGAGAGCATTTTTTACAGAAAAAATTTAAAAATCTTAAAATTTATATGGAACCTCAAAAACTCCTAAAAAGCCAAAGTAATTCTGATAAAGAAGAACAAAAAGGAGGCATCACACTTCCTAATTTTAAGCTATATTATCAAGCTATAGTAATAAAAAGTATATGGTACTGACATAAAAGCAGACACATAGACCAATGGAACAGAATAAAGAGTCCAGAAATAAATCCATGAATATAGGTCAACTAGTATTTGACAAGGGATCCACAAATACTCAGTGGAGAAAAGACAGGCTCTTCAGTAAATGGTGCTGGAAAAAAAAAGATATTCACATATAAAAGAATGAAAAAGACTCCTATCTTACACCACTCACAAAAACTAACTCAAAATGGATTAAAGATTTATAGGTAAGACAAGAAACCATAAAACTTAAGGAAAACAGGAAAAGAAATATGGTTCTCAGAAAAGATTTTTTTGTATATGACCCCTAAAGCAAAAGCAACAAAATAAAAAAAAAACAAGTGGGATTGCTTTTAACTAAAATGCTCCTGCACAACAAAATAAATGATCAACAAAATGAAAAGGCAAATGATGGGATGGCAGAAAATATTTTAAATATTATATCTGATAAGGGCTAATATCCAAATTATACAAATAACTCATACAACTTAATAGCAAAAAACCCCACAAATAATCCAATTGAAAAACGGGCAAAGGATGTAAATTGACATTTCCCAATGAAGATATACAAATGGACAACAGGTACATGAAAAAGTGCTCAACAACACTAATCATTAGGGAAATATATATCAAAACCACAATGAGATATGACCTTATGCCTGTTATAATGGCTATTATAAAAAAGAAAATAGATAAATCCTAGTGAGGGCATGAAGAAAAAGGAACCCTTGTGCACCATTGGTGGGATTTTAAATTGGTATAGCCACTATGTCACAGTATGGAGGTTCTTCAAAAAATTAAAAATAGAATACCATATAATCCAGCAATTCCACTTCTGGATAAGTATCTGAAAGAAGCAAAGTCACTGTATCAAAGATATTTATACTCCCATGTTTATTGCAGTATTATTTACAGTGGCAAAGAAAAGGAAACAATCTAGGTGTCTATTATTAGATGAATGGATAAAGAAAATGTGGTGCATATATACACAATGGAATGTTATTAAACCATAGAAAAGGAAACCCTGTCATTGGTGACAACATGGATGGACCTTAAGTGGATTATGCCAAATGAAATAGATCAGAAAAAGAAAGAAAAGTACGGTATGATCTCACTTATAAGTGGAATTTATAAAAATCTCATTGAAAAAGAGATCAGATTTGTGGTTAGCAGAGAGGTGGGTGTCGTGGAGAATTGCATAAAGGTTGCCAAAAGGTACATATTTCCAGTTATAAGATAAGTAAGTACTAGGGATGTAATGTACAACATTATGACTATAATTAACACTGCCATGTGGTATATTTGAAAATTGGTAAGAGAGTAGATCCCAAATGTTCTCCTCAAAAGGAAAAAATGATTTTCCTCTCTTGTGTCTATATGAGATGGTGGATGTTAACTAAACTTATTGTGGTAAGCATTTCACAATATATGTAAGTCAAGTCATTATGCTGTACATCTTAAACATATATAGTGCTCTATGTCAATTATATCTCCATAAAACTTATAGAAAAATAAATTTTAAAAACTGACATAAAGAATAATTAGAGAATAGGCAAAAGTTGTGAAGAGACATTTCACTGAAGAGGATATACAGATCGAAAACGAGCAGATGAAAAGATGTTTAGTGTAAATGGCTACCAGGTAAACGCAAAATAAAACAACAATGTCATTATCAGTACACATCTAAGTGAAAGGCTAAAAGTAAAGAAAATTAGTGATAATACCTGATGCTGGCAAGGATACAGACAATCTTATTCACTCATATATTGTTTGTGGAAGTGTGAAATGAGAAACTATTTTGGAAAAATAGTTTGGCAATTATATAAAGAACTAAACATACTCACTATACGACAATTCAATCATATTCCTGGATATTTATCCCAGGTAAAAAAAATTGTCTATACAAAAACTTAAACATAAATATTAACAGCAACTTCATTTAAAGTAGCTACAAACTGGAAGCAGAAAAGATTTCCCTGAAGGGGTTAATGGTTAAATAAACACTGATGCATACATTCCATGAAATACTACTCAACAATGAAAAGGAATGAACTCCTGATACACAAAACAACATTGATGCATCTCCAGGGAGTTATGCTGAGTGAGGAAAGCCAATCTACTGAGATGAGTGTGTTCAGTAGAGAGACCACCCAAAATATTCAACTGATTCATGCTACATCTGCTGATTCAAGTTGTTCAGTCTATTATATTGGCCAAACTATATGAAGTGCAGTTAGAGATAATTTGAATGAAGTGAATACTGGCTAAAAGACACGGCACTGAAGTCACATCTGAACTGTTAGCAAGTCTCATCAGTTCTGTCATCTCTACTGCCACTTCGTTAGTAAAGATCTTTGTCATCTTATGTTGGGCTACTGCACCAGCCTTCTATCTTATTCTCTCTCCTCCCTGTGCTTTCAACTCCATCCAGCCCAATCCCTACACAGCAGCAAGTGTAGCCTTTTTTGGCACATTCATCACTCAAAATTCTTTGGTGGCTTCCCCTTACCTTAAGGATAAAATACAGAATCCTTGGTATAGCATATGAGGCCCTTATGGTCCTGTCCTTTCCTGCTTCTTCAACTTCCTATCCCACCACTTTGCTCCAGGAACCTTAGTTGAGAATATCCTTCCCTGCAAATTTTCCTTCACATATACTGATATCTCAGCCTGAAATGTCTTTCCTCCCAAGTCCATTTCTTTACTTCATCCTACAGAACTTGGCTGTTACATTTACTTTCTTTACCACCATTATCAGGCAAGGTGCCTTGCTTAATTAAGTACCTCCACTTGGAGGGAGAAGCCCATACCAAACAATCCAGTGCTAAAAACTTACCAATGTTCATCCTTTTCTAGACTATGATTGTGTTAAAAAGACATCAGCTGGTGTTTCTATAGTTTATTGTATAATGGAGACAACTTTACAAAATCGCCTATTTTTGATAATTAAAACATTAATGGTAGTACAGAAAGGATACTGTAGATATCAGGCAATACAGCAGTTACATTTTACTGTTTGCAGTCCTTGTGGATGTCTTTTAATTTTGTTTTCTGTTTTGAATTCCTGTAGTTATTTAGGGTAGAGTTAGGCCAGAGGATATTTCTGAAGTGATAAAACACTGTTATATTGGAGGGAAATAAACAGGCAAAGGGCTCTAGACTTTCATTAAAATAGAGGGCTTGTAGAACACTTCAACTCAATGATCTGTTTTCAAACACATCTTCTTATTTGAGAAAGATAAATTTGGAGGCTAGGAGCAAGCATGCCCCAATATGTACCAGCACAATTTATTGAACAGGTGGGGAATTCTGCTCACTCATATCTTATCAGTTGACTTAATGAAAGTGTAATTAAAGTGTAACTTAAAGATAGCAGTAAGATGGACCTGTTGCTTTGTGCTAGTGATATTAAAATAGCTGATACTATCAAAAAAAATTCTTGACGAATGAAATGACACTAATTATATCTTATAATAATACTATTTCTAATATGTGTAGTACTTTGCATTTATCAAAGCACTTCACTGAGTCTCACAACAACCTTGTGGGGTAGACATTGTAATATTTATTTTATGGATGAGAAACCCAAAGTTCAGGGAGAAAAATAGGACTAATTCAAGCAGTTGTGCTGGGATGAAAACCCAACACTTTTTATTCCCACTTTAGTGAATTACAGTACTTTGTGTCTAATACTGGCATAGATTTTCCTAAAGATGAAATTATAATTTTGTAGGCAGCTGCTTTAGCTTTTGATTTACTCATTCAGTTTCAGAAAAAGCAATAATGTTATCTTGTCCTTGATTGTAACTTAACTGCACCTTCTTCATTCCACTTTTAGAGAAGAAAGCAAAAAATTAAAAAAGGAAAGCAAGTTATATGCTTCAGGCTTATTATCTGATAAATGTTGTGACACATGTAACTATATACACTGTTGATCCTTGGACAACATAGATTTGAACAGCATGGGTCCACTTATATTCATATTTTTTCAATAAATATATTGGAACTTTTTTGGAAACAAAAAATTTTTGTGATAATTTGAAAAATATATTTTCTATAGGTCACTTTATTGTAAGAATACATGATATAATACATGTACCATACAAAAATATGTGTTGATCAACTATTTGTGTCATTAATAAGGCTTCAAGACAACAGTAGGTTGTAAGTTAAGTTTTGGGGGAGGCAAAAGTTATACCTGGAATTTTGACCATGTAGGGGGTTAGTACCCCTAACCCGTTTTGTTCAAGGGTCAACTATGTATCTTTGGCTCTGTTAGAGCAATTCACAATAGAGTATTCTTGTTGATTAGTCCAGATTTATTAAGAAAAATATCAAATACATATTTCAGTACACTAAAGCCAGAAACTATAATATTAACTTTTCAATGATTCTCATTAAAGTCAGTTTAGTATTTAAATGGTTAAATCTTTCATGGCCTGCAAGTATAACTTATAAGGACATTTCCTTTCCTGTCCATAAAGAGAAAATATATTATTATTTGCTTAAGACTCACTAAAGTCCATCAGCAAACTCTAAATAGTCATTCATCAAATAGTTTCAGAGTTCTTATCACAAGTCAGGCACTGAGCTAAGTTGTGAGGTATGCTGTATTTTATAATAGGTCCTTTTCTCAATATGCTCACTTTCTTAAACACCTATTATTGTCAGGTACCTTTTACCAGGACCCATGTGTCATTTGTCTTGGTGCTCTTGTCCATTCTTCTTTTAACTGACTTTCTTGCATCTTAGTAAATTCTGGCTAAATAGTACCATTTCTGTAAGTCAATTCAAAAAGGAATTAGAAAACATTCCTTATATTCAACCACCTTAATAATCTAGCAGGGAAGATAATATATACCTCCATAAACAATGTGAGAATAGTCAATATAGAAGTACAGCATAATATATTACAACACAGGAAGATTTTCTAAAGGAGAAAAAGATTTTTAAGTAGTCAGTATAAAGCCATTATTGCTGACTTAGGAAGGATATAAAAGAAATAGAAAATAAAAGGAAAATTCAGGGAATATGAAAATGAACAAGGCTTAGATTCAAATCCAGACTCCATTATTTACTATCTATGTGCCCTTGGTTAATATATTTATTCCCTCTGAGCTAGTTTCTTCCTGGTGATAGTAAGGGCTGGGAGTCATCCTCATAGGCGTGAAAGTGGAAGCTAGTAAAACAAACCCACTTCTATTAATTAATTATGTGTGAAACTCTGACTGTAGACTCCATAGTTATCTTATTAACTACAATCAACTCAAAGGGGCAGTATAACATCATAAGTCAGAGTTTGGAGGGCTGAAACTGAGGCAGGATTACCAGGCTTTGGAAAGAACCACTTGGGACAGGACCAACAAGGACCAGATGTCACCTATGACAGATTGCTGAAAAACAAAGGCCCATTTTTTTTCTTGAATGTTTAATTATTGCACTTTTGTGTAATCTTAAAAAGTGGTAAAAAGAAAAATAAAGGTTGAGTTTGTATTTCTCACCAACCTTGTCTGGGGAGCTCAACAGGACTGATTTTATTTATAAAATAATGAACAAAATAGCAATACAGGAATTTCTAGTGCTTGTTCCGTCCTCAGAAACATCAGTTTAAACAGTTATCTACTCACAAAAATAGCTTCACCAAAGCCATGGATTCCATGTTTGGGATTACAGTACCTGGATAAAGCACAGAAATAAGAAAAGATACATTAAGGAGGGTAGGAAATATAGATTCACAGTATTACCATCACCCCTCCCTCAATTCCAGACAGCCCAGCACAGAGAGAAACAACCTTCCTGTAGGAGGAAAGTGAAGTGAATGTATTACTTTACTACTGACTCCAGAGCTGGCTTGCTCTAGTACCAGGCTGACTTCCATGGCCTATGTGGCTCTCTGTGGGTTACCACAAACCCAGCCTCCTGGCTTACCCCAGTCCCAGGTAGCTCCTATAATCTCAGGTGGTATGTATATTTTACATGAGGTTCCTGGAATTCTTCCACAAATCTAGGTCCCTGGCTCACCTCAATGTCTGTTGGCCCCAGTGGCCCAAGGCAGGGTCCTTGACATCAGTTCTCAGTGGGCTCCTGTGAATACAGGTCCCTGACTTATGACAGCATGCTGGCTTCAGTGGCCTATGGAAGATCCAGAAGACCCCAGTGTCTCCCATGGCACCAAGCTTTGGGTAGACTCTTATTAATCCAGGCCCCCAGATCACCCAGGTACCTTCTAGCTTCAGCTTCCCCAGGCAGCTACTGAAACAACAGGTGGCCTTATCAGCTTCAGGTTACTACATCCACCCTGATGCCTATACTTCCCACAGTCCCATATGGATCCTATGGCCCTAGATTCTTGATGGGTTCCCATGAACCCAGGCTCCTTGCCCACCACAGTGGCAGCTGACTCCCATGACACCAGGTTTCTAGTGGGTTCCCATATAACCAGAAACCAAGTGGACAACTGCAAACCCTGGTTTCTGGTCTACCCCAATATGAGGCTGGGTCCTATGGACATAGCTTTAAGGCCAGCTCCTACAGACCTGATTTTACCCAGTGCCGGACTAGGGATCACAATTCCAGCCTCTAGGTCAGCCCTTGAGGCTCCAGGTTATAAGCTAACTCCAGCAGCCCCTGGTTCCAGGGTCACCATAGCACCAGGCCAGCCTCCATGTTTCCAGACTCCAAACTAGTCTCCTCAGACCAAGAGGGCTCACCCCAGTGGATACTGGTACCTCATTGGCTCCTATGAATGCGGGATACAGGTCTGCCCACTCATACTCAGGTTCCAGGCCTATCACCACAGAGTCAAGCACCAGCTCTACTCCAGTGAAACCAGGCCCCAAGCCCACTGCCACTGACCTAAGCAACAGGCTGGACCCCATGTAACCAAATACTAGGTTTATCTACCTGCAGAGCAGGCACCAGACCTGCCCAACCAAGGACAGCAGCAGCAAGCACACCCACAGACACCAAAAGACAACCCACACAGAATTCTAGGTGGGCTGATTGTTGAAGGGCTTTGCCTGCCAAAACAGGTCTATAAAGACTGAGAGGTTCCTACTTCCACAAATGTGAAGCCACAAATATAAGACCACAAGGATCATGAATGATCAAGGAAACATGACTCAACCAATAGAAACTAATAAAACTCCAATAACAGACCCTAAAGAAATAGAGATGTATGTATGTGCTGTCTGACAAAGAAGTAGAAATAATCCTCTTAAATTCAGTTAGCTGCAAGAAAACAGACAACTAAATGAAATTACAGAAAATTCCTGAACAAAATGAGGAGTTGAACAAAGAAATATAAACGAATTTTTAAAAAGCAAGCAGAAATTCTAGAGTTGAAAAATACATTGAATGGACTGAAGAATTGAAAAGACAGCTTCGTCAATATACTTGACCAATCAGAAGGAAGAATTAATTAACCAGAAGACAGGTGACTTGAAATCTTCAAGTCAGAGGATCAAAAAGAAACAAAGAATGAAAAATAATGAAGAAAGCTTACATGAATTATGGGGTAATTTTATAAGAGACAATCTACACCTTATTGGAATCTCAGCAGAAAAGGAGAACGGAGCAGAAAACATATTTAAATGAATGATGGAATATTAGTCAGCCATAAGAAAAAAACAATTCCTACCATTTGCAACAACATGGATGGAGCTGGAGGGTATTATACTCAGTGAAATAAGCCAGGCCGAAAAAGACAAGTATCAAATGATCTCACTCATATGTGGAGTATAAGAACTAAGAAAAAAAAAACTGAAGGAACAAAACAGCAGCAAACTCACAGAACCCAAGAACGGACTAATAGTTACCAAAGGGAAAGGGACTGGGGAAG
>JAQQAC010016209.1:49757690-49867717 GCA_029783875.1 Phataginus tricuspis | reverse complement strand
GTAGTGATTCTCATCTCACTACACTGATGGACAGTGACTGTAATAGGGTTGGTGGGGGGGACCTGATGAAGGGGGTAGTTTAATCATCACAATATTGGTCATGTAATTGTAGGTTAATGATACTAAAATAAAATAAATTGTAAAAAAAAACAAAACAAAAAAACAAAAAAAAACAAAAATAAATAAATGAATGATTGCTGATAACTTCTTAAACCTGGGGAGAGATTTGGACACCCAAATTCATAAAACTAAGTCATATTAATATGTCATCCTAAAATTATCTTCTCCAATGAACCCTATAATAAAACAGTCTAAAATCAAAGACAGAGAATTTCAATAACAGCAAGACAAAGAAATTTCTCACATTTAAGGAAACCCACTAATAAAGCTATCAGTGTATTTCTTAGAAGAAACCTTTCAAGCCAGGAGAAAGTGAGTACTGAAAGAACAAAACTGCCAACCAAGAATACTGTACCAGGCAATGGTGCCTTTCAGGAGTGAAAAGATATCTCCAAACAAAGAAAACATCAGGAAGTTCATTACCAGTACATCTGCCTTACAAAAAATGCTGAGATAAATTCTTAAAACTGAAATGATAGGGTACTAATTAATAATATGCAATAGACAAAAATCTAAAAAATACTGGTAAAGGTAAGTATATAGTCAAATTCAGAATTCTCTATTACTGTTATATGGTGGTGTTTTAATAACTTTTGTATAACAGTTTAAAGAAGAAAATTACTAAAAATAACTATACAATAATTTGTTCATGGATACACAATATAAAGAGAGGTAAATTAAGATATCAAAAATATGGGAAGACTAAAAGAGTAAGGTGTTTGTATGCAACAATAGAAGGTAAGTCATTATCAACTTAAAACAGGGTGTTAAATATATACAAGCTGTGTTATGTAAGCCTCTTGGTAAACACAAAGCAAAACCTACAGCAGATCACAAAAGATAAAGCAAAGGGAATCAAAGCAAATCACTATAGAAAATAACCAATTCATAAAGTCAGCAAGAGGACTAAAGGTACAGGGAACTACATAGCATCCAGAAAACAATAAGATGGCATTAGTAAGTCCTTGCCTCTCAATAATTATTTAAATTTATATGGATTGAGTTTTCCAATCAAAGGCATAGAGTAGTTGAGTGAATTTTTTTTAAAAATGACCAAACTATATAGTGCCTAGAAGAAATTCACTCCAACATTAAAGACACCAATAGGCTCAAAGTGAAGTGATGGAAAAATATATTACATCTAGTGGAAACCAAGACAGTAGTGATAGTTATACTTAATGTAAGATGAAATAGACTTTATGTCAAAAGCTGTAACAAGAGACAAAGGTCAATATACAATGATAAAAGTATCAGTTTATCAAGAGTTCATAGCAGTTGTGAATATATATGCACTCACCATTAGAACACCTAAATATATGAAGCAAATACTATGAGATTTGAAGGGAGAAACAGAAATAGACAATAATATAATAATAGTAGGTGACTTCAATACCCCATTTTCAATAATGGATAGATCATTCAGACATAAAATCAATACAGAAATACTAAACATATACTACACCTTAGACAAAATGGACATTGCTGACATATACAGAGAATTCCATCTAACAGTAGCAAAATACATCTTAAACACACATGGAACGTTCTCCAGGATAGGTCATATGTTAGGTCACAAAAAAACTTTTGCAAATGTAAGACTGAAATCATATCAAGTATCTTTCCCAATCACAGTGATATTAAATCAATAACAAAAGAAAAACTGGAGAAATCACAAATTTGTAAAAATTAAACAACAGACTCCTAAACAAACAATGGGTGAAGTAATGCAACAAAGGGAAATTTAAAAAAATTGAAAGAAACTAAAATGTATGCATAACAAAAACTTATGAGATACAGCAAAAATAATTTTGAGAAGTTTAGAGCAATAAATACCTATATTAAGAAAAATCTGTGCTCACAAATAAATAACCAAACTGTGTACTTCAAGGAAGCAGAACAAGAGGAACAAACTAAGCCCAAAGTTAGCAGAAGGAAGGAAATAACAAAGGCAATAGCAGAAATAAATGAAATAGACTCCAGAATAACAGTAGATAGTAACAAAATGTAGATCTATTTTTGAAAAGATAAACAAAATTGACAAACCTTTAGCTACACAAAAAAAGAAGACTCAAAGGAAATGAGAAATGAAAGAGAATACATTAATCTGACAGAATAGAAATACAAAGGAACTTAAACTATTATTAACAATTTTACATTAACAAATTGGATAATCTAGAAGAAATGGATAATTTCTAGAAACTAGAAACATGCAACCTACTAAGGCAGAATCAAAAAGACAGAAATATGAACAGACTAATAATGAATAAGGAGGTTGAAAGTGTAATAAAAAACCTGCCAACAAAGAAAAGCTCCAGAGCACATGGTATCACTGGTGAATTCTACCAAACATTTAAAAAAGAATTAAAACCAATATTCCTCAAGTTCTTCCAAAATATTGAAAAAAAGACAAGATTCCCAAACTCATTTTATGAATCCAGCATTACATTGATATCAAATCCAGATAGGGACACTACAAGTAAAGAAACTTACAGACCAATAACTCCCATGAATATAGATGCAGAAATTCTCAATAAAATACTATCAAACCAAATTGAATAGCATATCATGTGGGATTTATCCTTGGAATACAAGGATGTTTCAACATATGCAAACAAATACATGTGATACACCACATTAACAGAAAGGTAAAAATCACATGATCATCTCAATAGATACAGAAAAAGCACTTGACAAAATTCAGTTCATTTTCATGATAAAATCTCTCAACAAATTTGGTATAGAAGGAACATACCCCTACATAATAAGGGTCATTATATGACAGGCCCACAAGCTAAGATTATACTCAGTGGTGAATGGTTGAAAGCTTTCCTGCTAATATCAGAAACAAGACAAGGGTTTCAATTTTCACCACTACTATTCAACATATTACTGGAAGTCCTAACCACCATAATTAGGCAAGAAAAAGAAATAAGAGACATCTGAATTAGAAAGAAAGTTGTAAGATTATCTCTGTTTGTAGAGGATATTATCTTATATACAGAAAACCCTAAAGAATCCACTACAATTAGAACTAATAAGCAAATTCAGTATATTTCAGGACACAAAATTAACATATAAATAAATCAATTGCATTTTTATACACTATCAATACATTATCTAAAAGAAATAAAGGAAACAATCACATTTACAATAGCATCAAATATAATAAATTTAACCAAGGAGGTGAAAAATTTGTACACTGAAAATATAAGACATTGATGAAATAAATTACAGAAGAAACAAATAAATGGAAATATATCCTATTATAATGGATCTGAATAATTAATATGATTAAAATTTCCATACTACCCAAAACCACCTATGGGTTTATTGCAATCCCTATCAAAATCCCAATGACATTTTATGCATAAGTAGAAAAATAGAATCCTAAAGTTTGTATGGAACACCTTGAATAGCCAAAGTAGTCCTGAAAAAGAAGAACAAAGCTGGAGCCATCACAGCTCCCAATTTAAAACATTACAAAGCTATAGTAATTAAACCATATAGTACTGGCATGTAAATGGACACATAGACTAATGGAACAGAATCAAGGGCCCAGAAATAAACCCATGCATATATGGTCAACTAATATTTGGCAAGGGAATTAAGAATATTCAGTGGTGAAAGGATACTCTCTTCAATAAATGGGTTTTTGAGGTGTTTTCACAAAAAATGAAATTGGACCAATATCTTACTCCACTACAAAAATTAATTTAATATATATTGAAGACTCAAATGACAGACCTGAAACCTTAAATCTCCTAGAAAAGAGAGAAAGGCTCTTAACAATTTTCTCAGCAATGTTCTTTTGGATATAACTTTACAATTGAAAGCAACAAAAAGCCAAAATAAAAATGTAGGAATACACCAAACTAAAAAGCTTCTGAAAGCAAAATAAACAATCAACAAAATGAAACCGCATTAGAGGGGGTGAGGATTTAATAATATGGGTAACTGTTGAACCTCTGTGTTGTACATTTGAAACAAATATAAGATTGTATATCAACGATAATTCAATAAAAAAGAAACGGCAACCTATGGAATGTGAGAATATATTTCAAAGTCATCTGTCTGATAAGGAGCAATATCCAAAATTTATGAGGAACTCATACAATGCAATAGCAAAAACTAAATAAAAAGAAAGAAAGAAAAAGATTTAAAAGAAACAATCCAATTAAACCAGGAGCAAAGAACTTGAATAGACATTATTCCAAAAAAGACATCCAAGTGGCCAACAGGTACAGGCATAACTTTTTTTATTGTGCTTCACAGATATGTTTGTTTATTTTCTTACAAATTGAACAGTTGTGCCAACCCTGTGTCAAGCAAGTCTATTGGTGCCATTTTTCCAATAGCATTTACTTACTTCATATCCCTGTGTCACATTTTGATAATTCTCACAACATTAAAACTTTTTCATTATTATTATATTTATTATGTGTTGTAATCTGTGATTATGAATCACTGAAAGCTCAGATGATGGTTAGGGTTTTTTAGCAATGAAGTGTTTTTTAATTAATATATATATTATTTTTTAGACTATGCTACTGCACACTTAATAGACTACAGTGTATTGCAAACATTACTTGTATATGCACTGGGAAAATAAAAAATTCATTTGACTTACTTTATTGCAATATTCACTTTATGGCAGTGGTCTAAAACCAGATTGCAGTATGTCTGAGATATGCCTATACATGAAAAGATGTTCAATATCACTAATCATCAGGGAAATGAAAATCAAAACCACAATGAGATATCACCTCACATTTGTTGGGATTGTTATTATCAAAAAGAGAAGAGACACACTGTTAGGGAAGGTGTGGAGAAAAGAGAACCCCTGTGCACTGTTAGTGGGTATGTAAATAAGTAAAGCCACCATGGAAAACAGCATGGAGGTTCCTCAAAAAAATATAACTACCACATGATACAATAATCCCACCTCTGACAGAGGGCTGTAAATTGGACTTTGGAACTTTGTGATGCTTGGATAGTGCTCTTTCACTGAGTGGTGTGTTAGCATGTGGTTTACTTATCCAAAACAAGTCAAAAGATGGATTTAAAGTACATTTCTTAGAAGTATGAGTGTTTTTGAGAAAAGTTCCTAGAAGTTCCAATTTTGTGGTACAAGAGTCTAACACTAGATAAAAAATCTGGCAAGGTACTTAACAATCACCTTCTGCAATCTGAGTTTAGCAACACTACAGCTGTTACTAGGTTTCTCTGTCCCTCCCCATCTCCACTTACCACGAAAGGATAGTTTAAAGAACCACTTTTTGAAAATTAACTAGAATTATGTGGAATCTACAAAAGCTGAACCCATAGAAATTGAGAGTAGAATGGTGGTTGTCGAGGCTGTGGGGTTCAGGGTAATGGGGAGATATTGGTCAAAGGGTACAAATTTTCTGCAATAAGTTGAGTAAATTCTGGGTTCAAATGTATGTCATCGTGGCTACAATTAACAGTACTATATCATATACTTGAAAGATGTTAAGAGAGTATATCATAAATATTATTGTACCAAAAAATGGTAATTATGTGAGGGCCTGGAGGTGTTGACTAATTTTATTGTGGTGATCATTTCAGAATATACAGATGTATGAAAGCATGAAATTTTACACATTATGCTCACATATAATATATATCAATAATATCTCAATAAAACTAGAAAAACAGGTGAAACTAATATAAAAATTTTAATTCAGAAAGATATAAAAATAAAATAATATGAATAATATTTACATACTGCTTGTCTGGTGTCAGACACTACTCTAAGTGTTTTTCCATAAATGAGGTAATTTAATCATCACATCAGCCTATCTATTATTGTACCATTTTACAGATAAGGAAACTGAGGCTCAGGGAAATTAAGTCACATGCCCAAGGTCACACAGCTGGGAAGCAGTAAAGTTGAGCTTTAAACCAGCAGTCTAGCTCTAAAGTCTGGCTCTTAATCACAAAAGAAAACAGTACAAATATATGGACCACACAAGTGTGGCATCTGTAATGAGACAGCTTGGATTCTAATTCAAGCTCTGAAATTTGCTGACTGTATGAAATTGATCAAATTATTTCACTTCTCTGAGCCTTGGTTTCCTCATCTGTGAAACAGTGATAATAATAACACATACCTCACAGAGCTGCTGAAAAGAGTCAATGAGATAAAGCATTATTAGTATGTTAAGGCTTCCTGTAACACACAGTATGCTCAATAAATGTTACCTATTTGAGCATACAGAGAAAGAGGGACAAGAAACAGAACTTTGTGAGATTCCTACATTTGGGAATGGTAGGAGGCAGTAAAGAAGGAGGATAATGTTATCACAAAAAGAAAGAATTAAAAATAGGTAGTATCATGAAAGCCAACACAGGTATCTGGTAATGTAGTTAGTAATTTAGATCACCAGCCCCAAGGCAAGTCTACCTGGGTTAAAACCCAGTTCTGCTATTTTCATTGGTTACATGACTTTGGGCAGTTTATTTAATCCTAAATCTGCCTCCGTTTCTTTATACATAATGATAGGACACCATTAATACTAACCTCAAAGGCTATTGTGAAGATTAAATGCATTAATGCATACAGAGAACTTAGAACAATGTTTGGCAGACAAGAATCTCCCAATAAATATTGGCTTGTATTATTTCCCCAATGAGAGATTTCCTTAAAGGTGTTTGGTGGTGCCTGTGAAAGGAAGGAGATAGAACTAAGGGAAAACTAACTTTTATATGCGCATCACTTCAAATTCATTCCCTTTTCTTCATCCACATTTCCCTAGACATCATTTGGGTGCTTATTATTTATGACCTGGTTTTATTGTACATGGAGTAGGACAATTTGGACATGAGTTGAGGAATAGGAAGTAATCTTGTTTTCCTGAAGCATCAGGCTAATGGAAATTCAAGTTGGAGAAGGGTCTTGATTGCCTGGTGAAAGTTCAGACCTGATACTATAGACACTAGGGAGTTCTAGAAGATTTTGGTACAAACAATAGAATTGCAAAATTGTGTTTTAAGGAAAATGATCTTAGTAGGAGACAGACTAAGTGTGGGAAACTAGTTAAGAGGCTTCCTGATAATCCAGGTAGAAATGATTAGTGCCTGACAAGGCACTGAAGGAAGCAGACAGGATATGAGAGATATTGGAGAAGCTGAAGATATTTTGTTAATTCAAATATTAATTCCATATTTTTGAACATTTACTATATGCTTGGCATGTTAATAAGCATTGGGGATGCAGTCCCATATAATCATTCACTCATTCAACAAATTTTTATTTAACAACAAAGTGCCATGCATTGTTCTAGAGAGTGTTGATTCAACAGGGGTTCCTGCCTTCAAGTAGCTCAGAGCTTAGACTGCAGGAAAGATAATTAAACAGGTAATTATGGTATATTTTGACAATGCCAAGTTGAAGATTAAATCAGCATCTCTCCCAGTCTGCTTTGGCGATGGAGCTATATGAACTGAATAAACGGTATGGCGTTTGAGAGTAAACCATTAAGGGTGGAGGTAAGAGAGCAAAAAGAAGCCAGATTGTGAAAGTCTTAGATGTCACAGTAGGGAATTTGAGCTCTTTCTTGTGGGCAAAATGGGGGCATTAATAGATTTAAACAAGGGTGTGTGATCCAATTTTAGAGAAATAGTTCTGAGGGTAAAGTTTGGGGGTCAGGTAGAAAGCTAGTTTGTAAGTGTAAAGAACAGAGTATGGAATATAGAGACCAGAGAGGACTCCTAGAATCCTAGCAGGTCAAAAAAGGCTCATAAACGTACCTCCTTCACTTTATAGACTGAAACTCCAGAAAGGTCAAGTGACCGTTCACACAGCAAATAAAGTGGCAACAGTTAAATATGAAGGTCTGCCCTGATTCTCAGTCCAGTGCTGTGATTACTATTTCTTGATTTGGAACTGGAAGATGGTCATCAAAAAGGATTAAACAAAGATGGGGATGTTAAGTGTGAGCAAGAAGATAATGAGTGATTAGAAGTGGTATTCTTAGCTGAGTGTGGGGTGGCAGGGTGGGCTTTGTATTTTTTTCCACACTCATAACTCAATTAAAAACAAACAAAAAGTGCACTCTTGGTCACAAGGCCAAGGAATGGCGAGGCAAGTGGTAAGATGGTTGGAGGGGGGTGTGTGCTAAGGAAGTCTATTAAGCCTGCGAAGGAAACGTGCGGCCCAGCCCCTAAGGAACAGGTCAGAAAGTTGAGATTTAGCCTATTTGATTTACCATAGCGTCCACCAGGAAAGATGTACTCCAGCGCCCTCTGCTGATTTCTAAGAGTTGTCGTCATAATTCCTGGTGACGCAGACTGTAGAAGCTAAAAACGCGGCGATGTCCCCGCATGCTGTGTTATAGAGCATGACGGTTAGGATTAGGTTGCAATTACAGGAGGCTGGACCCCCAGCGCTGGCCTCCGGGTTTTGGGTTTTGGACCCCTGAGCTGTGACAACATCTTCTCCTGAAAGCACTTCAGAAAAATCTGAAGAGGTCTCTAAGCAATAGGTATCGCGATGTTGTCATTACCTCGGGCAGTCCAGTAGGCGGTGGTAGAAGGCAGCCTGAGAGCTATAGCCACTCCCTGTTTTGTTTTTTTTTTCCTATATCTGGGCTGTTTAAACTTTAAAGCAAAGAGTTGTTTTAATGTCAGGTACTTTGGAGAGCCACATGGCAGGAGTTCATGGCAGTGGTGAAGGTCAATGAGTGAACTCCTTGAAATAGTATGTAAAAACATACTTGCGTAAGGTTCTATGCATTTTCCAGAAGAGGAGGTCCATAACTTTCATCAGAGTTTTCCAAAGGGGTTGGAGAGTACGTCTGTTAGCAGATGAGATTCTAGGCCAAGGATAGCATACCATAATGATGAGCAGAAGTTTACAGCCATACTCTAGTTTCACATCTTTATTCCACTAATCCCTAGCTGTGTGGCAGCTTAACATCTGTGCTTCAGTCCCTCATCTGTAAAAAGGGGGTAATAGTAGTGCCTACCTCTTAAAGTTGTCATGAAATTAGTTTATTAACCAAAAATTTTACTAATAACCATTTATGAAATAAAAATCATTTAATAGCTTCCCCAAGAGTTTACTAATCCTTGTCAGCATTATAGTATCTCATGTTACTACACTGTCAGCATCCTTTCTCTTCTTTGATCCCCCTTATGATTTGTGAGGTTGGTTTACACATAAAGTGGATTGAGACAGAGACAGACTAAATAGCTTATATAAGGTTGTCTGGCTAGTCAGTGACAGAGTTGGGATTCTAGAACCAGGTTCATCTAGTACTCTTTCCATTATGCCACAATGGACTTGTGCAAAAGACCTTAGGAATTCGGGTTAAATCTTCTAACCTTAACTCTCATTTTATAGTTGAGAAGAAATCTTCTGCATCCAGCTTGGCCTTGAACACATATGACAGGGAGCAAATTGTATATTGGGTAACACAATCTCCTTTATAGAACAGTAACTTCATTGTGATGTGCTCTATTAACAATTAGAGTTGTCCAGTTTTCTCACATGTTAAAAGAAAATTAAACCTTGCTTGACACTGGTGCCTCTCCAGATCACCTCTCTTTCCTTCTCTTCTTAGCAGGCTCCTGGGGAGAAGGCCATTTCTTCAGGGTTTCAAAGCCTTCACTTCTGCTTCACCTATCAACTCACTTCCTTAAGCATTCCCTAACTATCCTTCTTGTTGGCAAAGTCATTAGGCACTCTTCTGATCTATGAGATACTTTTAGCCCTGTTTGATGCTGGGGTTCTTGTTCAAGGAGCTGAAGAATGAACTTCGCAAACACTCAAAGTAGGAGAGCAAGGCAGAGGCTTTTATTTAGAGGGAAAGTGAGAGGACAGACCTCCTGGCTCAAGCCAGGAGGGGGCAAGAGAGTCCCAGGGTGGTGCGTTGTCTAGGGGGTTTATAGGCGGTTGAGAGACAAAGGGCTGGGGATGTACACCTGCTAAGTGGTCCCCAAATGTTTACCTTTTAAGAAACACTAAGTTTCTTATTAGTCTTCCTAGTTATTTACAAGAATTTTACTGCTTTGATTTCCTTCCAGGATAGCAGCTTCTTGGTATGGGAACATATCACTCAAGACTGCCTGCTTTGCTCCCAAGGTAGGCTGAGTTATTGTCTGTTTGTTAAGAAACTTACTTTTTAACTAATTGGGTTTTAAGATGCAATTGTATTTTCAAGATGGAATCCTTCCTGTTTTTACTATGTTATTTTGGGCTTGCTTTCTACATTGCCCAAGTTGCAAATCATTTGTTTAGGGCTGGAGGAAGAAAAGCAGCACCTGGGTAAAGTTAGAAAAATAAGCTGGGCCCCCCAGCAGGCAGGCCAAAGCAAATTTCACAATGGATTATCTTGCTTTGTTTTTTCCAGAGGCCCTCACCCTACTCTGTCTAAGCCCATGGTCCCTGTCACATTTTGACCCCTGACCTTTAAGGTACCATACTGTTCTTATTTTTCTTTAGCTTCTCTTACCTTTATTTCTCCCTTTCCTTCTATGATTTATTTTCCCTTGCATATCCCTTAAGTGTTCATGCTCTACAAAGATATGTTTGGCCTTTTCTCTGTCTTACGTTACACTTATTCCCTGAATGATTTTCTCTCCCTCACTCAGTTTCAACCAACACCTGGAGAAAAGAGCTATTAAATTTATGTTCACAGCCTAGTTGCTTTCACCAATTCCAGACCCACATATCAAACTGTCTACCATATATCTCACAAGTACCTCTAATTCTTACTTTTAAAACTGAATATATCATTTTCCCCTTGCCTCAGATCTGAAGTACTACCAAGTGTTAGCACTATCAGAAGGATTGCTGTTAGTCAACAAAGCCAGAAATTTGGCTACAGTTCTTGACTCCTCTTTCTGACTTAACTCTTAGATTCTTCAATCCTCAATTCATCCATTCATTTAACAAATACTGAGCACCTGCTTTTTCCCCAGCATTATGCTGGTTGATAAGAACACAGCAGCTAACTCCATCCCTAGCACAGCTCTTGCCTTCATGCACTTTAATTCCAGTACCAAATCCAATATTAAGCTGTTTTACACACTAAATTAACTACAATTTTAAATTCTGAAAATGAGAAAGAAGAGCAGTGTGTTATGAGAGCACATAGACTTGGATCATGGAAACTTCCCTGATGAGGTGATGTTTGAATCAGAGGCTGAGGAATTAATATGAATTAAAGACAAATAAAAGTCAGAGGAGTAGCATGTGTTCAAGGTCTTGAGGTAGTGAGGAGGGTGACACATTTGAGAATCAAAAAGAAGGCCCTTGTGTGTATGGCACTTAGAGAATACAGGATAGAGTGGCATGAGACCAGACTGGAAGGGTGGTCAGGGACTTTATTGGCCACAGGAGGAATTTGGACTTTTTCCTAAAACTAATGAAGAGCTCCTTATGGGTTTGCATCAGGGAAGTGATATGGTCCAGTTTGGGTTTTGAAATGATCACTCTGTCTACTTAATAGTGATGCCGGGGTTTTTGTTCATGAAGCCAAAGAATGAGTTTAGAAAACCGGCAAAGTAGGAGAGCAAGTTACAGGCTTTTATTTAGAAATAAAGTGATAGGACAGAGCTCCCGGCTCATGCCAGGAGGGAACAAGAGAGTCCAGTGTGCTGCGTTGTCTAGGGGTTTTATAGGCAGATCAGGATTTTTCAAGAACATGGAAAAAGGGTTTAGAGGTGTAGACCTGCCACATGTGTCTGAACACCCCGAATTAACACAAGGAATTCCTCCCCCCCGAATTTCTCTCCTGAACACCTGTGCCCTGGTCTAGGGGCATATCATAAGGCAGCTTGCCCAGCCCCCACGGTGGGCTGAGGTATTGTTTGTTTGCTAAAGAGTAAGTTAAGAATTCTGTTTCCCAAACTTCCTGGGTGTTAAAATGCAATCTCATCTTTAAGATGGAATCTTCCCTCCCTTTTACTATGTTGTTTACAGCTGGGTCTGCATGCTAAATTAGTTGCCCAATTTGTCCTGGGCCTTTTAGCATACTAAAGTGAATCTTACAAGTGGTTAGCATAATAACAACATGGGGTACTCTTCTTTATCTGGGGAACACCCACTGATCTTACTGAAGAATGACCCTGGAGCTTAATGTTTAACACAGTTTTGGAAGGGGGTTTCCTTGCATGTAGTTATATTGCTCTGACTGCAAATATTCTGCCTTGCTTTTTCCGGAGGCCCTCCCCCTACTCTGACTACACCCACAGTCCCTGTCTCAATAGCAAATCACAAAATTGGGGAGACCTGTTAGAATACTTTTTGAGATAAATCATACAAGAGAGGTGATGTTATCCATTAGGTTTGTAACAGTGAGACAGGGACCATGGGTGTAGTCAGAGTAGGGTGAGGGCCTCTAGAAAAATCAAGGCAGGATATTTGCAGTCAGAGCAATGTAACTACATGCAAGGAAACCCCCTACCAAAACTCTGTGTTAAGCATTAAGCTCTAGGGTCATTCTTCAGTAAGATCAGTTAATGTTCCCCAGATAATGAAGAGTAGCCCATGTTTTTATTATGCTAATCATTTGTAATATTCACTTTAGCATGCTAAAAGGCCCAGGCCTATGTGCTGTCTTTCCTCTTTCAGATCTGATGGGGTGGTTTTGCAAACTGGGCAACTAATTTAGCATGCAGACCCAGCTGTAAACAACATAGTAAAAGGCAGGAAAGATTCCACCTTAAAGATAAGATTGCATTTTAACACCCAGGAAGTTTAAGAAGTAAGAATTTTAAGTTACTCTTTAGCAAACAGACAGTACCTCAGCCCACCTTGGGGGCTGGGCAGGCTGCCTTTTCATACGACCAGGACACAGGTGTTCCAGAGAGAAATCCGGGGGCGGAATTCCTTGTGTTAAGTTAATTCGGTGTGTTCAGGCACATGTGGCAGGTCTACACCCCTAAACCTTTTTTCATGTTCTCGAAAAATCCTAATCTGCCTATAAAACCCCTAGACAACGCAGCACACCAGACTCTCTTGTCCCCTTCCTGGCGTGAGCCAGGAGCTCTTTTCTTTCACTTTATCTCTAAATAAAAGCCTGTACCTTGCTCTCCTGCCTTGACTGTTTATGAAGCTCATTCGTTGGCTTCATGAACAAGAACCCCGGCATCATCTTTGGAGGCTCGTCCGGGATAGCTTCGGAGGTGAGTATTGGCATCCAAACCTGCCTTTTCTTTCACTGTCCGTGTAGAAGGAAGCCGTCAATGGCACACAAAATTGGGCGCTTGTCAGCCACTTAAATGGGACTAGCCTGGCTGCTGATCTCAAAGTCTCAAGCGACAGGTTCCCCTGCATCTCCCTCAGTGGATCCCCTGTCTCCCTTGGGAGCCGGGAATGTCACCTGAGTGGAGGCCAGGATACCCTTTCAGGGGCATCTCCTTGGATGCGAGGGACTGAAGAAAACCGTGGGAAACTGCGAGAGTCTAGGCTGAGGCTACACTTCAGCGGCTTCTCAAAGGTCTGTGTGTCTGGGATCAGACCCCGACTGCCCAACTGGGTATCCATGAGGAGTGTCTCTCTTTCTCTGTCTCTGACTTCCAGCCTGCTTTTTCAGGCTGCCCTGGCCTCTGAGTGAGGCAGGGCGCATTTCTAACTCTCTGCTAACTTCATCAATTTCACGGAACCCGATGCTCACCACCTCAAGGTAGGAGATCCACTTCGCTCTTATTCCTGCAGATTTGTTATAGTGGGTGATTGGCTAAATGATTTCCAGGCAGTGGCAGAAACTAGTGCTTTAGTATAGACACTGCTCCATAACTGTACATGTAAATGGCCCCATTTAAATTCTAGCGATGCCTCTATTCTATTGATCTCCCTTCCTTAGAGGCAGTAATCCTGAGCTGGCATTTCCTTCTCTGTGGCCCCAGGGAAGCAAAACGGGCTTGCGACTGACCAAAGGCTCAGGCAGTGAGAGGTCACACAGTCCCTGCCCTTATCAGACCGGTAGGGGGCAATCAAGGGATGACTAAGGCTTGTGTAGAAAAAACTAGGATCCGTATTAAAACTTCCAAAAGGCGTAAAGTAAGAGCATACCGGTGAGGTTCCCACTAGATCCAGGGCTCTGAAGCAACTCTTGCTGAGTGGGAAGGAAGAGGGAAATCAAGGCAAGGTGCAGGCCACGCTGGTAAAGAGTGGTTAATTCCAGTAGGCCTGGCACCTCGGCTCCAAAGCGAGGGGACGCTCTCACAGAAAGAGAAGACAGTTAGGTGCTGGAAACCCGTCTTTCTCTCTCTTCCATATGGGAGCAGCCGCTTCAAGTTTAAAGCATGACATGCCTCTGGCATGCATTCTGAAAAACTGAGAGCAATTTGACCCTCAAATCCTGAAGAAGTGCCTTATCTTCTGCACACAAGCCTGGCCTCAATAGAAACTCTCTGATTAGAGCGGCTTGGTCCCTGAGAGAAATCAGCTAAATTTATTTTAATGCAAGGAAGGAAAATAGTCAAAAGTCCTGTAGACTGCTACAATATAGAACTAGTTTTCTAAATTGTTTTGGTGGAAATCTATTCTCAACTGTCTTATAATAAGCTCTCATCAGATCTTTAGCCATTGCTATTTGTAAGTCTTTTGTCATTTATAGTTACTCTTTTATTACTCCTAAACTAGTTAAGAACTAGATTTCAACAGAACAGGTATTATATAGGATTAAGTAAACTAAGGAAGATGGTTTTGTGCCTTTTTGTTTCAAATGTTGCTGATAAAGTGTTTTAAGCTTTTTCTCTTAAGCCGACAACAGTTTAGTAAATGACAATACCTTTGTAAGCAGAATTGAAACATTTATCTTTCTCTCTACCTGATCCCTCCACAATTTAAAAACTCAGTGACTACTTTTATATTTCATGGCACTATGTTTATTTGCATAAGTTCAATAAGAATCTGCTTTCCTTGTAAGAAGACTGGTTAAAAACACTGGTTATATTACCAAGGCTTTGACTGGAATATTATTCCTGAGAGACACGTGTGTAAACTCATATTAACAGACAGCTTTAAGGAACTGAGGATGACTTTATAAAGCCAACAGAGCCCCTTGGAGGAACTGGCCTGGTACCTTGCTTACAGGGTTCCCAGCAGCCTTACCAGGTGAGTAAGGAAGGTCACTTCCTGGCAGGTGCAGGAACCTCAGAATGTCTTGGGGACCTCAAAAAGAGAGGAAATCACCCAAATCTACAGGTACTGCAGGTAAAACCTGATGGCAAGTCTGGCTTGGCTTTCTGGCCTTGAGAGGCCTTCAAAAATCCAATCTGAAGTTCCTTATAAAAGTTCCAGCAAAGCGCATTTAAAAGAACCTATGTAATCACTGGCTCTTCTTGCTGCACTTATGCAAATAATCATCTACGTGTTAGTTATTTTCTTAATCTGGTTACTTCTAATAAAAATGAGGGTGATTTTAGAGAAAAGTATTGTTTCAATAATGCAACCTTTTCTATACTGAGTCCTAATACTAGTCATTGGGACATAGACTAGATCCAGAATTCTAGTTTCCCCAAGATATCTGGCTATGATTCTCAATTAGAAATTTACTATTTCTAATCCTCATATTCAGCCATGCATTCATCAATCTCCTTGTCAAGTCTGTTCTTCCAGAATGGAAAATCCAACTCCAGATGTTACTACTTAACCTAATAACATGATTTTTTCTATCTCGCCTAGAAGCCATGAAACTGCAAATGGTGATAGCAATAGAACCCAGGATGGAAGTGCCCATATTCTGAGGCCCTCTTAACTGACCATTGATGGAGACCTAGCTGCACCCCTTACTGTGCCCACTCTTAGCATGAAGCAGCCAGAACTGTAATCACCCCCTTTCCGTAGCAGTAGCTAGGGTCTCTATCTGTAGAGGGGGGAATGGGACAGGGACTGTGGGTGTAGTCAGAGTAGGGGGAGGACCTCCGGAAAAAGCAAGGCAGAATATTTTCAGTTAGAGCAATGTAACTACATGCAAGGAAACCCTCTACCAAAACTCTGTGTTAAACATTAAGTTCTAGAGTCATTCTTCAGTAAGATCAGTGGGTGTTCCTCAGATAAAGAAGAGTACCCCATGTTGTTATTATGCTAACCACTTGTAAGATTCACTTTAGCATGCTAAAAGGCCCAGGACAAACTGGGCAACTAATTTAGCATGCAGACTCAGCTGTATATAAACAACATAGTAAAAGGCAAGGAAGATTCCACCTTAAATATAAGATTGCATTTTAACACTCAGGAAGTTTGGGAAGCAGAATTCTTAACTTACTATTTAGCAAACAAACAATACCTCAGCCCACCTTGGGGGCTGGGCAGGCTACCTTTTCATACGCTCCTAGACCAGGACACAGGTGTTCCAGAGAGAAATCTGGGGGGCGGAATTCCTTGTGTTAAGTTAATTCGGGGTGTTCAGACACACGTGGCAGTTCTACACCCCTAAACCTTTTTTCATGTTCTCGAAAAATCCTAATCTGCCTATAAAACCCCTAGACAACGCAGCACACCGGACTCTCTTGTCCCCTCCTGGCGTGAGCCAGGAGCTCTTTTCTTTCACTTTATCTCCAAATAAAAGCCTGTACCTTGCTCTCCTACCTTGACTGTTTATGAAGCTCATTCTTCTGCTTTGTGAACAAGAACCCCGGCATCAATAGGACATGGTGACTGATTAGATATGAGGGGTAAGAGGTGCTGGGTAGAGATAATAGAAGTCCCAGGTTTCTAGTTTCTAGCTTGAACAACTAAATGAATGGTGGTGTCATTTTCTGAGATGGGAATACTACAAGGAAGAGCAAGTTTGGGATGCAGTGAGATGGTTAATGCAATTTGAGAAGCATTTTTTTCCTTATTTCTTAGTAAAACATAAAATAATGGTGCTTCTTGAAATGGATGACAATTAATTTTAGTTAAATTTTCTTGTTTAAACCAGGAATATAGATGAGATCACTCAGGGAAAGAATATAGACTCAGAAGGGAAAGGAGCAGAGGCCTGAGCCTTGAAGATTTTTAACATTTAAAAAATCCAGGAGAGGGATATGAACTGGCAAAGGAGACATAAAAAGAGTGGGTAAAAGGTAAGAGAAAATCTAAGAACGTCTAGTTATCCAGAAGCAAATCGAAAAGCACTTTTAAAAGAAATGTGGTCAAGTAAGATGAGGACTGACATATGTCTGTTGGCTTTATTGACCAGGAGATTATTGGGCACCTCTCAAGAACTAAGTTGGGTAGTGGTATGCAGGCAGAAGCCAGATTAGAATAAGTTGAGAAGTACATGAAAGGTGGGCAAGTGTTACCAGCTAGTGCAGCTATTTTAAGAAGATGAGCTATTAAAGGCAGATAAAAATGGGGAAGTATCTGGAGGGGAATGTAAAATACTGTTTTTACATCCTACTTAGCTCTTAACTTGTTCCTTTCCTCTTATTCTCCATTGCCACTGCCTTGGTCCAAGCCCTCATTATATATTGCCTGAACTATTGCTGTGACATTCTCTGTGGATCTGCCCCTCCAACCTATTCTCCACACTTGCCAAAGTGGTCTATCTAAAATCCAGATCTGACCATATAACTCCCTTGCTTGAAGCTTTTGAATGATTATGCAGCAGGTACAATATCCAAGGTCCTTGTCCCCCTGCCTATCTCTTGCCCTTTGTAATTACCTGAAGAAACCATAGTATTCTATGTTTCTATGCCTTTGACTCTATTTCTTCTTCCTATATTGCTTTGTACTCACTTTGTCTAAAAACCTGTTTGTCCCTGTTCAGGCCATCACCTCTTCTTTAAAACCATTTCTCACTCTCTAAGAAAGTTCATCACTTTCTTCTACTATTTCTGTATTATTCTACTATTTCTATAATTACATGAAACTTACGATGTTGTAATTATTTCCTGACATGTGTGTCACCCCTTGTAGACTCTTAAGTATGTGAAGGTACTGGCCATGCCTTTTGCTCTTTTATTCATCCCCCATGACACACTGTGCCTACCCATACATAGCAAGCACACAAGCAAGAAAAAAATTCATTTTTCAAGGCACAAACACAAAAATCTATAGAGGAAAATACTGAGAAATTTAAGTGTATCAATATTAAAATAAATGAGGATAACTGTTCCTATAACAGACCCTTCTCAGAGAGGACTTCTGAAGTATTTTCCCCTTTCTTACATCCTTCATCTCATTGCCTCATACTTTCTCTTTAACTGCTCCATCAGAAACAGTTGCCACCCCCAATGCTTTGCAATTCCCCAAATCTCATATTTCCCTAAAGGCCTTGGAAACTTTCATTATCCTGGAGTTTATTGTGACTATTTTTGAGCCAATTGGTATTCACCACCAGTCCAGCTTGCTTTGGGAACAAGGACCCAAATTTATGTCTTGCTGGGTCAAGTACCACTTTCTCTTAATTGTCGTAATTCTACGCCCATGCAAGCATCCCCAACTTCCAAATACTCTTGTATCTCAAGTGAAGAAGCAAAGGCTTCAGAAGGCCATAGTTCCCTTTCAATGTGTATTTATTTTTTATTGTCAGTTAAATTTCACTCCATATGTAAGTATGTTTATGGAGAGTATTAAGTGTCCAAATTAAACACACTGTACCATTTCTTCAATTTACTTTGCATGAGACATTGCATCCAAAATGATCACAGAGAATGGTATTACACTGTGTGTGTATAGAATTCCCCAAAGTATGTTGTCATTAAAGTACTGGAATTGAGAAACCTAAGTTATAGTTCTGAAGTTGTTACCATTAATTGATTCACTTGTTCTTCATGTCAACAAATGTATTAAGGTCCTATGGTGCACCAGGCACAGTTCTAGGTTTCAGAAAGAATGAAAAGACCAATATTTTTCCTTCATCAGAATCCTGTGATTTAGCAATCTCACCAAGTATCTCACAGACTTAGAAAATTTCATTCATTCACTTATTCGGTAGATAATTGTTGAAAACCTATTGTGTGTTAGGGAAGGTACTGGAAATAAATGATAAGTCAGAAAAGTGATTTCTTCCCTCAGGGAGCATATCACCTAACTTCCACTTGAGAGTAGAAGGAAATAAGTAATGTGACAGATGGAGAACAGACTCAGAGAGAGCCAGGAATTGTTATTCTGATACACATGGAGAAACACTGAGATTCTCAGAAGTAAATTAAACTTCACAATTCTATGAGGTGGCAGAGCCAGAGTTTGAACCTAGATCTGTATGACTATGCAGCTATATGCCTGAGGAGCATATGCTTTTTCCTCTGGATTTACATTTTAGATCCCAAGGTTAAGGCGTCCAAATTCTTCAGTTTTCTGAACAAATTACCTCAGTGGTTCTGGTATCCATGGATATAAATTATTTGAAAGGAGAGTCTTTGAGTATAGACATTGACAGACAAGGTCACAAGCCTTTGGAAGAGATTTTGAAGACTACAAGGTCAGTGACAATTGTCACTGGTTGTAAATTACCCCTGCAGGCAACAGCAGTATGTCTTCAAAAATTCACTGATGGTGGAGGCTCTTTTTTCCATGTGTACAATCATATTCTCACAGGTTTAATCTTCTCAAAAAGTAAGTACATAAGAATAGCAAAAGGGCATGTGCTCATCCACATTCTATTTTTCTGTACTTATGTGCAGTATTCTTTTTCTCTTAAAAAGTTTCATTGAGATATAGTTCACACACATAAAAATCACCCATTTAAAGTATACAATTCAACGTTTTTAATGTATTCACAGAGTTGTACAACCATTAATACAACCTACTTTAGAACATCTTTCTGACTCCAAAAAGAAACCATGCCCATTAACAGTCAATCCCCATACCTTGCTCCCAACCCAAGCCCTACCTTCTGTCTCTATAAATTTACCTATTCTGGACAATTCATACAGATGGAATCATACAGTATGTGTTCTCTTGTGTCTGACTTCTTTCACACAGCATAATGCATTCAAGATTCTCAATATTTAGCATGTAGAGTCACAACTGTATGGCCGAAACAAGGAAGAGAATAAAAAATCAACTTTGAATTATTTCATCAAAAGAGAATATATTAAGTTGTTCTAATGTCTTTTCCTTTGAATGCTCTCATACAAATGAAAACATGATGAAAAAAATACAATTTTAGGAGTTTCAAGTTAAGAAAATGTTAACCACAAGGTGGAGTGGATGGGAATCTAATTCCTGACTTGTACTTCATTCCATATTTTGATTAAGACACTGCTTTTTGTGGAAATCTAAGAATTTAATCTCTAACTTTATGTTAAACTGTTCAGTCTTTATTAGGCAACTTAAAAAAATTGAAGTATCATTGCTATACAACTTATGTTGGTTTCAAATACACAACACAGTGGTTCAAGAGTTACTCATATTATCAAATCCTCACCCCATCTAGTGTGGTCACTATCTATCAATGTAGTAAGATGTTACAGAATTATTAACTGTATTTTCCATGCTGTACTACCATCCACTTGACCAACCTATAATGTGACTGTAAATTATTGTGCTCTTTAATCTCCTTCCCTTTCCCTCTCACAGACCCCTTCACATTGGTAACCATTCGTCCCTTCTCAGTGTCTATGAGTCTACTACTATTTTGTTCCTTCTGTTATGCTTTGTTTTTACACTCCATGAATAAGAGAAATCATTTGGGATTTTTCTTTCCCTACCTGGCTCATTTCACTGAGCATAATACCCTCTAAACCCATCCATGTTGTTGCAAAAGATAGGATTTCTTTTCATTTTTTGGCTGAATAATATCTCATTGTGTATATGTACCACCTCTGCTTTATCCATTTGTCTACTGATGGGCATTTAGGTTGCTTCCGGTTATTGAAAACAGGGCAGTGACAAACAGAGGGATGAATATCTCTTTTCAAATCAGGGATCTTATTTTCTTCAGGTAAATTCCTAGGAGTGGAATTCCTGGGTGAAATGGTATTTCTATTTTTAGTTTTTTGAGGAACCTCCATATTGCTTTCCATAATGGTTGCACCAAGGTACATTCCCACCAACAGTGTAGGAGGGTTCCCTTTTCTCAGCATTCTTGCCAGCATTTATTTCTTGTCTTTTGGATAGTACCATCCTAACTGATGTGAAGTGATATCTCACTGTGGTTTTAATTTGCATTTCTCTAATGATTAGCGATGTGGAACATCTTTTCATGTGCCTGTTGGCCATCTGTATTTCTTCAGAGGAGTGTCTGTTCAAGTCACCTGCCCATTTTTTAAATTAGGTTATTTGTTTTTTAGGTGTTGAGGTATATGAGTTCTTCATATATTTTGGATGTTAACCCAAGTTAACCCCTTATCAGATGAGTCATTTATGAATATATTCCCCCATACTGTAGGATGTCTTTTTGTACTGCTGATGGTGTCCTTTGCTGAACAGAAGCTATTTAGTTTGATGTAGTCCCCCTTATACATTTTTTATTTTGTTTTCCTTGCCTGAAGAGATGCATCTAG
Source organism: Phataginus tricuspis (assembly GCA_029783875.1). Taxonomy (NCBI): domain Eukaryota; kingdom Metazoa; phylum Chordata; class Mammalia; order Pholidota; family Manidae; genus Phataginus; species Phataginus tricuspis. The sequence goes on along the minus strand of JAQQAC010016209.1, from coordinate 49,846,186 downwards.
GAAAAAGTTGCTCATGTTTGTGTTAAAGAGATTTTTGTCTATGCTTTCTTCTAAGAGTTTTATGGTTTCTTGACTTATATTCAGATGTTTGATCAATTTCGAGTTTACTTTTGTGTATGGAGTTAGACAATATTCCAGTTTCATTCTCTTACATGTAGCTGTCCCGTTTTCCCAACACCAGTTGTGGAAGAGGCTGTCTTTTCCCCACTGTATATTCATGGCTCCTTTATCATATATTAATTGACCATATATGAATGGGTTTATATCTGAGCTCTCTCTTATGTTCCATTGATCTATGAGTCTGTTCTGGTGCCAGTACTAAATTTTTTTGATTACTGTAGCTTTGTAGTAGAGCTTGAAGTCAGGGAGCATCATCCCCCCAGAAAGTCTGTTCTTCTTTCTCAGGATTGCTTTGGCTATTCAGGGTCCTTTATGGTTCCATATGAATTTTAGAACTGTTTGTTCTAGTTCATTGAAGAATGCTGTTGGTGTTTTAATAGGAATTGTATTGAATCTGTAAATTGCTTTGGGTAGGATAGCCATTTGGACAATATTAATCCTTCCTATCCATGAGCATGGAATGTATTTCTATGTATTGGTTTCTTCTTTAATTTCTCTCATGAGTGTCTTATAGTTTTCAGAGTATAGGTCTTTCACCTCCTTAGTTAGGTTTATTCCTACGTATTTCATTCTTTTTGATGCAATTGTAAAATGAAGTTGTTTTCCTGATTTCTCTCTGCTAGTTCTTCATTAGTATGTGAGAATGCAAGATATCTTTGTGTATTAATTTTGTATACTGCAACTTTTCTGAATTCAATCATTAGTTCTAATCATTTTTTGTGGAGTCTATAGGGTATTTATGTACAATATCATGTCATCTGCAAACAGTGACAGTTTCTCTTCTTCCTTACCAATTTAGATACTTTTACTCTTTGTGTTGTCTAATTGCCGTGGCTAGGACCTCCAGTAATATGTCGAGAAAAAGTAGTGAGAGTGGGCATCCTTGTCTTGTTCTCAATTTTAGAGGAAAATATTTCACTATTTACTATTAAGTATGATGTTGGCTGTAGGTTTGTCTTATATGGCCTTTATTATGTTGAGGTAGTTGCCCTCTATACCCATTTTGTCTAGAGTTTTTATCATGAATGAATGTTGAATTTTGTCAAATGCTTTTTCAATATCTATTGAGATGATCATGTGATTTTTGCCCTTCATTTTGTTGATGTGATGTATGATATTGATTGATTTATGAGTATTGTACCATCTTTGCATTCCTGGAATAAATCCAACTTGGTCACGATGGATGAGCTTTTTGATGTCTTTTTGAATTCAGTTTGCAATATTTTGTGGAGGATATTTGCATCTATGTACATCAGGGATATCGGTGTACAATTTTCTTTTTTGTGGTTTCTCTCTGGTTTTGGTATTCAAGTGCTGCTAGCCTCATAGAATGACTTAGAAGTATTCCCTCCTCTTCTACTTTTTGGAATACTTTAAGAAGGATGGGTATTAGCTTTTCTTAGTGTTTCATAAAATTCAGCTGTGATGTCATTTAAACTTAGCCTTTTGTTTTCAGGTAGGATTTTGACTACCAATTTGACTTCATTGCTGGTAATTTGTCTGTTCACATTTTCTGTTTCTTCCTCGGTCAGTCTTTGGAAGATTATACATTTCTAGGATTTTGTCCATTTTTCTAGATTGTTCAATTACTGGCATATAATTTTTCATAATATTCTCTAATAATTCTTTGAATTTCTATGTTATCTGTTGTGACTATTCCGTCTTCATTTCTGATTTTGTTTATTTATGTTCTCTCTCTTTTTTTCCTGATAAGTCTGGCTAGGGGTTTTATCTTTTTTTTTTTTCCCTCAAAAAGTCAGTTCTGGTTTCATCGATTGTTTTTCGACAACTTTATTCTTCTCTATTTATTTCTGCTCTGATATTTATTATGTCCCTCCTTCTACTAACTTTGGGCTTCATTTGTTCTTCTTTTTCTAGTTTATTTAATTGTGCATATAGACTGTTTATTTGGGATTATTCTTGTTTTTTGAGGTAAGCCTGTGTTACTCTGTACTTCCTCTTAGAACTGTCTTCACTGCATCCCACAAGGTTTGGGCTGTTGAGTTTTTGTTTTCATTTCTCTCCATGTATTGCTTTATCTTTGTTTTAATTTGGTCATTGATACGTTGACTGTTTAGAAACATGTTGTTTAGCCTCCACGTGTTTGTAGGCTTTTTTGTTTTCTTTGTGTAGTTTATTCCTGTTTCATACCATTTTCGTCTGAGAGCTGCTTGATACAATTTTAATCTTTTTTAATTTATTGGGGTTCTTTTTGTGGCTTAGTATGTGATCTATTCTGGAAAATGTTCCATGTACTATTGAGAAGAATGTGTATCCTCCTGTTTTAGGGTTGAAAGTTCTGTACATATCTGTTAAGTCCATCTGATGTAATGTTTTATTCTATGCATCTGTTTCCTTACTTATTTTCTGTCTGATTGATCTATTGATATGAGTGGTGTGTTGAAGTCTCCTAAAATGAATGCACTGCATTCTCTTTCTCCCTTTAATTCTGTTAGTTTTTATTTTAGATGTTTAGGTGTTCCTATATTGGGTGCAAAGATATTTATAATGGTTGTATACTCTTGTTGTGCTGACCCCTTTATCATTATGTAATGTCCTCCTTTGTCTCGTTACTTTCTTTGTTTTGAAGTCTATTTTGTCTGATACAAGTACTGCTACCCCTGCTTTTTTTCTCCCTATTATTTGCATGAAATATCTTTTTCCATCCATTCACTTTTAGTCTGTGTATGTCTTCAGATCTGCAATGACTCTCTTGTAGACAGAATATAGATGGGTCTTGTTTTTTTATCCATTCTGCCACTGTCTTTTGATTGGTGCATTCAGTCTATTTACATTTAAGGTAATTATTAATAGATATGTACTTACTGATATTTTAGTAGTTGTTTTCTGGTTGTTTTTATATCTCCTCTCTGTTCCTTTTTTCTCTATTATACTCTTGTTATTCAATGGATTTCTTTAGTGTTGTTTAGATCTTTCTTTCTTTCTCTCTTCCTTCCTACCTCCTTCCCTTCCTTCCTTCCTTCCTGTCAAACTTTCTTTCCTTTTTTGTGTATCTATTTTAGGCTTTAGTTTTGTGGTTACCAAAGGTTCAAGGGTAGCTTCCTTACTATATAACAGTCTATATTAAGTTAACAACTACTCTATTTCAAACACAATCTAATGGTATTTTTTTTCCCCATCTCATCCTCCTCCACACTTCATGTCTTTAGGTGTCATATTCTGCAATTTTTGTGTATTCCTTGACTGTTTTTTTGAGTAGTTGATTTAATTTCATCTTGCTTGGTATTTAATTGGTCTACTACCTTTACTGTAGGTTTATTTTCACTGGTGAAAGCTATTTAGCTTTAGGGACGTTTCTGTCATGCCTTGATTTATTTAATTTTTTTCCTATTTTTGGACAGATTGTTTGCAATGTGTTGCAATTATAAATCTCATTCTGTAATGAGTGTCTTCATGTATGAGAGTATGTTTATAGTTTTTTAAAGGTTTCTTACAATGGATTCACAGAATGGGGATTACTAGGCCAGTGCCCATGAATGTTTCTAACATTGTTGATTACATATTGCAAAGTTTCCTTCCAGGAAATGGGAACCAGAATCATTGCCTTGTAACAACAGTGAGATACCTGAAACACAGTCTCTTCTCAGACCTAGGAAAGTGACTATCTTCTCTTCAAAGGGCCCTGAATATTTTCTGACAGGAAGAGTGCAAGGGCAAGGAGACAACATTTTATAGTGCCCTCAGTATTAGTAGGGTTATATCAGGAATAGTTTTTCTTTGAAGTTGGCAGACAGCTTGGGCTGCATAAAAGCCTCCCCCCAAACCTGCTGGTTAAATTCCAGTATATTCCCAGGTTTAGCCAGTTGTCTCTTCTTGCTGGAATTTAAGATTGATGATTTACAATCCCATTTCCCCTCTTTTCTAGGGATCCAGTTCATTCCATCATTTCCTGAATTTCAATTCCTGCCTCTCTTCACAAGATTACATACAGCAGACTTTTTGCCATTATATTGATAAGAGTTCCATATCAAAGTGAACATTACTAATAAACACTTTCAACAGACTTAGCAATCAACAGTTATAAACATCAACCCTATATATAAACAGTGTACATGTGTACCTTGGATGACCCCTATACTGCTAATGCTTCATTTATGACAGTGATTAAAACCAGGCACTAAAGCCAGACTGACTTGGGTTTAAATATTGGCTCTGCTACTTACTAGCTTTGTGAGTTAGTTAATCTCTTCTAATCCTTTATTTCCTTATCAAGTAAAAAGCATCCTAAAATGCCTCCTAAATCATAAGATCTTTATAAGGAATAAATGAGATAATTCTTGTGAAGTGCTGGACATATAATAAATACTTGATAAATGTTAAAAATAATAATTCCAAATTCAGAACCCAGCATTTTCCCCTGACTTCAGTCCCACATAACTGACTGCCTACTGGACATATCCCTCAGGAAACTCAAACTTACTGTGCCCAAACCTGACCTCATAATTGTTTCCTCCAATTTTGTTCTTCTTCCTGTGTTCTCAGTCTTAGTAAATGACACCATCATTTGTCCAGTCACTCAAGATGTAACATAAACCTGCATATGCATAATCTTTTGCTCACTTCCTGTGTGTTTCCACATAGCAGCTAAGCCCTACTTGTTGTCTCTTGTTAATATCTGTCCTGTCTCGCCCTCCTCCCCATCTGCCTTGCTACTGTCTTAGTTAAAACCGTCATCTATATAGTCTTCTAATTTGTTCTCCTTTCATCTGCATGGTCTTTTAATTGGTCTACCTGCTTCCTGAACTCATGTTCTCCTTTCGTTCATTCTCTAAACTGCTGCTAGAATGATCCTTTACTGGCTCCCTAATGTTTATAGGATAAAATTCAAATTCTTTAGTGTGGCATATAAATGCCTCAGTGATTTCATACTTCCTTGTCAAAGAGCTTATACCGCTTTCTCTACTGGAAATATTCCCTCACCTTGGCCTTCTACTAAGCATGTACTCTGTGCCCAGGGTTCAGCTCCATGATCGCCTCCTCCAGGAAGATTTTCATCACTGCTCTTTGCCCCTGTTAGAACTGACTTCTCTTTCGTGTTTTCTCCTACTCTATGAATATTTCCTTAAATACTTAAATATATCTTTAAATACTTTGTCTCACATATTAACACACATATCCACCTTCCTTTAAGTTGTAAACTCCTTGAGAGCAGGGCTTTGTTTTGACTCTTTCCTGTTTTGACTCTGTTTTAATTTACTGCTTATCATAGCACCTGATACTATAGTATTGTTGGTCAAATGAATGAATGAATGGATGAATGGATGAACAAACATAAATGAATGAACTCATGAGGTGTATTAATAAAAATAAATGCATCTTTATAAGGATGGAAGATGATCTACCTGATTTATGGCTTCTTTATTATTTTGCCATAAACCACTAAAAAAGTCCCAGTTATAAGATCTTTAAGATTTCTTCCCCTTCCAAAAGTTCACGATTCTACCTTGTCTTTTATAGTAGGGGGGTACCAAAGTATAAGATATGATATGCATTCTAGTGAGCTTATAATACATGTGAGGAGATGAGTCTAATATCTATGAAAAACCTAAGTAACAATACATCACGTGTGATAAGGCAATAGAGTTACATGTCAAATTAGTCATACACCATGAATAACAACTCAGATCAGGGTGAATTTAGTAATGATCAGAGTGGTTAGACAAGACTTCTTAGAAGGGATGGGACTTGAGCAGGACATTAACAGATGGGAAGGCATGGGTAATGTAGTAATAATAGCAAGGAGTGATAAGTTAGGAGAATGGACCCTACAGTCCAACTTTCTGGCTTTAAACCCAACTCTTCCACTCACTGATCATATGATTTTGGGCAAATAACTTTACCTCTTTGAGACTCAACTACCTCTTCCATTCACTTAAGATGGTAATCTTGTTTGTGTCACATTGTGAGGGATACATAAAATACTGCATATAAAGAGCTTAGAGTGCTTAGTTTATAGTAGGCACCTAATAAACCACTTAACAAGTGTTGGTTGTTATTATACCTTATATAGACTGAGATCTTCCATTTTTAAAAAAAGTTTTTTAGTTATCCTCAGCAACACTATGAGAGCAAAGAAAGGATAATTATTCCCATTTGACAGATGGTAAAACTAAAGGTCAGAAAAGGAGTGACTATCAAAGGCGAGCTAATGGAAGGGTCAAGCCTTTTGATTTTCTGGCATGCCAGAACCCTTTTTGAGACCTCCCTTTGACCTTGGGCCTTCATCCTTAGCAACATCACAACTTCTGAACAGCTGTTTATTCATTTCTGGGAGATAGAGCAGGGCAGGCTATAGTGAGGTGGGGAAATACAGAGAAAGAGTGTTGAGAAGAAAACAGAACCATCTTTAGGATTTGATGTTCTTTAAGGATAACCTAGATCAGTGGAGAATGCCCAGGCTTTGGCTTGTAGGACATAAAAGAGGCACAATGGACAATTTACCCCACTAGGATAAAAATCATTTGGTGGAAGAATATACAAATAGGTTAAGACTCACCCTCATTTCAGTCATAAAGGCAAACAAAGTGCTGACAGGGTTGACTCAATTTCCTGAGAATGAAGGGAGAGCGTTTGTGCAATAATTAATAACATCTGGCAAAACTGTTTCCAGCTGGAAAACATGGGTTCCTAGGATAACTCTCCGGATTTAGTGTTCACAACAGTTGTCACATTAAGGCAAATGTAAACATAACTGCACTTTCCTAACTCAGATCACTACTCATCAGAATTATCCACTCAGGGGAAAATAGCACTTCCTGGGTTAGCCTTTTCTTGCAAGCCCACTTTAAAAGGGTCCAACCTGCCTGTCCCTAGGCAAGGCTAACTAGGTCAGGCCACAGGAAAAGAGCCTCACTATTTCTCTCTATTCCATACCTACCCATCTCAGATCTCTCTCTCTCTCTCTCTTTCTCTCTCTGTCTCTGTTTCTCTCTCTCTCTCTCACACACACACATACAGAATCTCAGTGCTACCTCTCTGCTCAGTTGGGATATTAATATTCTCTTGCCATAAGTATGGTGTGGTTTCTAAACACCACAGCCTAAAATGTCCAAAAAAATCAACTCTGCCAACTGCCTACCATATTCCTGGTATTGTACAGTTTTTTTATAGGACCCTTGTAACAAAGCTCAGTTGGAGGATATATTTTATTGAGATATAACTAACATATAGCATTATACTAACTTCAGGCATACAACATAATGATTCAACATTTGAAATAATTGTGATGATTAGGGGATATTACTAATCTCAATCTTACAGACGAGCATACAGGTTTGAAAAGGCAAGAGAGGCAATGGAACTAGAAGCCAGTATCAGGTATCTCTGGTTTCAAAGCTACATGTTCTATGCATTAGAGATTCTCATTGTGGAATAAACACCACCAACTAGGCACTGTGCATTCAGCACTATGCCAAACTTATGTCTGTCTTATTTAATTCTCATAACAAACTGATGAATTAGCTAGTTTTGTCTCCATTTTAGTGATGAAAAAACTAAGGCTTATACTCACTTCCAGAGCATATAAACTAAGATTGGAGCACTGGGTAGATGATTCGCATGAGTCTATATAAATAGGACATATAAATTCATAAATTATACTATATATTGGAATATTTATACAAGAAAATGACTAGTAGCAAGAATGAATAATTGTAATACTTAATATCTTGAATGAATCTCACAGTCATAATATTGAGTGAAAGAAGCAAGACACAAAACAGCGTATGATTTAATTCATATAAAATTTAAAAACAGGCAAAACTAAACTATACAGAAAGAAAAGCAAGGTAAGTATTATCTGTTATTATATAGTCTCATTTATACTCCATCACTTGAATGCTCCCTCCCTCTACCTCTTCCTTCCTCTCTCCCTGCCTTTTATTTATGTGTTATATATCTCAAAATAAAAATTTTAGAGGCATATCTCAGAGATATTATGGGTTTGGTTCCAGGACACTGCAATAAAGTGAATATTGCAATAGAGCAAGTCAAATGAATTTTTTGGTTTCCCAGTGCATATAAAAGTTATGTTTATACTATACTGTAGTGTATTAAGTGTGCAATAGCATTATGTCTAAAAAAAATCCATGCCTTAATTTAAAAATACTTTATTGCTAAAAAATGATAATCATCATCTGAGCTTTCAGCAAGTCATAATCACTGATCACAGATCACTATAACAAATATAATAATAATGAAAAAGTTTGAAATATTGTGAGAACTAGCAATATGTGCCACAGAGACCTGAAGTAAGCAAATGCCACTTGGGAAACATGGTGCCTGTAGACTTCCTCTATGTAAGATAGCCACAGACCTTCAGTTTGTAAAAAACACAAAATTTTTACTGTGAATTTATATCTGAAGCACAATAAAGCAAAGCACAATAAAGTGAAGTATGCCTGTATTCTTCTAGGCCATAAGGAAGGGACCACACCCTAGGTCCAGGCATGATGACTGTAAGAGAGCCAAGATAGGGTAAGGGGTTGGGCTGGGAACACTTAACATGCATAGTCCTGTTGTGAATAAGGCAGTGAGCTCACAAGGGACAAGTGGATCTTCAAAAAGGGTGTGTCATGTTACAAAAAAAATTTTTTATGGCTCACTGTACACCAAATCCCCAGAGTGAAGAGCTCCAGGGACACTAAAGGAGCTAAAGTGATAATCTTGTAACTTTATAAGTACAAAATTATATTCCTTGCTCTAGTTCAGAAGTTGTAGGACAAGAGAATTATTACTTATAGCATGGTATAGTAGAAAAAGAACAGAGTTTGGATGTCTGACTTCAGGTCATATCTTGGATCTGGCCAAACTGTGTAACACTGAGTAAGTTGCTTCCTTTCTCTGAATGTCAGTGTCCTCATAAATGGGTAAATGACGGGTGTATCAAATACATTAAACCAATACATTAAAAATGGGGTAATAATACTACCTAATTTAACAGTTGTTTTAGGAAAGCATTGACACATTAATTTTATCCTAGAACAAAGCCAGTAAACACCTTTATTGTTTAGTTGGTTTTCACCTAAGCTCGGCTGAATTGGATTTCTTTCACTTATAACCAAAAGAGCTGTGCTCCAATACAGAATAGGTTTGAAATCAGATACAGCTGGAATAAAATCAGTATCCCATTTCCTAACTATATGACCTTTGTCAATTTACATTATGCCCTCAGGACCTTTTTTTTCCTCTGTAAAACTGGGATAATGTAATACTTATATAGTAGAGTTGTGAGAAATAGATAAAATAGATATATACAATAGAAATCACAGTGCAGGGTGCAATAAATATTAGGTAAATATGAGTTACGTTTCTCAATGATAAGATACAAAAGATCAGTTGACCTTCAGGCAGGAAAAAGTCTCTATGATTCTAGCTTCTCATAACATTTTAGGTGACTCCTGAGCATAATATACATGCCAAACATCTACCCTATAAATTAGATCCTATGTCCCCCAGCCTGTGTGGCAGGCATAATTTAGCAGCTTGGGTGTGACAGGCCACTGAAACTCCTCTGATCTCTCTTCAACTAAGTCAGTCTCTTCTTGCCACACCTATTCAGTCTTCTGAACTTTATACTTTATAGTCCTCCCAGGTTCTCCAATCTGTGAAATAGGCTTGCCTGGAACTGAGCCCTTCAATAGGAATGAAAGGGTGTTCTGGCCTACCTGAGAAGGGAAAAAGCCAAGATCAGCAAACATCTCCAAGGGATGAGGAGTTTCATTAGTCTTAAGGGACAACTCCATTATCCTTAAGAGACAGATAAGTAAAGGGAAAGTAAGCTGAAGGCTTGGATTTCTTGTTTGCCCCAACATAAGTCTGATACATCAGAAGGGAATTGAATTTGCCTATTTTCCTCTTAGGCCAGGTTTCCCTTTGATGACGTGGAGTCAGAGAAACCCTTTACCTTGGACTACCTTGCTGGAACCTGAGGGTAGGGCCCATGCCAGCTGTGAAAGAATGGTGGGTGTGGCATCCACAGTGGATAAGTTGACCCAGCCTTAATCTTCCTAAAAAAGAAGATGAATTCCCCTACTCGGGAGACAGGACTGAAAGCAGTAGTCTTTTCATGCTCCAGCCACTTCTACTGGGGTGAATACCCACTGAGGAGGTTCCAGCAGGGCCTAGCATCAGCACTAGCCTTATAAGAGATGGGGAGAGGGAGTGACCAACAAAAAACATTCAAGGCCTTCTCCTGGTTAAGTTGCTGAACCTGAGGCAGCAAATATGGGTGCACAAAGATACTTATCAAGTAAGCTCTATCTAACATCTGAAGGAATGATGTAGGCTTCCCTGGAACATGAGTTGTTGACTCAGTTATTTGTGCTATTGGATAAGCATACAAAACAAGGCAGGAAGAAAATAAAACTATACAAATCTCTGATGAACATAGATGCAAAAATACTAAGCAAGGTATTACTAAATTGAGCCCAACTTTATATAAAGCAAAATGCAGTATAAGCAAATGGAGTTTGTTCTAGGAATGCAAGGGTAGTTTAACATTCTAAATTATTAACAGAAAAAAAAGAAAGAAATTATATGATCATCTTAGGAGGTGGGTCAGTACACTAGAATAAGGAAAAGAAATAAAAGATGTAAGGACTAGAAAGGAATATATAAAACTGTTATTATTCTCAGATGACATATTTGTGTATGTATAAAATCCAGAAGAATCCAAAATTTATTATCCTTAGATAATGAAAGATCAGTGTACAAAAATAAATTATATTTTAATACACTAGCAAAATGTAGAAATTTAGATTTAAGAAGATGTCAAACTAAAAACAAAACAAAATTAACTCAATAGCAATAGACTCAGCAATAGACTGAGGAATGACTGGTGGTTACATGGGGGAGGGTTTAGGGTGGGTGGGTAAGATAGGCAAAGGGGATTAAAAGACACAAAATCTTAACCATAATATAAATTAGTCATGGGGATGAAAGTACAGCGTAAAGAATATACTCAATAGTTCTGTAACATCTTTCTATGTTGACAGAAAGTACACTAGTTGGGGTGAGCATTTAATAATGTATATACTTGTAGAATCACTATTTTGTATACTTGAAACCAATATAATATTGTATATCAACTATACGTCAATAAAAAAATGAACATAGGCCTACCCTGCTCCTAGGTACATAACCAATAGAAATGGGTACATAAGTTCATCAAAAGATATGTTCAAGGATGTTCCTAACAACACTGTTTGTAATAGCCCATCGGGAATCTCTCCATTTACACAGCAACAGTAGAATGGGTAAAATTAATAAATATATTTCATACAAGGTATACTCTTCAGCAGCACAAATGAAACTTCTGCAATTACATGGAACAATGTGAATGAATCTCACAATCAAGCAAAGGAAGCCAGAAACAAATGAATACAAACTGTATGATTCCATCCATGTAAATTAAAAAAGCAAAGCAATCAAAACTAATATATGCTATTATAAGTCCTAATGAGAGCTACACTGAGGGTATGTAATGACTGTAAAGAACAGAGCACAGGGGAAAAGAACTTCTGTGGTGGTGATGGTGTTTTTAATATGTTGATTTGTTATACTCTAAGAAGGGAAGTTAAAGAAGACAATGCAGTTTATTAGTTTGCTAGCATTACCATAACAAATTACCACAAAGTTGGTGGCTTAAAAGAACATAAATTCAGTTTTTAATACTTCTGGAGGCCAGATGCCTGAAATCAAGGTGTCAACAGGGCTGCACACCCTCTGAAAGCTCTAGAGGGAAATCCCTTTTTGCCTCTTCTAGCTTCTGGTGGCTACAGATGTTCCTTGGTTTGTGGCTGTGTGACTCCAGTGTCTATGTCCACTTTCACATGACCTTCTGCTCTTTCTCCCTGTGTGTCTCTTCTATGTGTGTTTCTCATGAGAACATTTGCCATTGGATTTATGGCCCACTTGGATAATCCAAAATGATTGTATGTCAAGATCTTTAACTTAATCACATCTGGAAAACATTTTTCCAAATAAGGTTACATTCACAGGTTCTGGGGGTTAGGACATATACATATTTTTTTGGAGACTATCATTCAACACACTATATAGGCAAGAAGAATATAAAGAGAAAATGTTTAGGAGAGTAAGTCCTTCACTGTCTGAGATTTGAAGTTGTCTGTAGCTCAGAGTATTGGTATTTACTATTGGTCTTTTGGCCTTATTAATAAATTTGAAAATGTTGAAGTAGGATGTACTTGATGACCTAATTGAAGGCATGGACTTATCTGAAATTGAAATCCTGGAAAAAATTTGGAAACATGACTAATTATAGAGTCATAGGGGAGTCCATTGTGGAACTGCCTAGCTCCCATATTCCCGAGAGTTTCTTTAGCAAGCGGTGTCCATCTAGTTGCACTATGTAGGTTTCCTTGTTTCTGGCTGTCTACAGTGACCATCCTCATGGTTTTGTCTTTCTGTAGCTGAGCCAAGTCCTGTGATGTGTGTGGCAGGGCAGTTAAAAGGAAGGTTTGTATTCAGTAATGCAATTCAGTCCTCATGCTGATATCTGTAAAGGCCTCTTGCTCAACATACTGGTATTAACTATTTCACAGGAGACGTTTCGTTGATGGATTATGATGAGCCAGAATGGTTGCATTTATGAAAGAAAACATGACATTATTGAATAGACCCCTGGAAAGACTGAAGCTCTGGCTCCTGGATGACTTAAGTGCAATATGGCGTCTCATTATAGATGACCCAAATACCAACAAAGTTGTTTCTGTAGTCAAGACAGAGACTCTAGAATCTAATTTCATTTTGTTCACTTTTCATTCAGATATCTCCCCTGCGTGGTTTAATAGGAACCTCAAACTGAATAGGCCAAAACAGTTCTCACCCAAACCAGTCTTTCTCTCATTGCTACTCATCTGAGGAATTGACACCACCTTACAGCTAGTTGTTCAAGTCAAAAACCTAGCATTTATCTTCGATTTGTGTTTTACCTAAAGCATTCAGTTGGCATGTCATGTCAACTCAAAGTCCAAAATACAATATTTTCTGAACTGAACTAGTGCTAGTAATCACTACCACTGATATCAAATTGGACCAAGCTTCTTTTGCATCTTATCTAAATTACTGCAAAAACCTTCTAATCAATCTTTCTATTTCCACTTTTGCCCTATAATCCATTCACCACGCAGAAACCAGACTGGTATTTTTAACATAAAAATACAGGGCAGTAAATGTGAATGTTCCTGTTGCTCTGGTTTTGACAACGAGGACCTAGAGGAAAACACCTCCTCCCCGAAAAAGGAGAACAAAGAAAAGAGGAAGAAGAGAAAGAAGGAGAAGTACCTCATTCTAAAGAATATTGCTAACAGCTGAAGCTAAATATCTTCTTGAGGGTTTTCTGGGAAGTGGCAACACTGGCTTTGCCACAACTAATCCCAGTACCTCCAATCACCATCTAGCATATAAAGAGTTTATAAGGAGTAGGAGAAAAATCTATCAGATTCATGTAACATTGGTCTAATGGACAATATGGTGGCTTTTTCTTCACTTTCATGACTTGAGTATGAGAGTGTCCTAACTCTTGAGCCAAGTGAGAGGGTGTTTCAAGACAAAACAATCACTCAAAGCCATTGTGGGAGCCTTCAAAATGGGAACACTAACATATTTCCCAGTCTCTATGGACAAATGAGTTTTCTGTGGGTAAAGTGGTCACTCCAGTGGATAGCTAAATTTGAGCTGTTTCACTAGGTCCCTACACAGAGGGCTTACTGCAAGGCAAGGGTTCCCCAGCAGCAAAGGGCTTTTGGATTTGTAGATGGGAGTAGCTTCTGAGAGACGTTGGAAGAGGATGAACTGTGGCTTTATATCCTACATTAGGAAATTAATCAGTAGAGAAGCACTTAATAATTCATAAGTGAATTTCTCAAGCTCCGAAATCATCAGTATCCAGTTAACATTATTCAGAGAAGCCAAAACCAACAAAGAGAAACATAAATGTGAGAGGTTAAGAGATATTTTCCCTTCTCTGTCCTCTCTTTCCCACAGACCTCAGTAAGTGAGGCCTTGAAAAAAAAAGTTGAGAAAGTACCTCCAGAACTTGATCTATCCATACACACACACATGCATGCATACCAATTCCAAAGTGCTGGAGAGAAGAGGAAGAGGAAAAGAACATTCTAGATCATCTTCACAATTTAGGTCATTCAAACTAGAAAACTGGCCTTTGGTGCAGGAGGGAAAGCATTGAATATGACACAAAATTACAATTTTAGATTGGTCAACTTTGTAAAAAAAAATAATTTTTTATTGAGATGCTTACAAGAAATGCACAAATATTCGTATGCACTTGATCAAATTTGACATGTGTATACACTCATGTAACCAATATCTTGATCAAGATTAGATCGATCAACTTTTAATAAGAAAAATTTGACCTGGTAATTATGGGAACTGCCTGAGCTGTCCTTGAGAAATTTGCTGCTCAGCAGAAAAGAGTATTTTACACAGCAAAAAAGGGTATTAAATAAAAGCATACTTGTGCTCTGCTGACTGGCCCTGTTCCATTTGCATAAATCAGATCATGTCACATTCTTAAAACCCTTCAAATGTTTCCCATCTCACTTAGAATAAAACTAAATTCCTTATCATATTAGACAAAGCCCAACATGATCTCTCAATGCCTTATCCACTATACCTCAATCACATTAATTTTCTTATGTTCATTTAACCCAACTAACTTGTTCACCTTTGCAAAATGCTGTTTCTTCTGTGCTCAGGTTTTTCCTCCTAGATCTCAAAGGACTGGTTCCTTATCATTCAAAAAGTAGGTCAAACATTACCTCCTGGTGGAAGCCTTTGTGGACCACCCTATTTATTTATTTATTTATTTATTTATTTTTATTAAGGTATCACTGATATACAGTCTTCTGCTCAGGTTTCACATGAGCAACACTGTGGTTATTACATTCCCCCATTATCAAGTCCCCACCACATACCCTCTTACCGTCACTGTCCATCAGCACAGTAAGATGCTGTAGATTCACTGCTTGTCTTCTCTGTGTGTTACTTCCTTCCCCGCACCTCACCTATATTATGTGTGCTAATTAATAATGCCTATTAATCTCCTTATACCTCCCTCCCCACCCAGAATCCCCAGTTCCTTTCACTTTGGTAACCATTAATTCATTCTTGGGTTCTGTGAGTCTGCTGCTGTTTTGTTCCTTCAGTTTTTGCTTTGTTGTTATATTCACAGATGAGTGAAATCATTTGGTACTTGTCCTTTTCTGCCTGTCTTATTTCACTGAGCATAATACCCTCTAGCTCCATTCACGTTGTTGCAAATGATAGGATTTGTTTTCTTCTTATGGATAAATAATATTTCATTGTATATACATACCAGCTCTTCTTTACCGATTCATCTACTGATGGACTCTTAGGGTGCTACCATGTCCTGGCTATTGTAAATGCTGCTGCAATAAACACAGAGGAGCATATGTCTTTATGAATCTGGGATCCTGTTTCCTTAGGGTAAATTCCTAGGAGTGGAATTTCTGGGTCAAATGGTATTTCTATTTTTAGGTTTTTAGGAACCTCAATATTGCTTTCCACAATGGTTGAACCATTTACATTCCCACCAGCAGTGTAGGAGGGTTTCCCTTTTTCCAAATCCTTGCCAGCATTTGTTGTTCCTTGTCTTTCAGATGTTGGCCATCCTAACTGGTGTGAGGTGGTATCTTGTGGTTTCAATTTGCATTTCTCTGATGATTAGCTATATAGAAGATCTTTTCATGTCGCTGTTGGCCATCTGAATTTCTTTTTGGAGAAGTGTCTGTTCAGATCTTCTGCCCATTTCTTAGCTGGTTTATTAGCTTTTTGTATGTAGAGGCATGTGAGCTCTTTATATATTTTGTATGTCAACCACTTATTGGATATGTCATTTATGAATATATTCTTCCATACTGTAGGATGCCTTTTCGTTCTACTTATGGTGTCATTTGCTGTACAGAAACTTTTTAGTTTTATATAGTCCACTTCCTAATTTTTGCTTTTGTCCCATGCCCAAGGAGATATGCCCATGAAAATGTTGTTCATGTTTATATTCAAGAGAGTTTTTGCCTAAGTTTTCTTCTAAGAGTTTTGTGGTTCATTACTTACATTCAGGTCTTTATCCATTTTGAGTTTACGTTTGTGATTGGAGTTAGACCATTATCCAGTTTCATTCTTTTACATGAAGCTGTCCAGTTTTGCCAACACCAGCTGTTGAAGAGACTGTCGTTTCCCCATTGTATGTCAATGGCTCCTTTATCATATATTAATTGGCCATATGTGTGGGTTTATATCTGAGCCCTGTATTCTTTTCCATGGACCTATGGGTCTGTTCTTGTGCCAGTACCAAATTGTCTTGATTACTGTGGCGTTGAGTAGACCTTGAAGTTGGGGAGCATAATATCCCCAGCTTTATTCTTCCTTCTCAGGATTTCTTTGGCTATTTGGGGTTTTTTGTGATTCCATATGAATTTTAGAACTATTTGTTCCAGTTCTCTGAAGAATGCTGTCAGTCATTTGATAGGGATTGCATTGAATCTGTAGACTGCTTTCGGTAGGATGGCCATTTTGACAATATTAATTCTTCCTACCCAAGATCATGGGATGTATTTCCATTCATTAGTGTTCTCTTAAATTTCTCTCAAGAGTATCTTGCAGTTTTTAGGGTATAGGTATTTGACTTCCTTGTTAAGGTTTATTCCTAGGTATTTTATTCTTTTTGATGTAATTGTAAATGGAATTGATTTCCTGATATCTTTTTCTGCTAATTCATCATTAGTGTTTAGGAATGCAACAGATTTCTGTGTATTAATTTTGTATCCTGCAACTTTACTGAATGCAGATATTAGTTCTAGTAGTTTTGGTGTGGATTCTATAGGGTTTTTTATGCACAATATCATGTCATCAGCAAACAGTGACAGTTTAAATTCTTCCTTTTCTTTCTTTGTGTTGTCTGATTGCCATGGATTGGACCTCCAGAACTATGTTGAATAAAAGTGGGGAGAGTGGACATCTTTGAATTGTTCCTGATCTTAGAGGAAAGGCTTTCAGCTTTTCAATGTTAAGTATGATTGTGGCTGTGGGTTTGTCATATATGGCCTTTATTATGTTCAGGTACTTGCCCTCTATACCCATTTTGTTGAGTTTTTGTCATGAACGGATATTGAATTTTGTCAAATGCTTTTTCAGCATCTATGGAGATGATCATGTGATTTTTGTACTTCTTTTTATTGATTCTATGGATGATGTTGATGGAGTTTTTAATGTACCATCCTTGCACCCCTGGGATGAATCCCAGTTGATCATGATGTATGATGCTCTTGATGCATTTTTTAATTCAGTTTGCTAATATTATGTTGAGTATTTTTGCATCTATGTTCATCACAGATATTGGTCATTTTTTTGTGGTGTCTTTGCCTGGTTTTGGTATTAGAGTGATTGCTGGCTTCATAAAATGAATTTGAAAGTATTCTCTCCTCTTCTATTTTTTGGAAAACTTTAAGGAGAATGGGTATTATGTCTTCTCTAAATGTCAGATAAAATTCAGCGGTGAAGCCATCTGGTTTGGGGATTTTGTTCTTGGGTAGTTTTTTGATTACTGATTCAATTTCATTGCTGGTAATTGGTCTGTTCAAATTTTCTCTTTCTTCCTGTCTCAGCCTTGGAAGGTTGTATTTTTCAGGAAAGTTGTCCATTTCTTCTAGGTTATCCAGTTTGTTAGCATATAATTTTTCATAATATTCTCTAATAATTCTTTGTATTTCTGTGGTGTCTGTAGTGATTTTTCCTTTCTCATTTCTGATTCTGTTTATGAGTGCAGATTCTATTTTTTTACTGGTAAGTCTGGCTAAGAGTTTATCTATTTTGTTTGTTTTCACAAAGAACCAGCTCTTGGTTTCATTAATTCTTTCTATTGTTTTATTCTTCTCAGTTTTATTTATTTCTTCTCTAATCTTTATTATGTCCCTCCTTCTGCTGACTTTGGGCCTCATTTTTTCTTCTTTTTCCAGGGGCATTGAGCTTTTGTTTTCCTTTGTATCCATACATTGCTTGATCTCTGTTTTAGTTTTGTCATTGATCCATTGATTATTTAGGAGCATGTTGTTAAGCCCCCATGTGTTTGTGAGCCTTTTAATTTTCTTTGTACAATTTATTTCTAGTTTCATGCCTTTGTGATCTCAGATGTTGGGTACAATTTCAATTTTTTTGAATTTGCTAAGGCTCTTTTTGTGGGCTAGTATGTAGTCTATTCTGGAAAATGTCCCATGTGCACTTGTGAAGAATGTGTATCTTGCTGCTTTTGGGTGGAGTGTTCTGTAGATGTCTGTTAGGTCCATCTATTCTAATGTGTTGTTCAGGGCCTCTGACTCCTTATTTATTTTCTATCTGGTTTATCCATCCTTTGGAGTGAGTGGTGTGTTGAAGTCTCCTAGAATAAATGCATTGCATTTTATTTCCCCCTTTCATCTGTTAGTATTTGTTTCACATATGTAGGTGCTCCTATGTTGAGTGCCTAGATATTTATAATAGTTATAACTTCTTGTTGGAGTGACCCCTTTATCATTATATATTTCTCTGTCTCTTGTTACTTTCTTTGTTTTGAAGTCTATTTTATTTGATGCAAGTATTGCAACTCCTGCCTTTTCCTCTCTATTGTTTGCATGAAATACCTTTTTCCATCCCTTCACTTTTAGTCTGTGTATGTATTTGAATTTGAAGTGTGTCTGTTGTAGGAAGCATACAGATGTCTCTTGCTTTTTTATCCATTCTGTAGCACTATGTCTTGATTCGTTCACTCAGTTCATTTACATTTATGGTGATTATCAATAGATAAGTACTTATTGTGACTGCAGGCTTTGGATTTGTGGTGATCAAACATTCAAGGGCAGGTTCTTTACTATATAACAGTCTAACTTAACTCACTTATTACACTCTTTTAAACACAATCTGAAGATTCTTTTTCTCCCTTCTTTTTCTTCCTCCTCCACTCATTATATGTTAGGTGTCATATTCTTCACTCTTTGTTTATCCCTTGACTGATTTTGTTGGTAGCTGATATAATTTTGCATTTGGTTAGTATTTAATTGGTCTACTTCCTTTACTGTGGTTTTATTTTCTTTGGTGACTGCTATTTAGCCTTAGGAGTACTTCCATCTGGAGCAGTCCTTTGGCATACACTGTAGAGATGGTTTCTGGGAGGTAAATTCCCTCAACTTCTGTTTATCTGTAATTATTCAATTCCTCCTTCGAATTTAAATGATAATCTTGTTGGATAGAGTATTCTTGGTTCAAGCACCTTCTGCTTCATTGCACTGAGTATATCATGCCATTCCCTTCTGGCCTGTAAGATTTCTACTGAGAAGTCTGATGATAGCCTGATGGGTTTTCCTTTGTATGCTGATTTCAGTCTCCCAGAGCCCTCTCTCTGGTGTTTGAGGCATTTTGGATTCAACAATGTTCTTCTGACTTTTCATAGACCTGGAGTGATGGGAGTGGTGTAGGCAAGTGGTGCCAGTGCCTGCTGGGAGGAAAAAGCCCTTTTCTTCTTCCCAGTTGCAGTGCCCATCTCCACTGTCAGTGCCAGTGATCTGCACACAGGGAGTGGCCTCTGGGTTAATCCCTTAAGCTGCCTTGGGTGGGCTGCCATCCTGCAGGCCTGTGTGATGCCAGGGATTGCAGGCAAGTGGTGTGGGTGTCTGCTGGGAGAACAAAGAACTTTCATGTTTCTCCACTGCAATGTCTGCCTCTTCAGTTAGGGCCCATTAGGCATATGCAGGGAGAAGCCTTAAACTGGTTAAGCTTTGTAGTTGCTGTAGGTGGGGCTGCCCTCTGTCTGTTCTGAAGGAATGGCAGAATCAGCGGGTTTTCAGGCAGGTGCCAGTGGGGAGGATAAAGCAGCAGACTGCTTATTGAAGAGAGGGACCTAGGGGCTGTATTGCCAGCCAGGGGTATGGAGTGCCTGAAGGTTCTGAAAGTTCCCAAACTGCTGGGCTGAGTGTGCCAGGAGGATTTTGTCCATCTGTTCCTTCTCCTAAACCCTTGCCCCTTTAGGAGCCCTCTCACTGTTGAGAAGTCTTTCAAAGTGCCCACCTTTCTTTTGTCCCAGGGCTGCTGGTTGTGGGAACCTGTTCACAGTATTAGTCTCTGCTTTCAGTTTTCAGCCCCTCTAATCTCCAGAACACCATGCAATGTGGGTTTGTGCTCCCAGAGTAGACTTTGAGGGGTGGGTATTTAGCAGTCCTGTGCTTCCACTCCCTCCCACTCTGATTCTTTTTCTCCAGCTAGTGAGTTGGTGTGGGGGGAGTGCTCTGTCCTACTGGGGTGCTGCTTTTTGACTTAACCTTTTTCCATGAGATGTTCACTTCTTTCAGATGTAGATTGGCTGGTCACTCTTTTAGAAATAGTTGTATTTGTCTTATTTTCATTATATATGTGGTTTTGGGAGGAGATTTCCACCTCACTTCTCACACCATCATATTTTTTCCCCTCTGAACCACCCTATTTATTATGACCACTTTATACCCTCCACCACTTATACTTGAAATTATCTTAATACTATTATTTGCTTTGTCTATCTGCTTTATTTATTTATTTGCTTATCTGTTTCCCTTCTCTAGAATATAATTTCCATGACAACTGGGAACTTTTATGTCTTATTCACTGCTGTATCCTCAGTACCCTGCACAGTGATCGGCATATAGAAAACACTCAATACTTGTTGATTACGAGGATGAAATAGCTATAAAGACATAGTGTAGAAATATGATTAGAAATAAACTTTGAAAACTTTCAGTTCAACTCCCAATCCAATGTTTACTCTATATCTATAGCATTACTAGCCAAGTTGATTATTCCTGATTCTGCTGGGATACTTCCAAGCAAAGGGAGTTTGTTACACCTTTGGGGTTCCCATTTTATCTATGAATAGCTTTGTGAAATGGTTAGTTGGAATTAACGATACCTTTCCTTGTTTCCCCTACAAAGTACCATTAAAATATCTAGACATTGTATATAAAACATAAGAATGCTGGTAAGCATCTTCAAAACCTGAGGGATAATAATTGATGATATCCCTGAGTTTTCATTTTGCCTGCATTTCCCAGACTGGATACTGGAGAAGGTGACAACCTAGAAACACCAAAGAGCAGAGAAAAGTCCCCAGGAAAGGTTTTCTCTCTTCTGCCAAAGGATCAGGAAAAGAGTAGCTGAGCAAGATAAAAAATATAAACAATAGCAGTTCTACTGCCAGCAAATACCACAAAACAAAACTGTGGCCCCATACTCACCTATTCTAGCAAAAGTCAAAAGGGGAACCTAGACTTCCATCCTTGCCATGCTATAATGAGGCACTCCCAACCCCTTTCCCCCATGGGTAATTTTTAAAAGAGATGAGGTGGGAGCGTGGACTTTCACCACTATCTAGTGGTGGTGCACCTCCCTGCCCTTCCTCCATTGCATTGCCAGTGAAGACCATGTGGGTACCCTGACCCTATAGGTTCTCTCATTCTTTCACCTTAGGCAACGGTAAACAAATATGGTTCTCCTCATTCCTCATGACAGGTCCTCAGGTACCTGAAGCTAGCAACTGATTTGTATCCAGTACAATCTGCTTCTCAAGTCTTTTCTTCTATAGGCTTAATACCCAGTTACTATAATGATTCCTAATAGGACATGAATTCAAGTCACTTCTGGAGTCAGGGTTTTCATCGTGTGAAACACTAAACTTTTCAATAGAACTTTGAAGGTGCGGTATTCCATATCTGATGCAATACCCTAAGCAGGAAGTTAGGGGAATTTGGAGATGCTTTGAATATATTAATACTAAGTATTGAATTGACATCTCTTTCTAACAAGGTAATTAAGGCAGGTTAGTATTATTGATATTGCAGAGCTCTAGGTTAGAAAAAGCACAGGGCTGATGGAAAGGAATGATGCAGGTAGTTGGGGAGGCACATCTAATAGGAACAGGTTAGTAAGGGGCTACCATCTGATTTCAGTGAAATTATTTTTTAGGTGATAAAACCTGGAATGAATTTATCCTCATCACTGGTGGTGATTAAGAAGAGGATGGATTAATTCAGTGGGGTGGTATAGATTAGATTTCATCATTAAATGGCAAAATGGTGTTAGATGTTCTTGAAGTTTGCTTCCAGCCTTAATGCTCTCACTTGATGGTTCTATCATTTATCATTCTATTGTCCCCGTTTCTTTTTTTCCGCCTAACTCCCTCTATAAGAAGGACCACACCAGTCAAATTCTGAGTGGAGGCAAATTCTGGCATGCTAAGATGCACCATCCCTTAAGATCCAATCACCAACGTCCAGATGATCATACCACTCCCATAAGATCCAATCACCAACTCCCCATAGCAGAACACATACTACCCCTAGTCCTTAAAAATGCACTTCTTCACCCACAAGCTGGTGCTCTATGCCTAGAGACAGCCACTCTCTCTTTCAGCCATTAAAATCTCTTGTGTGGGTTCGTAAGGTAGGGAGGGTTGCAGCGAGATACCCTTTCAATGGTGCCATGACTCGGATTGAGGCTCTCCCATTGACCTTGCTCTTCCTTCAGGAATTTGAGCTGTCTTGGGAGCCCTCACTCCCCTATCCTCCTCCATGAACCCACTTCCATCTCCCCAGTTGCTTGATCTTCCGCCCAACACTGGCCTCTGATTTGGTAAGTTTCCCATTGGGGTCAGCTTAAATGCCCCTGTGGAACCTGGGAAGTGACCTTTGAATGTCCAGCACCCCTGTGGTCTCCTCTGGGACAGGGGAACCCCCAGCCATGGCCTTCATGGCTACAGTTGATCCCCACAGTCGACCCTTCTCTGCCTCCACATGGTGATAATCTTCATTCACTGGGGTTTGGTCTCCCTTTATCTACTTGTAAACTCCTGGTACCAGGTACTGAAACTCCTCGGTGTTTTTCACCTCCAGTGCCTGGTTGGAGATGGTGACAACTCCCTCGCCATCTTCGGTCTTCTCCACAACCTTTCCTTATCACTCTGGGACACCATTGTGATCTGTGAATCATCTCATTCTCCAGAGTAACTGGCCCTTCCATCCCTGTGGACTTGGTGTTGGGAAGTTTACTCGATAATCTCAAACCCCTCCACCTTACTACTAACCTCAAACCTTTCAAACTTATTCGTTACTGTAATGAGGTTTGTCCACAATATTCCCTAGATAATCAGTCCAAGTGGATACCCAATAGCTCTTTAGATCCCAATATTCTCCTAGATTTATATAACTTCTCTGAGCATATGGGCAGGTGGAAAGAGATTCCTTATGTCCAGACTTTCTCCTACATCTGAAGCAAGCCCTCTCTCTGTCTCCCCTGCAATCCTAAACATCTATTACTCGCCCTAAAGTCTTCACCTTCCAACAAACCAGATCCCACTACATCCTCTGACTTTGACCCCACTGATGAATCCCCACCTTACCAACCCCAAATTCCTACAGCACCTCCTCTTCCTCCTCAACCACCCAGTCTTCCTGGTGCTGCTGAAGAAGCTGCAGAGCCTCCTCCTCCACACCTCCTCCTCCTCAACCCCACCCATGTCTCCCACCACAAGCTCCCATCAGCAGTGGTGTAGCAATGCCATCTCCTCAACTGCAACCAGTTCCCCTTCCATCCCGAGATCCCCTACTAAGTCCCCGAGTTACTCGCTCTCTTACCCAAATCATAGCCCCATTATGAGAGATAGCAGGCACAGAAGGCATTGTTAGGGTCCATGTCCCTTTCTCCCTCTCTGACCTGTCTCAAATAGAAAAGAGATTGGGCTCCTTCACCTCCAGCCCAGCCACTTATATAAAGGAGTTCCAATACCTAACTCAATTGTATAATCAAACCTTTCATTATTTATACATGATCCTCTCCAATACCCTTCTACCCGAGGAGTGCAGACAAGTCTGGGAACAGGCTAAAACTTATGCCAATGAAGTCCACCAAACCACACCCACTCACCCTATCAGTGCTGAGGCAGTTCTTGATAGAGTCCCCAATTGGGATGACAACACCCCTGGGGGAGTCATTAGCC
Organism: Phataginus tricuspis; assembly: GCA_029783875.1. Taxonomy (NCBI): domain Eukaryota; kingdom Metazoa; phylum Chordata; class Mammalia; order Pholidota; family Manidae; genus Phataginus; species Phataginus tricuspis. The sequence goes on along the minus strand of JAQQAC010016209.1, from coordinate 49,821,996 downwards.
AAGATCAATTTATCACTTGTCTCACAGTGGGTCTCAAGAAGTCAGCCAATAAAGCTATCAGTTATGAGAAACTCCAAGAAATTATGCAAGATGAAAATGAAATCCCCTCCATTTTCCTAGACCATCTAAAAGCCCTTCTACAATATACCAACTTAGACCCTGAAATCCCAGATGGGAGACAACTACTTATGACTTACTTTTTCTCCCAAAGCTTCCCTGAAATAAAGGCTAAACTTAAATGCCTAGGGAGGGGACCCTTGACTCCCCAGACAGAAGTCCTGGCAGTAGCCTTCAAGGTGTACAATGGAAGAGATGATAAAGCCCATAAACAAAAATACCAAATGATGGCTAAGGCCTTCCAGCCTGCCTCAACCACTGGTACCCAGTTAATCCCGCTTCTCAAGAAACAACCAGCAGGGCCTCCTGGTCCATGTTTTAAATGTGGCCTATTGCGACATTGGGCTAGAGCTTGCCCAAATCCCTGGAAGCCTCCTGGTCCATGTCCTAAATGCCATCAGGAGGGACATTGGGCTGTTGACAGTCCTCACACACTGAGATGTGCCAGCCCATCCAGTTCTAACAACCCACCTATAGACCTTCCAAGTCTGGCCACCAACGACTGAGGGGGCCCAGGACTCCCACACCCGGCTAAAAACGTCACCTTACAGGAGTCCAGGGTGATCACTGTGGTAGTGGGCAAGCCCATCTCCTTCCTATTAGATACCGGAGCTACTTACTCAGTCCTGAAGGAGTTCTGGGGGCCCACCTCCCTTTCACAGTCCGTTATAGTCAGGGTAGAGGGCATACCCTATCAGCCTTTACAATCTCCCATGCTTAACTGCCTCTTTAAGGGCATTGCTCTCTCTCATTCCTTTTTAGTAATTCCCCATTGTCCAGTTCCCCTTATGGGAAGGGACCTATTGTCTAAGCTAGAGACCTCCATCACCTTTACCCTTAGCCCATGCCTCAGCCCCGACTTGCCTTCAATCCCTTTTCTACTTGCTCTCCAAACCATCTCCCCTTTTCCCTTACCCCCTTGTCAAGTTAACCCCATAGTCTGGGATACCTCTACCTCCTCCATTGCCACCTGCCCACCCATGACCATGAAATTCAAAGACACTACCTCCTTCCCCTCACAATCTCAATACCCCTTACCTCTCAAAAGCCTATTGGGTTTACAACCCATCATGCAAGAGCCTATGAAAAGGCCTTTTGAGACCAGCCAATTCCCCTTACACACCCTGATACTGGCTGTCAAAAAACCTAATGGCTCTTACAGGCTAGTTCAGGATTTAAGGATTATCAGTGCAGCTGTTATTCCAATTCATCCAGTTGTCCCTAATCCCTATACTTTATTACCCACTATCCCCACCTCTTCTACTCACTTCTCCATCCTCAACCTCAAAGATGCATTGTTCACGATTCCCTTCCATCCCAACTCCCAAGACCTTTTTGCCTTTAAATAGACTGATCCCATCACCCAAACCTCCACTCAGTTAACCTGGACAGTCCTTCCTCAAGGTTTCAGGGATAATCCCCACCTCTTTGGCCAAGCCCAACACAAGGCCTCAAGTCCCTCACTCTCTAAGGCTCTGCTCTCCTTCAATATGTTGATGATCTCTTATGCAGCCCCTCCTTACAAACCTCTCAGCAAAATACTATTCTCCTTTTCAACTTTCTCTCAAAACACGGGTATTGGGTCTTGCCTTCCAAAGCCCAACTTTCAACCTCTGAAGTGACTTATTTAGGAGTTCTACTTACCCCCAGTCATAAAGCCATTACCTTAGACAGAAAAAAACTCATTATGTTTTGAGTACATACAAAAAATGAAATCCTCTCCTTTCTTGAACTCGCTGGGTTTCTCTGCTCATGGATTCCCAATTTCTCCCTCCTAGACACTCCCCTCCACTCAGCATCCTGAGGATTCACTTTGGAACCTCTCCTAACACCCATAACCAAGCCCTTTCATAAACTTCAACCAGCTCTTTTACAAGCCCCTGCTCTCCATCTCCCTGATTTCATGTGCCTCTTCTTCATGTTCATCTCAGAAAATCAAGGGTTTTCTCTGGGAGTCCTAGGCCACAGGTTAGGGCCCTCCTTTTCCCCCATCGCCTATCTTTTCAAAAGGCTGGACCCCACCATTCAGGGATGGGCCCCCTGTCTGCCTACTCTGGCTGCAGCTGCCATCCTCATCCAAGTTTCAAAGAAGCTCACTTTTGGATAACCCACCACTGTTCTTTCCCCTCACCATCTTTCCGAACTTCTCACCTACAAAGACTTACAAACTCTTCCCCCTTGTAGAATTCTGTCACTTCAAGTCACTCTGATTGAGGATACTGCCATCAAATTTGAAGTCTGCCCTCCCCTCAATACTTCTACCCTTCTCCCATGCCCTACCAAATTATGAGAAGAAATAAAATCTTCCTCTAACTCTCACAGCTGCCTACAAATCCTAGATGAGTTACTACCCTGTCCTTCTCATATCCAGGAGGGGGGCTCTCCCTCAAGCCACACATACTTGATTCACTGATGGCAATTCTTTTATCCATGAGGGTATCTATCAAGACAGATATGCCATTGTCTCCCTTGATCAAACCATTGAAGCAAAGCCCCTGCTCCCTAATACCACAAACCAGCAGGAAGATTTAATTGTCCTCACCCATGCTTTTACCTTAGCACAGGGATCTTCACTTACCATCTACACTGCTTTCATGTATGCCTTCTATATCTTACTCTCCAATGCAGCCATCTGGAAAGAAAGGGGACTCCTCATTACCAAGGGCAGTTCCATTACCACTGATAACTACATCATATAACTAATAGAGGCCTCATACCTACCAACTGCCATAGGCCCAGTACACTGCCACTCTCATCAATCAGATCAATATTCCATCACTCAGGGAAATAACAGAGCGGACAAAGCAGCCAAATGGGCAGCAATGACTTCTATGATGGGTGCACTCACTTCCATGTCTAATAACCCTTCTCCCATAGACTCCAAATCACCTTCTACTAAGGCCATACTTTCCTATTTACATAACCTATTTCATCATAATCTCCAATCTTTACAACACTTTGTTAAAACCCACCTTCCTCTCTCCTCTTCAGACATTGCCTTTCTGAAAACACCACCTCATGCGAGAGCTGCCAAAAACTCAATCTTAATTCACCTTCTCAACCTCCCTCCTTTACCAGTCATCAAGCACAGGGACTTATTCCTGGGACAGACTGGCAGCTCGATTTCACTCATATTCCCTCAGTAAAATGCTACTGATACCTTCTAGTACTGGTAGACACATTTTCAGGTTGGGTCGAAGCTTCTACAACTAACAAAGGAGCTCAGAGAGTTTATACCATTTTGTTATCAAAAATCATCCCTTGTTTTGGAATACCTACTTCCTTACAATCAGACAATGGCCAGGAATTTATCTCCCAAGTTTCCCAGACAACTGCTAAAGCTCTTAATAGCCCCTGACATTTCCATATCCCATACCACCGACAATCCTCAGGTAAAGTGGAGAGAACCAACTGAACTCTTAAGTTCATCCTTACCAAACTATCCACAGAACTCCATCTCAACTGGACAAAGATTCTCCCTTTAGTCCTGCTCCAACTCTGGGCTCTACCCACAAAACCTACCTCACTTTCTCCTTTCAAGCTCATGTACAGCTGCCCTATGCTTCCCCCAGGTCTTAACTCTCAGCCCTCCACTCTTCCTTCTCATCTTATGCCTCCACTACTCCAACACATCCTCTCTCTACTATGGTCCCATACTGACCTCTACATGCCAAAACCTCACCATCCTCCTGCTCCTACTTTTTATCCACCCGGAGATTCAGGCCTCCTCTCTTCTCCTAACCAGATACCATCACCCTTAACTCCCAAAAGGCAGGGATCCTATCAAGTGGTCCTATCCATTCCTACTGCAGTCAAACTTACAACATTTCCTCACTGGATCCACAACTCCCATATAAAACCCTTTATCTCATCCTGCCCCACTTCCTCTGAATCTCCCACAGATTCCTACTCCTCCATCCCAGTGGGACCACTTACACCTTCAACTCAACAAACTACAAATCCTCCAGTAAGCTACTCTACAACCCAAACAGGACCTCTCTTAATCCAGTTTTCATCTCGGCCTACATCTCTTCCAGCCATCCCAAAACACCACACCCCCGAAGATACAAAAGGATAAGTACAACACCTACATAATTTTACTCATTTTCCATGAGCCCAAACTTGCATAACTTTGCTCATTTCCTAGTCATCTACTAGAAGAACTTCCCCAATACTTACCCTCTACCCCCTTACATATAATAATTCAATATTTATGGCTGCAGGGAACCCTTTCACACTTCTCCCCAAACAAAATCACTACCTTTTCCTCATGCATTCTCTTACTTCAAGCCTTATTCTTTTAATAACACTTAGTCACTCAACTTCTAACCCTATGGCTCAAACCCTTCCCACATACCTCAATCAAACAATCTCTCACACAGCCCAAGTCATCCAAACTTTTAATGGAACTATCCAACCCCCTGGCTGGGTCTGTCTTCACCCTTCTCAGTTAGCAGACTCAGCAACCACTGCTCCCTTAACAGCTTGGATCAATACCTCAGCAGGACTTCACTTCACCAAAACAACTAACCCCAGAGGCACAGCCCTAGCTGAGGGATCTGACATCAGACTACTGGGAGCACTAAAAAGCATTAGACAAACTTTGAAAGTCCACCAACTTCCCCAACAAGCTGTTATTGGCCCATCCCAAAGTAAACTTTATATGACCCATCCTGCCCCGTTATGCATTTCTCGAGCCCAACAAGACCACTATATTCCAGTAGGCTCTCTAGATCCTTCCCTCTGCAAACACATTCTCCAACTCCTTCCACCATCAAACCACCGCAATACTAACAATCTGGGAGCTCTCTTAAGGATCCCTGGATATCACCTTTTCCAAGCCAGTCTAAATGCCACCACATCCCAATATTGCCAAGACAGGAAAAGACCCCCTAAAGGACACTCCCCTAGCCCATAGGAGAAACCAAGAATGCAAACAACTTGATATACCCAAAGGTAGAATCTTCTTAAACCAAAAATATGCAGCTCTCAGCCAAAAAAGTGGAGCCAAGATACAACCAACTTCACCTCTATCCCCTCTAACAGTTGTAACATTAAGCTCCTCTTTTAAAATATGGCATAAATTCGAGGCAGTCCAACATTTATTTCCCAGGACCCCCCCCCCAGATCTCCTCTTATACCGCTTTGACCTCATAGGATGTCTATCCTTGGAAACAGGCATCTTTTGGGTAGGTGGAGATAAAGCATGTTTGCTTGCCAACCAACTGTACTGGGATTTGTACTTTAAGTCTCCATACTCCCACCCTTTCCTTAGCCACACCTGACCCACCCATTCCTGTCTCCTCTGTAACCCACATCAGAGCACGCCATGCCATGCAATTAGTCCCTCTAATTGCTACCCTAGGAATAATCACAGGTACCAGAACAGGGATTGGAGCTCTAGGAATATCCCTTTCAGGATTCGCTAAACTATCAGGGGAACTCGCAAAGGGACTAAAAGAAGTCTCTAACCAATTAGAATACCTACAAGATCAAGTAGACTCACTAACCTCAGTTCTCCAGAACTGCAGAGGTCTAGACCTCCTTACAGCTGTGAAATGCGGCATATGTGACCTACTCCAAGAACAATGCTGCTTCTACACCAACAAACCCGGTCTCATCCAGGATGGTGCAAAACATCTCCACAAACAAGCCTCCAAACTTCTAGAAAACTACCTTAACAGTCCGTTCCCTTACCCCTTCAATTGGCTCCTGCCCCTCCTAGCCCCTATAACCTTTATTATTCTTCTTCTCCTTTTCCTTCCCTACTTCATTAACCTATTCCAAAAATTCATTCAAAATCAAATTTTGAAAAGTTCTAACCATACTGTCAATCAGTTACTCCTCCAGGACTATCAAAGCCTTCTCACGAAGAATAATGAAACCAGCCATGATGACATCATGAATCATCTCAAGATGTCTGCCCTTCCAACTCTATAGCAATTGCCTCGCCAACCCCAGAATTTGTGCCCCATTTCAGCAGGAAGTAGCTAGAGAATGAGATTCTATGCACAGTTCCCCAGAGGCCCCTATTAAGAAAAGAAAAAGATGGGAATGAAGGTAAATTCTGGCACGCTAAGACACACCATCCCTTAAGATCCAATCACCAATGGCCAGGTGGTTGCAGCACCCCTTAAGATCCAATCACCAACATCCCCATAGCAGAACACATCCTATCCCTACTCCTTAAAAGCACACTTCCTCACCCACAAGCTACTGCTCTCAGCCTAGAGACAGCCACTCTCTCTTTCAGCCATTAAAATCTCTTGCATGGGTTTGTGCCTCCCTGAGTTATTTCAGGGTAGTGAGGATCAGCGAGATACCCTTTCACTGAGTATTAAGGGGTTCTCATGTCTTTGACTCCTGCTGTTGCCTGACCCAGTTTCTCAGTCAGTGGGCATGGATTCTGAATCAGTATGTGCTGAGTCTCTGGAAAATCTAATAGGTAGATTAAAATGTAATATGTACAAAATGGCACACTTTATTCCCTACCTCTATAAATTTACTCTGCCCCCAGTCATCTAACCTGAATAAATGGCATCAGCATTCATCTACTTGCTCAGGCCTAATACACAGAAGTCATCCTTGATTCCTATTTTTCCCTCACTCCCATGCCCAATCCAGTAGCAAATCATCTAAATCTTACCTCCAAAGCAAATGCAGAATCCAATCATTTCCTAATACTTTAATACAAGTACAAGCCAAAATTATTTGTTGCCTGGCCTAGTGCTATAACCACCATCTAGATTGTCTCCTCATATCCACTCCTGCACCATAATGTCCATTGTCCACAGAAAAAGCAGAGTAGTATTTTAAAGTGGAATTCATATCATGTCTACCCTCAGACCACAACATTCCAGTGGCTTCTCATCACACTTAGAATAAAATTGAAACTCCTTACCATGGCCAAAAGACACTACATGATCTACCACATGCCTGTCTCTGACCTCTGTTTCTGAGACTGGCATTCTTGTAATTCCTTGAACAACCCACTTTTAATCTTTTGCCCCTCTTATTTCACTCAGCCTGAAACACTCTTTCCCCAGACCTTTTCATGGTTTGATTCCCAGCATCATACAGGTCACTGCTCAGATGGCACTGGCTCAGAAGTGGTCTTCCCTGACAATCCTTTCTGAAATAGCCAAAGCCCATCATATACTCTTTCCATAATTTATTTTTCATCCTAGTGCTTATCAATACTTAAAATGATATTGTATGTTTGTCATTTGTTTCTTTTTGTCTCAAGTCACACTTATGATAGTTATCCTCTGTTCACTATCTCCTCTGTCATAGATGTATAACAGATTTCAAGTTGAGATTAGACTCCCAACATCTTCTTTTCTATTAAGGGTAAGATATGGTGAACAGAAAAAAAATCTATTTGAAGCCACTGTCACACACTAAAGGTGTCTTAAGTAGAGTTCTTCACAACTTGTGTAATATGTTAGGTTTAGAAGGCACAGCAATTGCAGGACTATTATTTCATAAAAATTGCAAGGGCAAAGTCATGTTCACAATATCATGTTAACATGTTTTCTTAATGTGGTACTGGACTCGGTCCAGGAAAAGACTAATGTTTGGAAAGATGTGCTTACTTCTTAGGTAAATAATGACGAAATTATCCATGGCTTTCACTGGCAGTGTGAGCAAATTGGCATCATAACACACACCACTCATACATAGGACTCGGGTCCACCCCTTTTTCTTTGGGGTAGATCAGCTAAGAAAGTAGTTTTCATTATCAAATCTGCCAAAATCTGAGGTACTAGAATTTGAAAAGAAAAGCAAAAGCAAAACAAAACATAAACAAAATACAAGCAAAGGAGATATGGAAGAAGTAGGATGCCAGAACTAAGTCTGTTGAAGAAGCGGGCTCTAAAAGCAATAGGAATAAAGAGATAGGAGAGAAAGTGAGGGTGGAACAGAAGGAGCATCTATTTGGGACATGTGCCTGCAGACATAAGTGGTAAGGCTTCCTTACATTGAGTAGTGCAAGTAAATTAGAAAGTTGTTCCATCAAAGTGTCCTATAAGATACTCTGAACTCTGAAATTCAGCACATTTACCTCTTCTTTGTCAAGGGTGTGTTTGGTCAAGGGAAAATGGGTAAGGCAGGAGGTACTGGGGGTGAGGGTTGTTTTAGAAGAGATGACATTCAGGCTATACTCAGGAGTTCTAGGTGGCATTACCATTGAGTATCTCTAGTTGTGAAGAGGCCTGTTGATCACTAGCTAGAGAGAAATAACTGACCAAGTGATGACTAATGCTATCCACCCACTACCCCCACCAAACAGCTCATCTATAGGGTAACAAGGAGCATCCTAGGAGATTTAAAAGAAGAGATTTCACTTCATTCAATAAAAAGATATGAGGTAGAAAGATGATAGATTGGTATTCACAATTATTGAGCACTTACAAACACGTGATTATTACAAACACTCTAGAAACAATATTACTAACATATTTCAGATGAAGAAATCTGATTAGATCCACACAGCAGGTAGGTAACTCAGAGTTTGAACTCATAATTATCCTCAGTAAAGCCCATGCCCTTTCTATATATTCTAATCTCTTTTAACTACTGATTGGTAACAGCCAAGATACTGTACTTGGAAGAGGAAAGGATTTTCCATCAGAAACACCTGGTTCCAAACCCTATTTTACGTACTTTCCAGCTTAATGACCTTAGACATGTCACTTGTCAAGTCTTAGCAATATCATCCACGAAGCAAGAATATGGGATCTGTCTCATGGTGTCATTCTATTAAATTAAACAATGCTTATAAAGGGTATAATAAAGCACAGAGTACATACTACATCCTTAAAAATGGCAGGTAGTTTTACTACTATTTTCAAAATATATCTGGCATAACATATAATATATGTGTCTTGCCAGTGGGTTTCAGCCCCAGGAAAGTTGACTATGTATTCAATGTGACAAAAGAAATGAGAGTAGAACATTCTTGAGGTAAAAGCATTTATACCTGGCTTGTGTTCCCGGTGGTAGGTCGAGCACTAGAGTTACGTTGGCATCCAACAGTTTGCGAGTCTGTAATCCTCCTTTGTCTCTGGTCCACCCAGAGCACTGGGCCGAGTTCTTTACACAGTGATTCAGTCAATAATAGCTTATTGCCTATGGATGTGGAAGCAGTAGCCTAGCAACAGGCCAGTTACGTCATCAAGCAGTTTAGGTTCAGTGAGGATCCTGGCCATAGGAATTCCAAATTTCCCCACACTACAAGCCTCCAGGATTCTCATCTCACAATATACACACTCTCAATCTTCCACTATGGTCCCTGTGCAAGAAAGCTAGAGCACTGTAACCAGATTCTACAACAGCAACAGAAGATAAGAAAAACTTAGAGATAATAACAAAAATTAAGATGCAACAATATTTTGATACAGGTAACAAAAATTAAAATAATCCTCAAGCCAAATCAAGTTCCCAATCCACAAAGACATTAGGGGAGATAAAACACATGTTTTAATGACACTAACATAGGCAAATCTTGTCCATCAGGTAGGACGCATGCAAGAGAGTGGCCTGTGATAGGACAGTAGCAGGAAGGGGGTACCTTCCAGGTCTAGTATACCATACTTTTACTCCTTTCCCCATGGGCGTTACTGAAGGGTCTATATATAGTGCTGCTGGAGGTGCATGCACTGGCCATAATGATAAAATAAAACTCCCTGGTAAGATACTCCTACCTTCTGGATGTTCAGGATACACTACTGTGACCTTTGGGGTCCATTCTGCTGTTATTCCAGGAATACACAGGAGGCCAGCTTCTAGGCATTGTACCCAAGGTGCCAGGAGAGCCAGCCATCATTGGTCCATGTGTCGAAAGGTCCAAGGCCATATCCACTCAATGGAGTCTCTGGGGTTCAGTGCAGTTGGTACTGGCAGCAAGATAATATTCTGGTGGCCAACCTTGGCTTCAGTGATTCTTCCTTGGTTTGCACTTGCAGTTGTATAGGGGAGGCGGCAGTATGTGTTAACATGTCTACGGGGCTCAGAGCTCCCTTTTGGGGTCTCTCATTCAAATGCCATAGCACGGTCCATAAGCGGACTGACCTACCCCGAAGACTATTGGTATCTGACTTTAATTCGTATTTTAACAAGCCATTGTGCCTCTCTATCATTCCTTCTGCAGTAGGACTGTATGGCCCATGAAACTTCCATTTGATTCCCAACTGTCCCACCCATTGTTGCAGTGCATGTCCAGTAAAATGGATGCCTTGACCACTCTCAATTACCTGTGGTCAGCCATAGGTGGCAAAGAGATGCTCCAGGCCTCTTTTGTTTGTCTGCTGGTCTGCACAACAGGTAGGAAAAGCAACCAGAGGTCCAGTAGCTGTGTCCACACGTCATGGCATACCAGTATCCCTCTGACACAGGTAGAGGCCCAATATAGTCTATATGCCACCTGACAAGGGATATCAGCCCCTTAGCTATTGTCCCATGTTGCTCTGGAATTTGCTGTAAGTACCTTTGGAGCACACGACACACTCCTGCCGGGCTTTACTAACTTCTTCAAAGGTCAAAAGCAAGCCCCACTGATGGGCTACAGCCCACATTGTCTTTTGTCCCACATGCAACAAATGCTGATATAACCACTGGGCTACATCAGAGGCAGGCTTTCCTTCTAACAAACACATCTGGGCCAATTTATCTGATTCATCATTTCCTGGGGATGCCAGTGACAAATGACCTGTCATGATATACTGTAACTGTTTTAGTCTGACCACAGGCCCATAAGTCTTGCCACAATTCTTGTCCACAAATGGGTTGGTGACCCACTAGCCAGTTGGCATGGTACCATGTTGGTAACCATAGGGTCAAGCTCCAATAGACAGCCAAGCTGTCAGTTCATAGAACTATAGGGGAGGGCTCCTGGCTGATCAAAAGCCACACTACCTGCAACTCTGCCCATTGACTGCTCTCCCCCTCATCATCTTCCATCCATATATTCTCAGTCTTAGAATGGAAAGCTACAGCCCTCCTTTTGGGGGCTGCACATGGCTGGAGCAGTCTGTGTACCATGCATCTTTGGGTATAGGGGCTCTTCTCTCCATATAAGGGCTCTCTGCTACTAATGGTTTTAAAGTAAATTCTTCCCGCTTTTCACTAGTATATGTCACTGGCCCCAATAAGTGTTAGAGTTCTTCGCTCAAGGGACTACCAGAGATGGCACTACACTGCTGTAGGTAGGCACCCCACTTGGCCATTGTATGCGTTTTTCTCATTCCACTCCATGGCTTCTGGGTCAAGTCTTGTACTCACCCCAAGATGGGATATGTTGTTATTACCTTTATTGAGGCCACTCCAGTGATGGGTTCTGCATCCAGCAAGGTGTGATACATGGCAGCCAGTTGTTTTTCTATCAAAGTGTATCATACTCTTCCCCTTTCCAGACTTGTGACCAGAATTCAATGGGTTGGGCAAGTTCGTTCAAGCCACTGCCAGAGACCCCAGGCATAACCATCTTCAGTCACATGAACATCCAGCTCACCCGGCCTTGATTGGTCTATCGCACTCAAGGCCTGCATGGCCTTGAGTCCCTGTTTTGCTGTAGTAAAGGCAGATGCACATGTCTCATCCCAGTCCCACCTGACGCCATTTTGTACCAACTTATAAAAGGTCTTCAGAATTTTTGCCAAGTGCAGGAAAAACACTCTCCAGTAGCCTAGGAGACCCCCAAACTCCTGTAACAATGGTAGAGTTGTAGGGGTATCAAAGGCCTGGACTTTATCTATGACTGCATGTGGTATAACTTCAGTCTTACCCGACCAGACAACCACCAAGAATATGAGGGACAAACCAGGTCCCTGAACCTTGGTACTGTTCACAGCCCATCCTTTCTCCTGTAGATGTTGCAGCAGTTTAGGTGCTGAACCTTCTAGATCTGAAACAAAATCACATGTGAGCATGTTATCATCAATATAATGGTACAGCTGCACTGTTGATGGTTTTTCCCATGTAGCCAAGTCCTGGCTTACAGGTCCATGACAGATGGCGGCATTGTGGAGGTATCACTGTGGAAGGATAGTGAAAGCCCATTGCCATCCTTCCCATGTGAAGGCAAATTTTCATGACTTTCCTGCTCAATGTCAATGGAAAAGAAGGCATTAGCAAGATCTACCACATAATGGTATGTTCCTAGTTCCTATGATACCTGAGGGTATCCATAAGGTCTGCAATAGAGGGGACAGCAGCATGCATAGGGAGTATGACTTTATTCAATTTTCTCTTATCCATGGTCATATGCCAGGAGCCATTTGGATTTTTTACTGGCCACACTGGGGAATTTGTATTGTTTGGTATTAGTCACCCTCTGAGGCACAGGCAAAGCTATGGGCAGGTGCCTAGCATGTCCCCTCAGAATTGCCTTCACCACACATACTCTCAGTCTGAACTCACCTGCAGTGGTCTGCAACCATAGACCCTGCAGGATGTTAATCCCAAAAATATACTCAGGGATAGGAGATATATACACGGAATACTCTTTTGGGGGTAGACGCCCTATTCCAAAAGGATTTGGGCTTTTTTCATTCTGATAGCCTTACCCCCATATCCATCTATGATAGTGGGAGTCCCAGGGAACCACTCAGGGTTACCATGAATCAGTAAACATTCAGCCCCTGTGTCCACCAGGGCCAGGTCACATTGTATGTTCACTGGGGACCAATGGATAGCTATTTCAACAAGTAGCCTCCAGTTCCCCCCCAGGTCCCTCAGGGAAGGTATCTTGACCTTCCCCTCAATAGAACCGTGTTCCCCTATCATCTTACTGTGTGGGCTTGAGTGAGGTGGGCTCACTCTCCAGCAAAGAGTCTTGTAAACACAAAGGCCGGACTTGTGTCTCTGTCTCTGACCTCTGCCTGTTTGTTATTAATCCATGGAACTGCTCTGGTTTCAGCTGTTGCCATAATTCCAGTAATATTCTATTTGACTTCCCGTCAAATTTCCTTCCATCTGTTCCTGCTCATATTAAATCAACCCACATCTGGGTCCTCATAACCTTCATGGGGCCCTTTAAATTCTTCTTGTGAGTAGCAGGCCTTATTTATTTCCATGTTCTCATTGCTTCAGCCTCTTGTAAGTCTGCTACTGTATGTGTAACCTCATTTACACTTATGGGCTGCCCTAAGTGAGGGGCAAGAATGAGCACAAGATACCTAAAGAGGGATATGGGAGCTGTTTCAAGCACAATATTCTCATCCCTGCAGTAAAAGGCTTCTCATATGGGCCATGATTCTCTGGACTATAGATGGCATTTTTTATTCCTTGCTCCTGTAAGACCTGTTGGGGTTCAGCATATGTCTGCCATTTAGCAGAAGAGGATGGTAGATCACCCTGATTGGGCCACACAGCATGAAGTGCAGCCATGAAGCAACTGAGAATGGAGTAATTTCCTGGGGTCTGATGTGCATTTTGTATTCACTGCCTCAAGGCAGGCTGAACTGTCAAGGAAGCCAGTTCTCCCATCTTTGATACAGACAGAACAATTCCATCCACTCTTATGTCCCACACACACAGGAACAAAGCTGGTATTGACTCCAAGTGCTTCTGCCTAAACCAGGAGCCCAAATCCACCAGCTCAGCCTGAGTATAGGGGCAGAGCACAGAGCGTTCCATGATCTGGGGAGGGGGCTGCACCTCTCCTCTGGTAACCCTCGGTTGCTGCGTCTCTATCTTCTTTACAGTCACTGGGCATGCTTTCAATAGAGGAGGTGTCAGTGCCCCTGGCACCACCACTTCATCCTTCCACAGCTCCTCCATTTTCAGGGCTGATGGCACCTTTCTCTCCAAACCCCTGAGTGCCTTCTCTGCTACATCCTATACCTTTTCTACAGTGCCTCGCAGCAATTATAGCTCAGTCTTCAGCAGCTCTCTTACCTTCAACTCAGTGCATCACAGCTGGTGTTCTCATGCTGCCATTTCTTTTGTCTCTTTCAGGAGCTTGTTCTTTTCATATGTAGACTATTTTAATACTGTGAGAAGCAGCCAACCCATAGTCCCCACTGTCTCACCGGCATTCTGTTTTTCCAAAGACCTATTTACTATACCAAGGTCTACCCCTACTGCCTCACATATCACTTCCACTTGCCTCTGGTCCTGGGGTGGGGCCCAGTCCTCTATGAGGCAAGCCACCTCATATCACATATCCATTCACAGGGGCAGCCCGCTGAAGCACCCCTCCCATAAGGGCAACCTGTCATTTTCCTTGGTCAACAATGAACCCTGCTGACTTCGCCAATTGTATTGTCAATGGGTTTCAGCCCTGGGCATGTTCGCTATGGATTCAATGTGACCAAAGAAGATGACAGCAAACGTTCTTTGGGGTGAAAGGGTTTATTACCCGGCCTGTTCTCCCCACGATAGGTTGAGCACTAGCATCTCTGCCTCTGCCCAGAGCAGTGGGCTGAGCTCTATATATAGTGAAACAATAGCTTATAGCCTATCAGTGTGTAAGCAGTAGCCTAGGAACAAGCCAGTTACATCATCAAGTCGTTTAAGTTCAGTGAGGATCCTGACCATAGGAACCCCAACTTTCCCCACACATAGACAGTGATTTAATGGTAGTTAATGTAATCAAGAGTTTCATTGTCAGAACAGAGGCTGTGTTTAAATCTTGATGTTGCTACTTCCAAACTATATATATATCCTTAGTTAAGTCACTTAACTTCTTAGATCCTTAATCTGATTAACTTAAATAGGGCTGTATATAGGTGTAACTCAAGATTCCTTTGAGAATCTGCTAATTCAATAAAGTACTTAATATAGTCCTATCCACTCAGTTGATGCTTAAAATGATACGTATTGCTGTTTGTTACTGGAAAGAGGATGCATTAACAGACTTCAGAGTTTATATCATATGCTGTTGGAAGCTTTCCTGCAGGGTTGAAATGACCACTAATTGTTTTTTGGTGTTGAAGAGTGGATTCTCAAAAGGCCTAGGGGAACTCTAAGCTTAATTAGGCTGGTTTTCCTTAGGTGGAGGGTTGGGGTTAAGGAGATGAATGTTGTCACAGGGAAGTGGAAGGAAGTGGTTAGGCAGCGCATGCATGGGGTTATTGCTGGAGAATGTTAAAGTCTCTTAAAGTAAACTCACAGGCACAGTAATTTGAGAAGGAATCAAAGTAGAGGGAAGGTGTCTTGCCAATGGGTTTCAACACTGAACAAGTTCACTATGGATTCAGTGTGACCAAACAGTAGAACGTTCTTGGGGTGAAAGGGTTATACCGACTTTATTTCCATGATGGCAGGTCAGTCACTAGCATCCGTCCACTCAGAGCAAGTTTGCATGCAGCAAGCTGGTCTCTGCTTCTGGGTCTCTCTACAAAACAGCAGTCTCAGTCTCTGTCCTCAGCACTGCCACCACTCAAGCCTCTGCTCTGCTCTCCTGCAGCCTTGCAGCCATGCCACCATGTCACCCAGAGCACTGGACAGGGCTCTTTACATAGAGTCAATAACAATGTATTCCTGACACATGGGCAGTGAGCTAGCCAACCAGGGCCAGGTGAGAATCCTGGCCACAGGAACCTTGACTTTATCCACAGAAAGTCCCCCCATAGTGGGAGAAATTCAGACATCTTTGTGGGTAGAAAGGCTGGACACAAGAGGGAAGGAGAATAATAAAGGTACCAGTAAAAGAGGGGCTAAAAATAAAGCATAGCTCATTTTTGACCAGGAAGAAGGAAAAGGCTCATTCTTTCCTACTCTCCTCTAAAAGGAAAGGCAGGGATGGCTGGAGAGAGAGAGAACCTTACAGGCTTAGGGAAAGAGATGGGAGGACTTCATACTTAACAGCATCTGTTTTCTCAACGAAAACATTTTCTGGACTGATAACTAGGTGCCAAAGTAGAGACGTTAAGGAAAAGGTAGAAGTTAAAATAGCTGTGAAGGGTGAATGCAAAGAACCTTTGGGAAGGAAAGCAAAGATTTCACTAAAGAGTGCTTTAGAACAAGTGGTATTCAAACATGAACAAACATCAGACAAACCCTGGAAGGGTTGCTGAAATAGATTTCTGGTCTTTATTTCTGAATGATTAGGTTGAATTGAGACTAGATAATTTGCATTCAAGCAAATTTGCAAGTGATAATGATTCTGCTGGTTGAAGTCCTGAATGAAAATTCTTTTTTTCTTTAATTTTGGTATCATTAATGTACAATTACATGAGAAACATTATGGTTACTAGACTCCCCACATTATCAAGTCCCCACCACATGCCCCATTACAGTCACTGTTCATCAGCATACTAAGATGCTATATATACTTGTCTTCTCTGTGCTATACTGCCCTCCCCATGATCCCCCCAAATTATGTGTGCTAATCATAATGCCCCTTTTTTATCTTTATCCCTCCCTCCCCCCTCCACAATCCCCAGTCCCTTTCCCTTCTGTAACACTAAGTCGATTATTGGCTTCTGTGAGTCTGCTGCTTGTTCCTTCAGTTTTTCTTTGTTCTTATGCTACACAGATGAGTGAAGTCATTTGATATTTGTCTTTCTCCGCCTGCCTTATTTCACTGAGCATAACACCCTCTAGCTCCATTTATATTGTTGCAAATTGTAGGATTTGTTTTCTTATTATGGCTGAATAATATACCATTGTGTATATGTACCACATCTTCTTTATCCATTCATCTATTGATAGACACTTAGGTTGCTTCAATTTCTTGGCTATTGTAAATAGTGCTGCGATAAACATAGGGGTGCATATATCTTTTTCAAACTGGGCTGCTGCATTCTTAGGGTAAATTCCTAGGAGTGGAATTCCTGAGTCAAATGTTATTTCTAATTTTAGTTTTTTGAGGAACCTCCATACTGCTTTCCACAATGGTTGAACTAATTTATATTCCCAATAGCAGTGTAGGAAGGTTCCCTTTTCTCCACAACCTCACCGACATTTGTTGTTGTTTGTCTTTTGGATGTTGGCCATCCTAACTGGTGTGAGGTGATATCTCATTGTGGTTTTAATTTGTATTTCTCTGATGATTAGTGATGTGGAGTATCTTTCATGTTCCTGTTGGCCATCTGAATTTCTTCTTTGGAGAAGTGTCTGTTCAGATCATCTGCCCATTTTTTAACTGGATTATTTGATTTTGTTTGTTGAGGTTCATGAGCTCTTTATATATTTTGGATGTCAACCCTTTATCGGATATGTAATTTATGAATATATTTTCCCATGCTGTAGGATGTCTTTTTGTTCTCTTGATGGTGTCCTTTGCTGTACTGAAGCTTTTCAGTTTGATATAGTCCCACTTGTTCATTTTTGCTTTTGTTTCCTTTGCCTGAGGAGGTATGTTCATGAAGAAGTTGCTCATGTTTATGTCCAAGAGATTTTAGCCTATGTTTTTTTCTAAGAGTTGTATGGGTTGATAACTTACATTCAGGTCTGTGATCCTTTTCGAGTTTACTTTTGTGTATGGGGTTAAACAATTATCCAGTTTCATTCTCTTATATGTAGCTGTCAAGTTTTCCAAAACCAGCTGTTGAAGAGGCTGTCATTTCACCATTGTATATCCATGGCTCCTTTATCATAAATTAACTGACCATATATCTTTGGGTTAATATCTGGACTCTCTATTCTGTTCCACTGGTCTTGTGTCTGTTCTTGTGCCAGTACCAAATGGTCTTGATTACTGTGGCTTTGTAGTAGAGTTTGAAGTTGGGAAGTGATATCCCCCCTGCTTTATTCTGCCTTCTCAGGATTGCTTTGGCTATTTGGGGTCTTTTGTGGTTCCGTATGAATTTTAGAAGTATTTGTTCCAGTTCTCTGAAGAATGCTTTTGGTATTTTGATAGGGATTGCATTGAACCTGTAAATTGCTTTAGGCAGGATGGCCATTTTGGCAATACTTATTCTTCCTACACAAGACCATGGGTTGAATTTCTATTTTTTAGTGGCCTCTTTAATTTCTCTTAAGAGTGTCTTGTAGTTTTCAAGGTATTGGTCTTTAATTTCCTTGGATAGGTTTACTCCTTGGTATTTTATTCTTTTTGATGATGTTGTGAATGTAATTGTTTTCCAGATTTCTCTTTCTGCTAGTTCATCATTAGTGTATAGGAATGCAACAGACTTCTGTGTATTAATTTTGTATTCTGCAACTTTGCTGAATTCAGATATTACTAGTTCTTGTAGTTTTGGAGTGGATTCTTTAGGGTTTTTTATGTACAATATCATGTCATCTGCAAATAGTGGCAGGTTGACTTCTTCCTTACCAATCTGGATGCCTCTTATTTCTTTGTTTTGCCTTATTTCCATGGCTAGGACGTCCAGTACTATGTTGAATAAAAGTGGGGAGAGTGAGCATCCCTGTATTGTTACCAATCTTAGGTGAAAAGCTTTCAGCTTCTTGCTGTTAAGTATGATGTTGACTGTGGGTTTGTCATATATGGCGTTTATTATGTTGAGGTACTTGCCCTCTATACCCATTTTGTTGAGAATTTTTATCATGAATTGATGTTGAATTTTGTTGAATGCTTTTTCAGCATCTATAGAGATGGTCATGTGGTTTTTGTCCTTCTTTTTGTTGATGTGGTTGATGATGTTGTTGGATTTTTAAATGTTGTATAAACCTTAAATCCCTGAGATGAACCCCAGTTGATCATGGTGTATGATCCTCTTGATGTACTTTTGAATTCGGTTTGCTAATATTTTGTTGAGTATTTTTGCATCTATGTTCATCAGGGAAATTGGTCTGTAGTGGCTAGGGATTTATCTATTTTCTTCATTTTCTCAAAGAACCAGCTCTTGGTTTCATTGATATTTTCTATTGTTTTATTTTTCTAATTTTATATATTTCTTCTATGATCTTTATTATGTCCCTCCTTCTACTGACGTTGGATCTCATTTGTTCTTCTTTTTCCAGTGTCAATAATTGTGACTTTAGACTATTCATTTGGGATTGTTCTTCTTCTTTAAATAGGCCTGGATTTCTATATACTTTCCTCTTAGGACTGCCTTAGCTGCATCCCACAGATGTTGGTGAATTATGCTGTTTTTTTCATTTGTCTCCATATATTACTTGATCTCTCTTTCAAATTTGGTCAAATATTCATTGATTATTTAGGAACATGTTGTTAAGCCTCCATGTCATATATTACTTGAACTCTGTTTTAATTTGGTCCAAGATCCATTGATTATTTAGGAACATGTTGTTAAGCCTCCATGTGTTTGTGAGCCTTTTTGTTTTCTTTGTACAATTTATTTCTAGTTTTATACCTTTGTGATATGAGAAGTTGGTTGGTAGAATTTCAATCTTTTTGAATTTACTGAGGCTCTCTTTGTGGCCTAGTATGTGGTCTATTCTGGAAAATGTTCCATGTGCAATTGAGAAGAATGTATATCCTGCTACTTTTCGGTGTAGAGTTCTGTAGATGTCTGTTAGGTCCATCTGTTCTAGTGTGTTCTTTAGTGCCTCTGTGTGCTTACTTATTTTCTGTCTGGTTGATCTGTCCTTTGGCGTGGGTGAGTGGTGTGTTGAAGTCTCCTAAAATGAATGCATTACATTCTATTTCCTCCTTTAATTGTGTTAGTATTTGTTTCACATATGTAAGTGCTCCTGTGTTCTGTTCATAGATATTTGTAATGGTTATATCCTCTTGTTGTACTGACCCCTTTATCATTATGTAATGTCCTTCTTTATCACTTGTGACTTTCTTTGTTTTGAAGTCTATTTTGTCTGATACAAGTACTGCAACACCTGCTTTTTTCTCCTTGTTGTTTGCATGAAATATCTTTTTCCATCCCTTCACTTTTAATCTGTGTATGTCTTTGGGTTTGGGTGAGTCTCTTGTAAGCAGCATATAGATGGGTCTTGCTTTTTTATCCATATTATCACTCTGTGTCTTTTGATTGGTGCATTCAGTCCATTTACATTTAGGTTTATTATCGATAGACATGTACTTGTTGCCATTGCAGTCTTTGGATTCGTGGTTATCAAATGCTCAAGGGTAGCTTCTTCTTTAGTATCTAACCATCTAACTTTAAGTCACTTATTACACTATTATAAACACAGTCTGATGATTCTTTATTTCTCTCCGTTCTTCTTCTTCCTCCATTTTTTATATGTTAGGTGTTTTATTCTGTACTCTTTTCTGTTTCCCTTGACTGCTTTTGTGGATAGCTGATTTTATTTTTTGCCTTTTATTTGTATTTGGTTGGTCTGATTTCTTTGTGATGATTTTACTTTCTCTGATGACCTCTATTTAACCTTAGGAGTACTTTCATCTAGAGCAGTCCCTTTAAAATACCCTGTAGAGGTAGTTAGTGTGAGGTAAATTCCCTCAGCTTTTGCTAATCTGGAAATTGTTTAATTCCTCCTTCAAATTGAAGTGATAATCTTGCTGGATACAGTATTCTTGGTTCAAGGTCCTTCTGTTTCATTGCATTAAATATATCATGTCATTCTCTTTGTTCTTTAACATTTCTGTTGAGAAGTCTTATGATAACCTGATGGGTCTTCCTTTGTAGGTGATCTTTTTCTCTCTCTGACTGCTTTTAATACCCTGTCCTTGTCTTTGATCTTTGCCATTTTAATTATTATATGTCTTGGTGTTGTCCTCCTTGGGACCTTTGTGTGAGGAGATATGTGAGCTTCCATGGTCTGAAAGACTATTTATTTTCCCAGCTTGGGGAAATTTTCCTCAATTATGTCTTCAAAGACACTCTCTATACCTTTTTCTCTTTCTTCTTCATCTGGTACCCCTATTATGCAAATATGGTTTTGTTTCTATTGGTCACACAGTTCTCTTAATATAATTTCATTCGTAGATATCCTTTATCTCTCTCTGCCTCGGCTTCTCTGTATTCCTGTTCTCTGATTTCTACTCCATGAATAGTCTCTTGCAGCTCAACTAGTTTACTCTTAGTCCTTCCATTCTTGTTTCATTTCTGTTGTTTCCCTCCAGACTTCATCCCTTAGCTCTTGCATATTTCTCTGCAGCTCCATCAGCATGGTTATGACTTTTATTTTGAATTCTTTTTCAGGAAGATTGGTTATATCTGTCTCACCAGGCCCTCTCTCTGGCATTTGAGTGATTGTTGAATGAACCAGATTCTTCTGCCTTTTTGTGGTGATAGAAGTGATCAGAGGCAAGTGGCGCATGTGTCAGCTGTGATAACAAAGTCCCATCCTGCTTGCTGGTCACCTTGCCCTTCTCTGCTGCCTGTGTCAGTTAACCATACCCAGGGAGCAGTCTCTGGGTTAAACCCCTGAACTGCGGTGGGCTGGGAGGCCCTCCGAATAGCCTAGGGCACTGCTGGGGTTGCAGGTGTGTGGTGTGTGCTCTCCTGCGAGAACAGCACCCCTTCATGCCTTCAGGACTTTGTGCTGGCTTCCTCTGTCTGTGCTGGGCAGCCTCATGCTGGTGGAAGCCTCTGGGTCTGGCCCGGTGAGTTGCATGCTGAAGAAGATTCTGTGTGGTTTCTATAGGCATGGCCACTGCCTGGCTGGTCCACAGCAATGACAGGTCAGCCAGTTTGCTTGCAGTGTTGGCAGGGTGAATTAATGGCAGGCTGCTTACCACCGTGAGGGGCTTTAGAGCTTTGTTGCCACCCAGGGGATTAGGGCACCTGATGTTCCTTAAGATTCCCAGCCTACTGGGCTGAGCGTGCCAGGACGACTTTTTCCACCTGCTAAACCCTTGTCCCTTTAAGACTTTTAAAGTGCCTGCTTTTCTTTTGTCCCAGGGGAGCTGGCTTTGGGCACCTGCTCACAGTCTCCATCTCATATTGTACTTTTCCATATCTCTAGTATCCAGTACACCATGCAATGTGTGTCTGTGCTCCCAGTGAAGATTACTAGGGCTGGTTATTTAGCAATCCTGTGCTTCGACTCCCTCCCCACTCTGATTCTTTTCCTCCCACTGGTGAGCTGGGGTGGGGGCAGTGCTCGTGTCCCGCTGGATCACAGCTTTGTATCTTACCCTTTTCATGAGATGCTGAGTTCTCGCAGATGTAGATGTAGCCTGGTTTTGTAGTGTATCTTCTCGTCTCTCTTTTAAGAATAGTTGTATTTGCTGTATTTTCAAACCATATATGGTTTTGGGAGGATATTTCTACCACTCTATTCATGCCACCATCTTGAAAAATCCCCGAATGAGAAATCTTCAATCCACTGCTGTATGACCATGAATAAGCCCCTTGGCCTCTCAGTATCTTGGTTTCTTATCTGAAATATTGGGATGATAATAATAGTACCTCTTTCATAAATCTGTGTGAAATTAAATTAGTTAAGACACATAAAGCAATTAGAACAGGGCCTGATGTTAGCTTGGAAGCAATAGGAGGACTCAGAATAGTTGGAATCTAACAAGACCAGGCAGTCATTTTTTTATGGTGACCTTTCTTCTCTGCTCTACCCCCATCTCTAAGTCCAGCCCTAAGACTGCCTTCACTTCACTCCTTTGTGCTGACTGGTTTCTAGGGATATCTCTGGAGAGGCCTGCTCCCTGTGACCCAGTAGTATCTCTGCCTATAGTTTCTATGCCTAAGCTTGCATCCATTTCCTCCTTATATCATCCATTAGAATTGCTCTAGAGCAGGCTATGGGAGCCTTTGTGTCTGGTTAAACTTGAGCTTCCCTGTGATACCAACTTGCCCCTCAGTCTGTGAAGCCACACTCAAGGTTCCCAAATCCCTTTAATGCAAGAGAGGTCTTAAGATGTATCCGGAGACAAATCTTAGGTCTAAACTATCCCCTGTAGGAATCACTCTGAATCCAGACAGGCTGGAGGCAGACACTGAGAATGACCCTGGCTGCCTGACTGCAGGCTGGTGATATTATATTAGTGAAGACAAATGGAAGAGACTGTTATCTGGGTCCTTGGAGACTGACTGGACCCTTCACTGTGATTATTAGAAAACCATTCCTTATATTGAGCAAATAAATATCTGTCTGCCTGCACATTCCACCCATAGGTCCTCACTTTGCCCCCTTAAGCTATACAAATCTCATTTTTCCTTCTACTCTGTGACATCCTTTCAGATATTGGTAAAAGCAACCAAATCCTCCTGAGTTTTCTCAAGCCAAACACTTTAGTAGGGGGATGACAAGCGCAATGGGTATTTGGATGTCTCACCAATACTAAGAAGAATAAGAATTTTAGAACCTGCCTTCTAGACTCTAGATAAAACTCTTATATGATGATGAATCTTTATATGATTATGTATCCCTTAATGTTGCCACTCATCACAATAACTTTTATTCTTTTTTTCGCCTATTTATTTGTTTTTCTGTCAGGCATACCACACTGCAGATTCCTTCTGAAACTGAAGTAAGTTAAACAACTCTAACTTTTTTACCCAAATGTTGCTGCAAAGCCCTATGGACCTCATCTTGTAAAAAGGATTTTAGTGTAAAGTATCTGAATGTTTGTTTTTTTTTGCAACCACAGTGATAGTTTTCTATATACACAAAGCTGTAAGTGAGAAATAGTATGGTGCAGTGAAAAGAGCTTTGGGGTTGACCTTAGAGAATTCAGCTTAAAATCTCAGCACCTCTGCTTAGCAGTTCTGTGCTCATTTGTATGTCACAGTGTATTACATGTCCTTTGTCTGTTTTAAAATGAAGCTAAGAATCCCCAGATCATGGAAGTGCTCTAGAAGGGTTAGTGAGACAATATATAAATTGCCTATCATAGTGCCTATATGCAGCACATATCCAAGAGATGGCATTTCTGCCTTTTCCAGTTAGTAAATTGACATGATAATATTATTATGTGACTCCTGTGATTATAAGGACTGAGTAAGATACATGTACCAAACACTAAAAGGCTGTACTACCCATTAATGTAAAGTAATATTATTTACAAAAACAGGAGTAGAAGAATCAGAGGTTTACACAGCCTTCTGGTCAGTGTGTGCTGAGCATTCAAGACTGGCACTATAGATATAGTTTGTAGAACACACATGGCTTTGACTACTTGCCTCAGTTGAAATTACATTCCCTCAGAGGAGGCTTGTGTCAGGCAAAAACAGGAACTGGTGACACGAGAGAAGACATAAGATCAGAAAAATGGTAGGAAAATTAGTTGGGGGTTAAAAAGTTAATAACTATATCTTCATTATCACCATCATCCTAACAGATCTCAGCTATTGAGTTCCTGCATTCGGAACTGGATTAGGAAGTCTGTACATCAGTAAACAGTCCTCTTTAATCTTCCCAGCAACCTTATTTCATTCCATATTTTATAGATGAGCAAACTGAGTCTCAGATAGTTTGTTAAAGTACTTGCCCAAGATCACACAGCACACACATTAGTAAATGATGGATTTGGGATCCCAGTTCAGAATCCAAAGTCATTTTGCTGCTGTGCTGTCTGTGTCCTTACTCACTGGAGCAAGACAGCTTGATGTCATGTGTTTGGAATCAGGCTCTAATTATAGATCTGGATTAAGCTTGTACTTGCTGTATTCCCTTGGGCAATTCAGTTAATTTATCTGATCCTGAGTTGCCACATGCATAAAATAAGGAATATAATGCCTGCTTCAAAGGGTTTTTAATAGGATAAATGAGATTATGTACATAAAGGGTTTTGAGGGCCCAAGCCTCACCAATGTCATGGAGTGAGGTAAGAGATAATAAAATATCCAGGGACTTCCAGGAATATGGCGTCGTGAACGGATAAGCAGAAAAATTCCTCCCAACATTATATTTATCCACGAAAATACAGCAAATACAACTATCCCTAAAAGAGAGACCAAAATACACAGGAAAGTGCACAGCGTACAGCTACACATGTGAGAACTTGGCAGCCGGTGAGGCGGACGGGACACGGGGCGGCGACCCGGGGGGACTGAGTGCTTCCCCCCCCAGAGCTCCGGGGCCAGACACTCCGGACAGAGGACTCGGCACCCGGCGAGGTGGGACAGAAACACGATCCAGTGAGACCAGAGCGCCCCTGCACCCCAGCACTCCGGCGGGAGTCGCGGCAAGGCGGGTAAGGTACAGAGCCGAGAGCGGACCGAGCGCTCCTCTCCCCCAGCGCTCCGGCGGGAGGAGAGGATTCAGAGCCGGGAGGCAGTGGAAGTCTGCGCCGGGAGCGCCCCTGCACCACAGCACTCCGGCGGGAGTCCTGGCAAGGCAGGTAAGGTACGGAGCTGCGAGCTGACTGAGCGCCCCTCCCCCCCAGCGCTCCAGCGGGAGGAGAGGATTCAGAGCCGGGAGGGAGTGGAAGTCTGCGCCCGGAGCGCCGACACACGGCCTGCAGTGTAGCGGAGATAGGAGAGACAGAGGGCACAGGGTCCCAGCCCGGAACGTGCAAGTTGCCCGCGGCAGGCTCCGGGAAGGAAAAAGAAAGGAGAAAAAAGGGAAGAAAAGCTCGCGCTCTACCTCAGCGGTCTTAAAGAGACAGGAGCTCAGTAGAGGGGCCGGATAGCCCCACAAACTGAGCCCAACACGCTGGGAGTCCTGGGGAGCTTTGGACCCCGTGGCTGGCGACTGGGGAAGAGTGCCCGCCATTGAGACCCCCACGGAGATCAACAGCTTCCCATTGTTTCCAACCCAGCCAAAACTATAGTGGCACTGGAATAGTGGAGCAACAGCGCCACCTACAGCACTCGCGCAGAACCCACGCCCGGTGGCTTTTTTTTTTCTTTTTTTGTTTTTTTTGTTTTTTTTGTTTTTTCTCCCCTTTCTTTTCCTTTTTTTCTTTCCCTCTCTTTCAACAGCCTCCCATCCATTCTCACCCGGCCACAGATTTAAAGGGCCGTGTGGAGCGACGTGGCCGCGGCTCTGGAATAGCGGAGAAATAGCGCCACCTACAGCATTCGCACAGAAACCACCCCCGGTGGGCTTTTTGGTTTTTTGTTTTGTTTTGTTTTGTTGTTGTTCTTGCTGTTTTCTTTTAGGTGTTGCTGCCTTTTCTTTTTCTTTCTTTTCTTTTCCCTTCTCTCTCTCTCCTTATACTTTTATATTATTAGTAGAAATCTCTTTTTTTTCTTGTCTCTCCTTTCTTATCTCTCCTTGCTACCAACAACCAATTCTACAGTCATGAGAAGACAGAAGAATATGATACAGACAAAGCTTCAGACAAACACCACCCCAGAGAAAGAACCTGGAGAAATGGACATTCACAGTCTTCCAGAAAAAGAATTCAGAATAAAAGTCATAGCCATGCTGACGGATCTACAGAAAAATGTGCAAGAGCTGAGGGAGGAAGTGAGGGAAGTGAGGAAAGACAATGCAGAAATGAAACAAGCCATCGAAGGGCTCAACAGCAGATTGAATCAGGTTCAAGACACGATCAAGGAATTACAAGACAGGGACCAGGAATACAAAGAAGCTGAGGCAGAGAGAGATAAAAGGATCCCTAAGAATGAAAGAATATGAAGAGAACTCTGTGACCAATCAAAGCGTAGCAATATTCGCATTATAGGAGTACCAGAGGAAGAAGAGAGAGAAAAAGGGATAGAAAGTGTCTTTGAAGAAATAATTGCCGAAAACTTCCCCACGGTGGGGAAGGAAATAGTCTCACAGTCCACGGAAGCCCACAGATCTCCCAACACAAGGGACCCAAAGAAGACAACACCAAGACACATAATAATCAAGATGGCAAAGATCAAAGACAAGGACAGAGTATTAAAGGCAGCTAGAGAGAGAAAAAAGATCACCTACAAAGGAAAACCCATCAGACTGTCATCAGACTTCTCAACAGAAACCTTACAGGCCAGAAGAGAATGGCATGATATATTTAACGTAATGAAACAGAAGGGCCGCGAACCAAGAATATTGTATCCAGCACGATTATCATTTAAATATGACAGAGGGATTAAACAATTTCAAGACAAAAGAAAATTGAGAGAGTTTGCCACCCATAAACCACCACTACAGGATATCTTAAATGGACTGCTCTAGAGGGAAACACCCCTAAGGCTAAAAAGATGTCACCAGAGAAAATAAAAGCATAGCAAAGAAAGCAGACCATCCAAATACCAACTAAAGGCAAAGAATAAAACACCTAATATATAAAGAAAGGAGGAGGAAGAATAGGAAGGGAGAGATAAAGAAACATCAGACGGCGTTCACAATAACTTAACAAGAAAGTTAAGTTAGATTCTTAGATAGAAAAGAAGCAACCCTTGAACCTTTGGTAACCACGAATCTAAAGCCTGCAATGGCAATAAGTACATATCTATCAATAATCACCCTAAATGTAAATGGACTGAATGCACCAATTAAAAGACACAGAGTAACAGAGTGGATAAAAAAGCAAGACCCATCTATATGCTGCTTACAAGAGACTCATCTCAAACCCAAAGATATACACAGACTAAAAGTGAAGGGATGGAAAAAAATATTTCAAGCAAACAACAAAGAGAAAAAAGCAGGTGTTGCAGTACTTGTATCAGATAAAATAGACTTCAAAACGAAGAAAGTAGCAAGAGATAAAGACGGACATTACATAATGATAAAGGGGTCAGTCCAACAAGAAGATATAACCATTATAAATATATATGCACCCAACACAGGAGCATCAGCATATGTGAAACAAATACTAACAGAAGTGAAGGAGGAAACAGACAGCAATGCAATTATTCTAGGAGACTTTAACACGCCACTCACTCCAAAGGATAGATCAACCAGGCAGAGGATAAGTAAAGACACAGAGGCACTGAACAACACACTAGAACAGATGGACCTAACAGATATCTACAGAACTCTGCACCCAAAAGCAGCAGGATACACATTCTTCTCAAGTGCACATGGAACATTTTTCAGAATAGACCACATTCTAGGCCACAAAAAGAACCTCAGTAAATTCAAAAATATTGAAATCTTACCAACCAACTTCTCAGATCACAAAGGTATAAAGTTAGAAATAAATTTCAGAAAGAAATCAAAAAGGCTCACAAATACATGGAGACTTAACAACATTCTCCTAATGAATCAATGGGTTAACGACCAAATCAAAACAGAAATCAAAGAATATATGGAGACTAATGACAACAACAACACAAAGACACAACTTCTGTGGGACGCAGCGAAGGCAGTCTTAAGAGGAAAGTACATTGCAATCCAGGCCCATTTAAAGAAGGAAGAACATTCCCAAATGAACAGTCTAAGGACACAATTATTGAAATTGGAAAAAGAAGAACAAATGAGGCCCAAAGTTACCAGAAGGAGAGACATAATAAAGATCAGAGAAGAAATAAATAAAATTGAGAAGAATAAAACAATAGAAAAAATCAATGAAACCAAAAGCTGGTTCTTTGAAAAAATAAACAAAATAGATAAACCCCTAGCCAGACTCATTAAGAGAAAAAGAGAATCTACACACATAAACAGAATCACAAATGAGAAAGGAAAAATAACGACGGACCCCACAGAAATACAAAGAATTATAAGAGAATATTACGAGCATCTATATGCCAACAAGCTGCAAAACCTAGAAGAAATGGACAACTTCTTAGAAAAATACAGCCTTCCAAGACTCACCAAGCAGGAAACAGAAAAACTAAACAGACCAATCACCAGCAACGAAATTGAATCGGTAATCAAAAAACTACCCAAGAACAAAAGCCCTGGACCTGATGGATTCACCTCTGAATTCTACCAGACATATAGAGAAGAAATAACACCCATTCTCCTTAAAGTTTTCCAAAAAATAGAAGAGGAGGGAATACTTCCAAACTCTTTCTATGAAGCCAGCATCACTCTAATACCAAAACCGGGCAAAGACCTCACTAAAAAAGAAAATTACAGACCAATATCCCTGATGAACGTTGATGCAAAAATACTCAACAAAGTATTAGCAAACCGAATTCAAAAATATATCAAGAGGATCATACACCATGATCAAGTGGGATTCATCCCAGGGATGCAATGATGGTACAACATTCGAAAATCCATCAACATCATCCATCACATCAATAAAAAGAAGAACAAAAACCACATGATCATCTCCATAGATGCTGAAAAAGCATTTGACAAAATTCAGCATCCATTCATGATTAAAACTCTCAACAGAATGGGTATAGATGACAAGTACCTCAACATCATAAAGGCCATATATGACAAACCCACAGCTAACATCATACTTAACAGTGAGAAGCTGAAAGCTTTTCATCTAAGATCGGGAACAAGACAGGGATGCCCACTCTCTCCACTGTTATTCAAAATAGTACTGGAGGTCCTAGCCACGGCAATCAGACAAAACAAAGACATACAAGGCATCCAGATTGGTAAAGAAGAAGTCAAATTTTCACTATTTGCAGATGATATGATAGTGTTAATAAAAAACCCTAAAGACTCCACTCCAAAACTACTAGAACTAATATCTGAATTCAGAAAAGTTGCAGGATATAAAATTAACACACAGAAATCTGTTGCTTTCCTATACACTAATGATGAGCTAACAGAAAAAGAAATCAGAAAAACAATTCCATTCACAATTGCACCTAAAAGAATAAAATACC
The DNA here is from genome assembly GCA_029783875.1 of Phataginus tricuspis. NCBI lineage: Eukaryota > Metazoa > Chordata > Mammalia > Pholidota > Manidae > Phataginus > Phataginus tricuspis. The sequence goes on along the minus strand of JAQQAC010016209.1, from coordinate 49,792,453 downwards.
TAGGAATAAACCTAACGAAGGAAGTGAAAGACCTGTACTCTGAAAACTACAAGACACTCCTAGGAGAAATTAAGGAAGACACTAACAAATGGAAATGCATCCCATGCTCTTGGGTAGGAGGAATAAATATTGTCAAAATGGCTATACTACCTAAAGGAATCTACAGATTCAACGCAATCCCTATCAAACTACCAACAGCTTTCTTCAATGAACTGGAACAAATAATTCTAAAATTCATATGGAACCAGAAAAGACCCCGAATAGCCAAAACAATCCTGAGAAGGAGGAATCAAACAGGGGGAATTACGCTCCCTGACTTCAAGCTCTACTACAAAGCCACAGTAATCAAGACAATTTGGTACTGGCACAAAAACAGACCCACAGACCAGTGGAACAGAATAGAAAATCCAAACATTAACCCAAACACCTACAGTCAATTAATATTTGATAAAGGAGCCCTGGATATACAATGGGGAGAGGACAGCCTCTTCAGCAGCTGGTGTTGGAAAAACTGGACAGCTACATGTAAGAGAATGAAACTGGACTACTGTCTAACCCCATACACAAAGGTAAATTCATGGTGGATCAAAGACCTGAATGTAAGTCATGAAACCATAAAACTATTAGAGAAAACATAGGCAAAAATCTCTTTGACATAAACATGGGCAACTTCTTCATGAACATATCCCCCCGGGCAAGGGAAACAAAAGCAAAAATGAACAAATGGGACTATATCAAGTTGAAAAGCTTCTGTACAGCAAAGGACACCATCAGTAGAACAAAAAGACATCCTACAATATGGGAAAATATATTCATAAATGATGTATCTGATAAGGGGTTGACATCCAAAATATACAAAGAACTCACGCACCTTAACAAACAAAAAGCAAATAACCCAATTAAGAAATGGGCACAGGACATGAATAGACACTTCTCTAAAGAAGAAATTCAGATGGCCAACAGGCACATGAAAAAATGCTCCACATCGCTAATCATCAGAGAAATGCAGATTAAAACCAGAAAGAGATATCACCTCACACCAGTGAGGATGGCCAACATCCAAAACACAAACAACAACAAATGTTGGCGAGGATGTGGAGAAAAGGGAACCCTCCTACACTGCTGGTGCGAATGCAAATTAGTTCAACCATTGTGGAAACCAGTATGGAGGTTCCTCAAAAAACTCAAAATAGAAATACCATTTGACCCAGGAATCCCACTCCTAGGAATTTACCCCAAGAATGCAGCAGCCCAGTTTGAGAAAGACAGATGCACCCCTATGTTTATTGCAGCACTATTTACAATAGTCAAGAAATGGAAGCAACCTAAGTCTCCATCAGTAGATGAATGGATTAAGAAGATGTGGTACATATACACAATGGAATATTACGCAGCTATAAGAAAAAAACAAATCCTACCATTTGCAACAACATGGATGGAGTTGGAGGTTATTATGCTCAGTGAAATAAGCCAGGCCGAAAAAGACAAGTACCAAATGATCTCACTCATATGTGGAGTATAAGAACAAAGAAAAAAAAAATGAAGGAACAAAACAGCAGCAGACTCACAGAACCCACGAATGGACTAACAGTTACCAAAGGGAAAGGGACTGGGGAGATGGGTGGGAAGGGAGGGATAAGAGGGTAAAAGGGGCATTACGATTGGCAGACATAGGATGGGGGGCACGGGGGGGACTGTACAGCTCAGAGAAGACAAGTAGTGATTCTCATCTCACTACACTGATGGACAGTGACTGTAATAGGGTCGGTGGGGGGGACCTGATGAAGCGGGTAGTTTAATCATCACAATATTACCCATGTAATTGTAGGTTAATGATACTAAAATAAAATAAATTGTTAAAAAAAAAATAAAAATAAATAAAATAAAATATCCAGTGACACAACCTGAGAATGAGGGATTAGAGAAACAGAGAGAAACCAAGAGATGATGGTTGTTTTCCATCACAAGAAAGGGCATTTTCCAAAGAAAAGAGTGGCCAGCACTGGAAAAAAATAACTTCAAATAAAAAGAACATGAGTGAAATGTTCCATAAAATCTGGCAATAAAGAAGTCACTTGTGACTTCAGAGAGAGAACACAAGGATAGAAGCCAGGTTACAATAGATTGGTAAGCTTATGGAAAGTGAATGCATGGAAACAGTGAATAAGGACTATTTTGGCAAAAAATTTCATGGATAAAGGAAGAGAGATGAGGCTGCTTTTACAGGAGGAAGTGGCATAGAAGAATGCCTGGTTTTATTTTGAATTGGAAGTAATTCAAATATGTTTGTGGGTAGAGAGACTGGACACAAGAAGGAAGGTGAATAATAAAGACACCAGTGAATGAGGGTATCTTTAAAAATGAATCATGGTCCATAGTGGGCAGGGGAGGGGAAAGAGACTCATGCTCTCAGCTATTCTTAAAAGTCTTGAGTCAATTGTCACTTACTGGTTATAAACACATGGACAAGTTACCTCTCATTTCTGTACCTCAATTTCTTCATTTATAAAATACAAATGATATCATTATTTTTACCTCATAGTGTTATTATAAAGATTAAATGAGATACTATTTAGTACAAGCCCTGACATATAGAGTTGCTCAGTATTATTATTTTGGTTGTAGGCATCAATATTCTTTTTGGCCATATTCTTTGTGTGGTAGCTCACCTGGGGTCAGGTTGCTCATTAAAGAAGGATGAATTTAAAGGTGAGAATTCTCCTTGGATATACCAATTCAGTTATTTGCTTCTCATTTATTCAACAGACACAAATTGAACACTTAGTATGCTTTAGGTACTGTTTTACATGAAGGAATTAAACAGTGAAATGACAAATAAGATCCCTGCCACATAGGTTTACACTACAGTGAGAGAAGTTGGGCCAATGGGAGGCAGAGGCTCTGGAAAACCTCAGTATTTGAGGGGAAGAAGGGAAAGAGGGTCTGGGAAAAAGTTATAGAGAAAGGAGTGAAACCAGGAGAGATGGGTTCCATGAGAGTCAAGAGAAGCAAGTTAGTTGGTAAGGAAAGGAACAAAACAACTCTGGATGATTCTGAGAATTCAGATAAAACTGGAAGAATCCATGGGTTTGACAGCAAATAATTCATAGGTGACCCTGAGGAGAACAGAACACAGTGAGTGTAGAAATTAAGAGATGGAAGTAAGGATATGGAAGCAATTACTATGGAAAATCCTTTCCAGAATCTTGGCTCAGAATGGAAACAGGTTTAAGGAAATGAGACAGAGGAAGAGACACTGAAGTTACAGCAGAGTGTGAACACAGATTAGTTTCGGACAGGAGGAATCTCTCAGGTAGGAGACAAGAATAAACTTGAAGATGAAGGGATCAGAAGTTGTTTAGAGTGTTCTAGCCTGGTGCTCTTTTATGGTCTCAGTGAAATTGGAAGTGAGTCATCTACTATAATTTTGAAGTTATATGTGTTAGTTTTGGATGCTTGAATAAGAGGAATGAGTTTGAAACAGCCATCTTAAGCAGGTGGAAATGAAAATGATTAAGGATAAGAGAAAAGTGCCAGAGTCCAGCTCCAGTTAGTCCAGGGATCCCGGAAGGATGGATGGCGTTGGGGTCTGAGTAAATGAATGAGGACACAGACACTAGCAAAAGGTGAGCCTGGCCTTTAATTAAAAGTAGCAGATTGTTTATACACTCTTTGATTACATAAATACTGTTATTAATCATTTAATTGATGCATAGCAGGGTTTCATGAGTTTAGAAAATTAGAATAAATCATTTTGACATATCTTAGTGGTCTACTAGTTTCTAAGTAAACTTTGTTCCTAGTTACTGTGGTTAGAAAATCTTACAAAGGTTAGGTACGTGCCAGATTCTTGTTTTTTTTTTTTTTTTACAGATGACTATTTAAAGTTTACTATTCTATTATTTTTATGTAGGGTTCTTATTCTTTCATAGCTATACTCTCATTCTCCATCTCCAGTAGGAAAGAAAGAAGCTGTTTCCAAAAGGACATGATGACCTTTTGGCAGGCAGGGATAAATTTCACGGAGTGTGCCTCGGACCCATTTTCAGTAAGACTTACAATGGATATTTTTCTGATCTGAAGTTAGGCAATGCCCTGTTCTTATTACTTTTATAATTTATCAAGCTCTTCTCTGGCGGGTTAGCCAGAGGGAACCACCTGTTCTTTGAACCCACCTATTTCCACATTCATCAAATATGCCATCTGGAGACCACATAGGGGTGGGGAGGGGGAACTGGAACCCACTCAAACAATCTCCAATTATTATAACTCAACACTTGTTTCCAATATATTCCTAGCATCCCCCTCCCATTATTCTTTAATAAAGTGTTAAAGTAGTAGGTAAAAGTAATAAAGATTACAGTTTCTAATAGAAAGTTGTTTAAATCTTGATATAAGATAAAGATGGAAAGGAGAGTTTAATACAGTAGGAAAGCAAGCGTAGACTGTCAGATTCGTGCCTATAAACTGGGTATAGATCCGAGCGAGACAAGGGCAACAAAACAGCCATGGGCACAGAAGATTTCTCTCAGAACTGGGGGGGTGAGGTTCTGAGCCTCACCTCTGTTGACCCCCTATTGTTCACCTGATGGCCCCCCTGCGACTGTGCCTGTCTTAGGTTGTTCCTCCCTTGAGGAATCTTACCCATCTCTGGCTAACCAGCCATCTTCCAGGGCCATACAGGGACATGTGCAGTTGGTAAGTGAGAGAGAAGCAATGTTCTTGGAAAAGGTCAGCTCTTCTTACTTCTTTGCAGATTTATGCCCTATGGCTTTTATGCCCAGCAGTTGTCTCGAGGTATCTTTACCACCTGGAAGAATTAGGGGGTCTTGCCTCTGGAACTTCTGTCAGGGTATATTAAATTTGGTTTTCTAATTTAGGTGAAAGTGACCAATAACAACATTTCCAAACACCATAATAATAAGGAGAGATAGCAGGGATGTTCTTTAAAGAGGTCTGTATTGCAGTTCCTTCCTTTCCGGGCGTCTGGGCAGTGCCATCAGACGGACGGATCAGTCTGGCTTCCGACAGAAAGACTGTTGAACTAAGCTAGAACCCAAATGAAGTTTGAAGAATTTCAGAGCTTAGAGCAACTTTTTCTTATACCCCACCTTTCTACTCTAGAAGATCCAAGCCTGTATATGCCATTGCCCAAAACAGCTGGAGCCAAGGTTATCTACACTATCCTACAGGCTGACTAACAGGCACTGTTCTTGGTATTCAGGGACAACCCTATAGATGCTAGAGTCTCTAGGCCTCAGTATTCCCTGGTACTCCCAGTTTCTGCTTCTCCTTATCTCTGTTCCCAGCCACCACAGGGGCTTTAATGAACCCAGTGTGTCCGAATAACCATCAGGCTGTCCAATGAGAGGCCACTCTACCTGCATTGAGCCCTGGAACTAGAGACTGTTCAGGCTTCTCTAAAACACAGCCAAGGCCAAGACTGCACTGAGTGACTCTAAGTAATCTTTGAGAGAGAACTAGGGGTGGCATCAGGGAGCCCTGAATCTCTCAATGGTCCCAAGAAGAGCATCTATGGCGCCAGAGATAGTCATGCAGGAAGCTGTCCCTGTCTATCCTGCTGTCAGATCAGTCTCATTCCAACACTGAAATTTAATCAAGGAAACCCTTGATTAAACTCCCAGGTACTTGGGAGTACTTGGTTTGAGTTCATGAAGGGACTGCTATCCATCTTAAAAGGTGGGGACTGAGGAAAATCCAGAAGTCCCTAACAATCACAAAACCCCATATTGATAGGATATTTAGGAAAATTCTGTCTGATTAGGTGAAATTTGAGCACACACTTAGAGGAAGTAAGAGAAGGAGCCATGCAGATTTCTGGTGAAAGAGTTACCTGGGCTGAAAAAACAGGAAGTGCAAGTGTGAGTCTAGAGCACATTGAATATTGAAAGAAATAGCAAGGAGGCCAGTGTGGTTGAATATGATGCACAGAATGGTGGTAGGCGATGAGGTTAGAGATAAAAAGACAGTGTGTTGGGGGTGGGATGGAGTAGGGCAGAGTCTAGACTACATAGACCATTGTTAAAAACTTTGGCTTTTACTCTGAATAAGAAACCAGCCATTTGAACTGTTTGAACAGACTTTGGATAATTTACATTTTCAAAGGATTCTCTGGCTCTTGTGCTGAGAACTGAGTGGAGTCAAGTAAGAACAAGAACAAGAAGAGAAGAACTGTTGGATGCTATGGAAATAGTCTCTCTGAAAGGTGATGGTGGCTTGGTAAAAAGTAGTTGCAGTGAAGGTGCTGAGAAGTTGTGGGTTTCATAGTATATTTTTAAGGCAGAGCTGATCAGTTTTGCTGCTGGATTGGATGTGAGATGTGAGAGAAAGAAGAGGCAAGGATGCGTCCTATGTGTTTTGCTTCACAGGCTTCTTTGTAAGGATGAGATGAATAATCCATGTAAAACCCTTGGAGTAGTTCCTAGAAAATACTTGGTGAGGGTTAGCCACTATTACAGTATTATTAGACAGGTCTGGTGGAGGCCAATAGTTTCATATTTGCTGCTGAAGGTCAATTTTCCAAATAATGAGGCAACATCTAGCAGACCCTGAAGTTTCCCTGGTACCTTTATTTCAAGCTTCTTCCTGTCCTCCAGGAACCATCATGTAGTACAAGGAGCCTCTTCATCTGTAAAATTGGGGAAATAATCCCTGTCTCATAGGACTGTTGCAAGCTATGAAGGAGCATATTTGTGTGATTTATAAATGCTTAGTAAATATTTTCCTTCCCACCTTCTTTTCCAAGAGGAATTCTCTTAGCCAATGTACCAGCAAGTGTCTTTTCAATTCAATTCTTTCAGGTAAGCATTGCTAGTGGCCTAGAATGGCTCCCTGTCCTCGCACTCAGTTTGCTGAGCAGGATCAAAAGAAGTAGAGCAGTGTATAAAGGTGTATAAAGGTGGGTAAGCTGTTGAGGCTGGAATTTGCAAAAGGCCCCTAATCCTGGCTATGAAGGATATTTTCACATCAACTGGAAGGGGCTTGTTTTGAAAAAATTAAAGACAGAGTGGTTGTGCCAGGTGGGAAAGTGTCCCCATGCTAAATGGTCCTTTAGCTCCCAGCTCACATGTCTTCATCTTTCTGACATTTCAACCTTGAGGGCTCCTTGACAACTCAAGTTGAACTTATTCAAAGACTCTCTGCCCTCTCCCATTTTGCCTTTTGCACACTCGTCATCACATTGTTTATTCTTTCTACTGTGTGTCGGACTCCTTCTCACCCTTGTTATTTGCTAGCTGTTTGACACTGGGTGAGTTACTCTATGCCTTGTTTTTTTCATCTCTAAATTGTGAATACTATGTAGTCACAAGGGTTAAATGAGTTAATATATGTAAAATTTTGAGAAGAGTGCCTAGCAGAGATCAAATGTTCTGAAAGTGTTTGTTATTAAGTATTAGCTCATAATGTTTATTGATTACCGGAAGGTAGAGGACAGGTATTTAAACCAACAAGAAAATTAATTCATTAAATGATTACAGATTGTAATTCAGTTCCAGTCAGGAGCTAAACAGGGTGTAGGGGACAGGGGGAGGAATGGACAAGTGAAGCTTACATGAGGAAGTGACATTCTGTCATGAAGACTCAACTCCTCCCTTGATACCACACAGATCTTAACTTCAGCTGTACAATTTCTCCAGCTTACACTCCTTCTTTTCACCTCCAGAGATTAGGTCTCAATTATCTCTTGCCTTGATCACAGCAGCAATTTTCTAATCAGTACCTACCACCAACTTTCACTCCACCAATCCGTTTTCTGACCCACAGCCACACCCATCTTCTTAAACTCTAAGATCTAGAGTATCCTTGGAACAACTATTGTATTCTACTTGCATTATGAACATTTTAAGTCATTTCATGTTCACAAATTCATGAAGAAAGTATCATTAGCTTCCATCTTCAGATGGGACAACTAGAGGTTCAGAGAGAATAAGTCCTTGCTGAAAATACAGAAGCTAGTAAAGCCAGAGTTGGAGTAGAGGTCTGTGGATTATAGAGTATGTATTCCTTCCAGTTGCCTCCCTGAATATTTATTTTATTCATTGTGTAGTGACTGTGGATCCAATGGAATAATGATAGAAGATACATAACATGTGGCATGTGCTAGGTAATGTTACTTGTATTAACTCATTCAATCTTCAAAACTACTTTATGAAGTGGATATTAATGCTATCTTCATTTTAGACACAAGGAAATGGAAGTTCAAAGAGGTTGAAGAACTTGCCTAAGGTCCCATAGGGGCTCAGGGGAGTGGCACAGCCAGAATTTGAAAGAGCTTCATGACTCCTGCGTGCTCAGAATGCATACATAATAAAAGCTGTCATTCTAGACCATTGCTACTATAATTATAGTCTGTAGCCCAAGAGCATCAGCATCACCTGTGGATTTGTTAGAAAGTCAGTCTTGGCCACATATCAGAGCTAATGAATCAGAATCCTTGCTTTTAATGAGATCTCCAGGTGGTTTGTGTGCACTTTAATATGTGAGAAGGTCGGCTGTAAAACTTCAAAGTCATCTAGTCCAACAAACTCTTCACGTTACAGATGAAGAAAGGAAAATTTAGAGTGTGGAAGAGACTTGCCCAATTTGACATTGGAGCTAGTTTTGCCAGGACTCGTAAATCCCAATCCAGGGTTCTTTCTACTACAGTAGAGACTCAAAATTGCTGTAACACATCCTCTCTGGATGGCACACACTGAAGAAAAATTAAAAGCTCTCTTCTCTGGGAAACTACATAACAAAATGAAGAGAGGCATCAGATAGGCATTTTCATTTTAATCTCACAGATGACATCAGAGAGCCTTAAAGTACATTCATTCATTTTTTTTCATTTAAATTAAGTAAACACTTGTATGTTACTGTGTCCCGGACACTATGCTAAGCTCCTTATACCTATTAACACTATTTTGTATATTAACTCATGTAATTCTTGAAACAACCCTATGAGTAAAACATGATTATTGTTCCCATTTTACAGAGGAGGATACTGAACCACAAAGCAGTTAAATAACTTGTGCAGAGTCATGCAGGCATTAAGAGGCAGACCCAGGATTCTAACTCAGGCAGTTTTCCCTTCTTCTAGGCATAAGCCCACAGTAGCAGAACACATTCTGGTCCCAGCTCTAACCAGGGACCATATTTGCATTTCACGACAAATCTATTCAAAGTCACCTCAGTACCTATTCAGCCCCTTAGTCACCAAAGGTTTTGCAGGCCCTGTACCAAGACTCTACCCTAAACCTCTAGATACAGCCTCTGCCCACACCAGGTGGGGCCCCTCAGAGTGTGATCACAGCATATTGTTTTGTTCCCAACCCTATGTTTTGGCTCAAGCTTTCCTTTTCCTCTACCCATAATGCTATTTGCTCCTCCATACTTGTTTAAGCCCCCTAACCTTTTGAAGAGTATTTGATTTCCATGGCCATATTTTCTCTCTCCTTTCCTCTCTCTTAATCTTTTCCCTTCTCTCTGCCCCCTTGCTGCCTTTCTAGCCCGTACCACATACTCTGGCTCCTCATTCTATACTGTGTACTATTCTCTGTGTCCAGTCAGTCCTATCTCCCCAACTACTATGCAAATACTGAAGGTCAGGGACTAGTAACATTCTAGGATTTCTCCACTGCTCCCTTTGAGATCATAGACTAATAAACAGCTAGAGTGTCATTGATAGAAGAACCCTTAGAGACTAGCCCAATCTCTCCCTGCCTTGTACAGACACTTTGGGGCTCAGAGGTGATTCCACAGTTCAATTCTCCTTGATTTTTAGTGGTCTTTCCCCTCCTTTATGTCTCCTTTCCTCCTATCTAAACCCTATCTAGCCTTCTGAACAGAGAAGTATAAAAGAAGGCAGGGCTAGAGTTGGAAAGTAGCTTTTCCATGTGTCTGAAAATCATTACTTTTCCAAGATTTATTTTCCCTGTCAAACTCCAGGTCTGCTAACACTCCTAACACAGAATTTTGCGGTGCTGAGCTGCATCCTACTGTGAAACAGTCACAAAAAATGGAATGTGCACGGTGCCTCCAACCTTTTGTTCTGCTCCCACAGACTGTGTAGGGCCTGACTCCCTGCCCTGCACCCTCTGGCCCACTTAGGTCCCTGACACTTTTTAACTACTACAATAGGAGTGGCTTGGTCAGTGTTTACCTCCACTTCCCTGCCCTAGCTTCCCAACAGCTTCCCTCACAGGCATGGAACTTTTTTGCTTAACCACACCTAGACACTTGATTAGTCCAATAACTGCCTAGGGAACCTCACAGAGGTGGGGAAATAGACGTGGCATGAAAGGAAAACAGGATGGGTCTGGGCTGTTTTGGTACACGTGGATGTAAAATGAGTCTGAAGGGAGCTTTGGTTGCAACGGAGTTCATCTACTGTGAGTGTGGTATAGAGGCTGGGGGATGAGGATTTGGGCTTTGGTGGAATATCTGGCCTTTGCTAAGGTACGTTTGTCCAGGAACTCCATTGTTGGAGCAAGATTCATCCAAAGTCAGTATTTTTTTTTTCATTTTCCACAGTTGTTTGGGTTTAGGGTATAGGCTGAGCAATTAGGCCAGCTTTGATACTAGAGAAGGAGACAAAAGGAGAATGGATCCTCTAATTACCTTACATTAATTATTCCTTCTTTGAAGGACCTCATTTAGAGAAGCTCTTTAAGGGGGGGCAAAAGTCCCTAGCGCCAGAGGAGAGGCAAGGACTACCTTTACCTGGGAACACCAGCCAGTCCACAAAACCCTCCTTTAGATGTCTTGTTGACCTGCTCCACCAGGATGACTCCTGCAGATGGTGAGGCATCTTTTGGAGTCCTTCCTCAGAAATGAAGCTTGATATTAAAGTTGAAGCTATTTTTCTTTGATTTCTTGCTAAAGATAGTTCCATCCATCACTTTTCCCACTGAGCACTTAACAGGATGGAGGTGAGGTCAATTTCACCATCAGATGGTGAAAAGGAAGGAATATTATTCTGTGCTCATGGGAGATATAAGGATGACTGGAGTTTGTTTGAATTAGAATAAATTATGTAAGTTTTCTATGTTATCCACAAGATTATGATTTCCTAAAGGCAGAGATGTTTCATTCACTTAAATTTTTTCTCTTTTCAGCAAGTCCTAACAGAATGTCTAGCATAGAACTTACTTGTCAATGTTTTTTGATTAACCAGAAATTCATCCTCCCCATCCCAGTGTGACTACAGATACGATATCCCTCAATTACCATGGAAGACTCATGACATTTTCAGAAATATAGGAATTGCCATGTAACATATATGAGAGAATCAAAAAGTAAGATATCTTCACTTCCAGAGGTTTTAGTCACCATTGTGGATAAGCCAAAAGGAGTGGCAGCACCACTTCCCTTCCATTGGATCATCTCTCCCTAAGCCTGCCCTTTGGAACTGTTCCTATTCAGTGTAAAATGAACCAAGATTAAGCTGTGGTAGTATGGGTGAAAAAAAGAAGCTAGACCTTTGGCAGTATACACACTGAGTATTCGGTTCTGAACTTAGGCTTACCCCTCTCTTTAATTATGGAAAAATAGACAAGACATTGGGCCCTGAATTTGGAGACTTGAATTCTAGTCCTAGTTCTGCCACTGACTAACTAATGTGACTTTGAGAAAATTGTCCTTTCTCTGGACCTGACTCTCCTCACCTGGTTTATCAGGGAATGGAGTTAGGTTGTCTTGAAGAATCATTTTAGGATTCCATGGCATTACGTTCCAATTATCTGATAGTTGAAGTTTTAACCAGTTTTCAAAGAGGAGAAAAAATAAATCAACCAAAATAAAATGTGCTGTTTTGTGGGTACTGAGGTGCTTGTTACTAAAAGAGTTCAGATAGAGCTAGATGGTATTTCTTTATTGGGCAACAGGTAGCTGGGACTAAGATGAGTTTCAAACTACCTCCGTTAACTCTAAGATTATAGGATTCTAAAAATTGTCTTACAAAATGTTCATTTACATATGAAATCATAAGCTTCTTGTTTTGTAAATTTCAATTTCCCCATACTACTCTGCCAAGTCCTATACCTTTCTGCTTTTTCCTGGGTGTTCTGAAGAATAAAGACAAGAAACATTTTGGTACAAGTATCTCATGCTGTATAGACAGGCTTCATTCTAAAGACTGATTTGCCCATTCTTACTGGAAGGAAAAGTGGCCTGAGCTATGCTTGCAAATGTCCATGAGTTTGTTTATCTCCTGCTTTAGGCTATTTCATTCCCTGGCCTATGTTGATTGGATAGTATACTCAACAGAATTTTAGATTACTATGGGAGAAAGGGCACTGTTTTTATTAACATCTTCAGAGAGATACAGCTATTCTATATTTCTTGGTAAATTGACAAGGTGGAGATGATGTGAGCAAGACCAAAGACATTAATAGAAATGAATAATTAATGCACTTTACTGAGTTTTATCCAGTTTCCAGCCCTGCAAAGAAACACCATGAACTCAATTCCCAGATGGGACACTCAGCCAAAAAAATACCCTCCTTGGGAAGTTAGTGAATATCCACCCGCAGTACTGCTGGTGGGGTAACTAATTTTTCATGATACTATAACTTCATGGTATCTTGTTGTGTTCAGTACATGAATAAGTGACTCACTTTGGCAGGGGCCACAGTGGAGGAAAGTAGGGAACACAGTGGAGCAAAGCAGGGACTTTGAGTACTGACTGAGTATTCTTCTGTCCTATGGTTTTTTTCCAATGCCCTTCCCTCCCCAGCTCTGGATGGGATAGTAAATTACATCAACCCCTCACATGAAGCAGAATCTGGAGTTTCCAGAGCACTCATACATATATTATCTAATTTTTCCCTTGAATATCATCCAGGGTTGTTTCTATGCTTTTGCTCCCACGTGGAAGACTTTCAACATTCATTAAAAAGGTATTCTCTTTCATAATCAACCCAAAATTTGCTGGTCTTAATTTCACCCTATTTTTTTATTAATTATATTGCTATATTTTTGTCTATACAATTCTTTTCTTTCCTCCCCTTAATAATTCTTTCTCAGCCGTTTCCAGACACTAACCAAAAATTTATGTATTTTTTCCTCCTTAATTTACAGTTTTTTAGGTTATGTTTGTCTTTTTAGGTTTGTGCCTTTTTTGTTGTGGATCTGTGTGCTCACACATGTATTCAAGGAGAAAGAATTTAACTCATAAGGTTAGGAATGGAAATGGCCTAGTTCCATTGGTTATTTATTCTACCTGTACCATAACAACTGCTTGGAATCAGATTTCTTTTTCTTTTTGTACCGCAGTATCTTTCTTGCTGAGGCATTATTTGTTGCTTGTACACTGGAATAAAGGATAGGTAAATATGTGAGGCTTCTTTAATTTTGCACATAACCCTTCATTCTCTTCTGTTTACAATCTGACATTAGTGAACCAGATGTTGCTATCACTAACAGCTGAAATTCTCAGCCACTTTCAAAAGGGAGGGAGAAGCCCATTAAAAACCACCTGTGGTCTCTGAATTCTTTATATTCCATGTCATACTATAATATACTTGAATATTTAAAGAATATTTACTTTTATTGTATGTTCACAAAATAAAATCAAAATAATTCATCCTCAGCTCTGATGCCACTCCACCTCCCTTTATCAACAGTTAACACTGTGGTTCACCCCTTCTTACTTCTTACTTAAAATTTTGTCTTGTGCTACCCTATTCAGGTTCCATTCTTTCTTCCCTGGCTTCCATTTCTTGTTTGCTGCTTTCTCTTCCAGTTTGTATGGATATCCCTAAGTGTTTTACTCTTGGCATTTTTCCTTGCACATTTAAGTCTCTGCCGTGTATACCTAGGCCAGTGGTTCTCAACCTCCCAGAAGTTTTTATTTAATTTGTCTAGAGTATAGGTATATTTTAAAAGTCCCCCAGATTATTTTGATGTGCATCCATGAACTGGTCTTTTTATGCATTTGATTTATCTCTAGCTCCAACTTATGTTCTACTATTTTAATTGCCTGCTGGGCATCACCATTCACCTGTTCCTCGGTCCCCCCAATAATTAAAATTTTAAAATTTAAGTACATTATCTTTCCTTTCTATTCCTTTTGCTAGCACCTTTGTCCTGGAATTTATCTCTTAAGACTTGGGTAGTAACTCTAGCTGGCCATTCTCTAAAGCACTGTAGGATTATCATTCAGAAAATACCTTTTTGCTAACTTAAAACATTAGTGATGAAAAACTAAATTTAACTTACAGGCTTGGGAAACCTCCATCTTATTCCGTATTTTAGAGTTTAACACTGCCTTGGAAAGCATACCAGACTTATGGGTCTTAAGTTACGTGTGAGTTCTGGCTTTGTTTCTTACTAAATCTAGAGGAATTTTTTTCTCTTTGAGCCTCAGGATTTAAAAGATTTATCAACTGATAATCCTGATTAACACCTATGGTTGTACTGCAAGGATCCATTGAGCTAATTGATGTGAACCCTTACAAACTGTGAAACCTTTCACGCAGGCAGAAGATTGTTACCATTATTCTGTAGATTTTTGCCACCACTCATCCAACAAATACTTATTTGATACCTATAATGTGCCAGCCACTGTTCTAAGCACAGGTGATGAAGTAGTGAACACAGTAGGCAGAACATGATCTTATGATGATTACATTATAGTTAGAGGATGAACAAGCAATAAAAAGGTAAATAAGATATATAGTATGTCATATGGTTATAAGTGTTATTAAGAATAATGAAATAGGAAAGAAGGATAGAGAATATGAAGGGGAATTGAAGTTTTGAATGAGTGGTCAGAAAAGGCTTACTAAGATGAGGGAGGTAGGTGGCCAAGTGGATATCTAGGAGATAAACATGTCTGATTAAGGGAAGGAACAGCAAGTGTAAAGGCATTGAGGTGGGAACATTTATGATTAGTTTGAGGAACAGCAAGGTGATCAGTGTGGCTGGAATTAAGGGAAAAAGAGAAAGAGTAGCAGATAATGGGATTGGAGTCACTGAGGTAAGGGGAGGTAGGCAGGCCATTTAAGGCCTCATTGGCCACTATAAGGATTTTAGTTTTATTGAGTAACATAGAGAAACATCGATGGATTTTGAGGCTGGAAATGACATGATCTAACATGTTTTAAAAGAACCACTCCACCCTCAGTCCTCTTATCTTTATTGCCCATTCTTTCTATAAAAAAGAATGGGTAGGCCCCAGATTACTTCTTCACGAAGTTCTTTCTGAATGTGGGGGAACAAAAATCTTAGAGAATATAGTCAATAGTTCTGTAGCATGTTTCTATGTTGACAGATAGTAGCTACACTAGTTGGGGTGAGGATTTAGTAATGTATTTAACTGTCGAATCAACCAATATGATATTATATATCAACTATAGTTCAATAAAAAATAATAAAAAAGAAAAAGAAGTCTTCTTACTGTACCTTATATTCAGGAGAAACAGATAGGAAACAAAAAGAGCCCTTAAAACAGTGATTTTCAATGGTGGCTGCACATGAGAATCACCTGGTGAACTTCAATAATTCTAAATATTCAGGCCATACCTCTGAATAATTACATCAGAATCTCTAGGATGGTACCTAAATATCAATACTTTTTGAAGCTCCCAAGACACAGCCTATATTGAGAACCACTAGTGAAAGAAATTGGCTGAACCTTCATGGTATGAATGGGGACCTTGAATCCTGCATTGAGGAGAAACATGCTTCTGATGGCAAAGCTGAGCTGTGGACTGCTCACTGCACTGAGGAATATGAAATTTAAAAATATGGAATAGGAGGAAAATAAGATGTTTGATAGTTTTGAAGCAAGTTTTAGGCAAGAGAAATCTGGGATAGGAGTGGCCCTGGGCCAGGCTAGGAAAGGAAAGGCTGAAAGCCAGATCCAAATGAGAAGATCTGGACTATAGGAAAAACATCTGGAAGGAATGAGGGCTCTGTACAGATTAGAAGCTTCATTTTCAAAGAAAGTAGTGTTCTCAAGGCCAGGCTGAGAAACTATAATTTTTTTGCCAGTCCTGTGCATACAGGCGACTGGGTAGGTCTACATGAGAATAATAGGCAGGGTGTGGATCAGCTGCTGTCGTCCTCGTCTCTTTAATCCTACACCTCCTGCACTGCCAGGCAAAGAAAATATCTATACTAAAGCCCTGAGTTCTTAATTTAGACCTATCATTATGTCTTGCTCTCCTGTCCTAGATAGAGCATGTTTCACCCCACAGGCATGTGCAAGTTGAGAAGAGCAGGAGCCACAAGCTGCAGCCAGAGACAGCTGCACTGGAAGCAGCCTGAGAACATTACGTCCATCAGAAATTTGGCCAACATCAATTATTTAGGGTACAATAAGTTAATGTGGGGATTATTATTAATGTCAGCTTCATTGCTTCTCCTCTTCCCTGTCTACTTGCATTCTTGCTCTTTTGGGTTATTTTTTGGGGGGAAGTCAGGACAGTGGGATGGGCAGGGAGAGCAGTCATATGACAGAGACAGATGAAATGAGATACTCTAGTTATTTTTCTACTTGTCAGTTCCTATAGTTAAATCTAATCAATACACTGAAACAGCACTTACTAGATAAATCTGGATGAAGAAAATATAGTTGGAGGAATATATGAGAATATTCATAGTAGCTTTTTAAATTTTAATTTTGGGGCTAATTTAGAAATGATATTGGAATATTGGAATAAAACAGGGTAGTTCAGAGTATTAAAGAAAATGCTGAAGAATCAGCTTTAAAAAATCAAAATTTAATTCACATACTATAAAATTCACCATTTTAAAGTGTACAATTCATTAACTTTTAAAAATTGAAGTATAGTCGACATGATTTATTAGTTTCAGGTACAGAACACAGTGATTCGAAATTTATATACATTACAAAATTCTCACCACAATAAATATCATTACTATCTGTCTCCTTACAAAATTATTACATATTATTGACTATATTCCCCATGCTGTACCTTTCATCCCTGTGACTTATCATACAAATGGAGGTTTGTCCCGTTTTATCCCCTTCACCTATTTTGTCTATCCCTGCATCCCTCTCCTGCAGAAAAAATACTAATTTGAAAAGATATATGTACCCCTTTGTTTATTGAAACATTATTTATAATAGCCAAGATATGGAAGCAACTTAAGTGTCCAACAGTAGAATGATGGATAAAAAAGATGTGATATATATGCACAATGTAATATTACTCAGACATAAAAAGTAATGAAATCTTGCCATTTGCAACAACATGGATATATCTAGAAGGTATTATGATAAGTGAAATAAGTCAAAGAAAAATGAGTTTGATTTCACTTATATGTGGAATCTAAAAAAGCAAAACAGATAACTAAACAAAAACACAAAAACACACTCATAAACATGGAGAACAATTCACTGTTTGTTAGCATATTCACAAAGCTGTGCAACCATCCTTACTATCTAGATGCAGACCATTTCATAACCCCCAAATGAGACTCACGCTCATTAACAGTCATTCTCCATTCTCTCCTTCCCTCAGTCCCTGGCAACTATGAGTCTACTTTCTGTCTCTGTGAAATGCCTGTTTTGGACATTTCATGTAAATGAAATCATACAATATTCATCTTTTTGTGTCTGGGTTATTATACTTAGTATACTATTTTCAAGGTCTATCCATGTTGCAACATGTATTAAGTACTTCATTCCTTTTTCTGGTTGAATAATATTTCATAATATAGGTAGACAATATTTTATCTATTCATCAGTTGATAGATATTTGTGAGACCCGGACTGTGGGTGTAGTCAGAGTAGGGGGAGGGCCTCCGGAAAAAGCAAGGCAGAATATATGCAGTAGAGCAATGCAACTACATGCAAGGAAACCCCCTTCCAAACCTCTGTGTTAAATATTAAGCTCCAGGGTCATTCTTCAGTAAGATCAGTGGGTGTTCCCCAGATAAAGAAGAGTACCCCATGTTTTTATTATGCTAATCATTTGTAAGATTCACTTTAGCATGCTAAAAGGCCCAGGCCTAAGTGCTGTCTTTCCTCTTTCAGACTTGATGGGGTGGTTTTTCAAACCAGGCAACTAATTTAGCATGCAGACCCAGCTGTAAACAACATAGTGAAAGGCAGGAAAGATTCCACCTTAAAGATAAGATTGCATTTTAACACCCAGGAAGTTTGGGAAGCAGAATTCTTAACTTTCTCTTTAGCAAACAAACAATACCTCAGCCCACCTTGCGGGCTGGGCAGGCTGCCTTTTGATATGCCCCTAGACCAGGACGCAAGTGTTCCGGAGAGGAATTGGGGGGGAGGGGAAGGAATTCCTTGTGTTAAGTTAATTCAGGGTGTTCAGACACACGTGGCAGGTCTACACCCCTAAACCTTTTTATATGTTCTCGAAAAATCCTCATCTGCCTATAAAACCCCTAGACAACGCAGCACACCAGACTCTTGTCCCCTCCTGGCGTGAGCCGGGACCTCTGTCCTATCACTTTATTTCTAAATAAAAGCCTGTATCTTGCTCTCCTACCTTGCCTGTTTGCTAAGCTCATTCTTTGGCTTCGTGAACAAGAACCCCGGCATCATCTTTGGGGGCTCGTCCTGGAATAACATCGGAGGTGAGTATCAGGCATCCAAGCCTGCCTTTTCTTTCACTGTCCTTATAGAAGGAAGGCGCCTACGGCACACAAATCGGGCGCTTGTCAGCCACTTAAATGGGACTAGCCTGGCTGCCGATCTCAAGTCTCAAGCGACAGGTTCCCCTGTGTCTCCCTCAGTGGATCCCCCATCTCCATTGGGAGCCGGGAATGTCACCTGAGTGGAGGCCAGGATTCCCTTTCAGAGGCATCCCTTGGATGCAAGGGACTGAGGAAAGCCGTGGGCAACTGTGAGAGTCTAGGCTGAGGCTACACTTCAGCGGCTTCTCAAAGGTCCGCGTGTCTGGAATCAGACCCTGACAGTCCAACTGGGTATCCATGAGGAGTGTCTCTCTTTCTCTATCTCTGACTTCCAGCCTGCTTCTCCAGGCCGCCCTGGTCTCTGAGTGAGGCAGGGGGCGTTCCTAACTCTCTCCAAAGTTAATCAATTTCACGGAACCCGATGCTCACCACCGCAAGGTAGGAGATGTACACTTCGCTCTTATTCCTGACTTAATACTGCACTTTTTTTATCTCATGAAAAATGAGTCTGGGCACCTGTTAGCCACTTAAAAGACAATTAGTGTCAGCTACCAGCCTTCAAGTCTTGGGTGAAAGGTTTCCCGGTGTCTGCCGCTCCTTGATCCCCCGCCTCCAGGTGGACGGGAATGTCAGGGAGTGGCCTAGACGATTTCCTACTTTCCTGTCCTAATCTGTGGACGCCGAGGGCCGACCAGACTAGTAGACAGCGGTCCTTGGATCTAGGCTCCTGCCGATTATTAATCTGACGGCGCTGAGTGAACCTCCGGCTAGGCTGCTGCCTATGCGAGAGTCGCAGATAACCCCCACCCCCCGACCTCTTGTCTCACAGATAAGATTTGTTATGGTGGGTGATTGGCTGAATGATTTCCAGGCAGTGGCAGAAACTAGTGCTTGAGTATAGACCCTCCTCCGTAGCTGTATATGCAAAAGGCCCCATTTAAATTATAGCCACAGCTCTATTCTATTGATCTCCCTTCCTTAGAGGCAGTCATCCTGGGGCTGGCATTTCCTTTTCTGCAGCCCCAGGGAAGCAAAACAGGCCTGTGACTCTGACCAAAGGCTCAGGCAGTGAGAGCTCACACAGTCCCTGCCCTTATGAGACAGGCAGGGGTCTCTCAGGAAATGACTAAAGCTTGTGCAGAGAAAACTAGGATGCAGATTAAAACTGCCAAAGGCGTAAAGTAAGAGCACAGTGGTGAGGTTCCTAGTAGATCCAGGGCTCTGAAGCAACTCTTGCTTAGTGGGAAGGCAAGAGGGAAATCAAGGCAAGGTGAAGGCTACGCTGGTAAAGAGTGGTTAATTCCAGTAAGCCTGGCAGAGGGGGTGACTGACCACTGTCACCTAGGCTCCAAGGCGAGGGGACACCCTCATGGAGAGAGGCTGATCAGGTGCTGGACACCAGTCTTTCTCTCTCTTCCAGATGGGAGCAGCCTCTTCAAGTTTAAAGCCACACACACCTCTGGCATGCATTCTGAATAACTGGGAGTAATTTGATCACCAGACCCTGAAGAAGAAGTGCCTTTATCTTCTTCTGCACACAAACCTGGCCTCAATACAAACTCTCTAATGGAGAGGTTTGGTCCCTGAGTGAAGTATACAATACAAGGTTATGCAGCTAAATTTATTTTAATGCAAGGAAGGAAAATAGTCAAAAGTCCTGTAGGCTACAACAATGTGGAACTATTTTTCTAAATTGTTTTAGTGGAAATCTATTCTACTTATTGGGTTCATCATTACCCTCAAAAAAATCAGGAGGTTTTTAAACTAGACTCCCAGAAATGGAAGAAATTTATCTTCTGCAATACAGCCTGGCTTTAAATGACTGGTGTTAGAATAGTACTTGTATTTCCAGCTACCTGGAAAGCACTATCCAGTGGAATGATGCTAAACTTTGTTACTAAATGTTTTCTGTTGCAAAAATATCCAAATTTCCTTATGTCAATTGTCTTATAGTAAGCTCTCATCAGATCTTTAGCCACTGTCATTTACAAGTCTTTTGTCATTTATAGTCACTATTTTACTACTCTTAAACTAGTAAAGAACTAGATTTCAGCAGAACAGGTATTACATAGGATTAAGTAAACTAAAGAAGTTCAAATGTTGACAATACCTTTGTAAGCAGAATTGAAACATTTATCTTTCTCTCTACCTGATCCCTCCACAATTTAAAAACTCAGTGACTACTTTTATATTTCATGGCAGTATGTTTATTTGCATAAGTTCAATAAGAATCTGCTTTCCTTGTAAGAAGACTGGTTAAAAACACTGGTTATATTACCAAGGCTTTGACTGGTATATTATTCCTGAGAGACACGTGTGTAAACTCATATTAACAGACAGCTTTAAGGAACTGAGGTTGACTTTACAAAGCCAACAGAGCCCCTTGGAGGACCTGGCCTGG
Organism: Phataginus tricuspis; assembly: GCA_029783875.1. Lineage (NCBI taxonomy): Eukaryota > Metazoa > Chordata > Mammalia > Pholidota > Manidae > Phataginus > Phataginus tricuspis. The sequence continues at coordinate 49,771,419 of JAQQAC010016209.1, read as the reverse complement.
TACCTTGCTTACAGGGTTCCCAGCAGCCTTACCAGGTGAGTAAGGAAGGTCATTTCCTGGCAGGTGCAGGAACCTCAGAATGTCTTGGGAACCTCAAGAAGAGAGGAATTCACCCAAATCTACAGGTACTGCAGGCAAAACCTGATGGCAAGTCTGGCTTGGTTTTCTGGCCTTGAGAGGCCTTCAAAAGTCCAATCTGAATTTCCTTATAAAAGTTAAAGCAAAGCACATTTAAAAGAGCCTATGTAGTCACTTGCTCTTCTTGCTGCACTTATGCAAATAATCATCCACGTGTTAATTATTTTCTTAATCTGGTTACTTCTAATAAAAATGAGGGTGATTTTAGAGAAAAGTATTGTTTAAATTATGCAGCCTTATCTATACTAAGTCCTAATACTAGTCATTGGTACATAGACTAGATCCAGAATTCTAGTTTCCTCAAGATATCTGGCTATGATTCTCAATTAGAAATTTACTATTTCTAATCCTCATATTCAGCCATGCATTCTTTAATCTCCTTGTGAACTCTGTTCTTCCAGAGTGGAAAATCCAACTCCAAATTTTACTACTTAACCTAGTAACATGACTTGTTCTCTCTTGCCTAGAAGCCATAAGACTGCAAATGGTGATGAAAATAGAACCCAGGATGTAAGTGCCCATCTTATGAGGAACTCTTGACCGACCATTGATGGAGACCTAGCTGCACCCCTTACTGCGCCCTCTCTCAGCATGAAGCAGCCAGAGCGGTCGTCCCCCTTTCCCTAGCAGCAGCTAGGGTTTCCATCTGTAGAGGGGCGAATGAGACAGGGACTGTGGGTGTAGTCAGAGTAGGGGGAGGGCCTCCGGAAAAAGCAAGGCAGAAATAATATTTGCAGTCAGAGCAATATAACTACATGCAAGGAAACACCCTTCCAAAACTCTGTGTTAAACATTAAGCTCCAGGGTCATTCTTCAGTAAGATCAGTGGGTGTTCCCCAGATAAAGAAGAGTACCCCATGTTTTTATTATGCTAATCATTTGTAAGATTCACTTTAGCATGCTAAAAGGCCCAGGCCTAAGCGCTGTCTTTCCTCTTTCAGACTTGATGGGGTGGTTTTTCAAACCAGGAAACTAATTTAGCATGCAGACCCAGCTGTAAACAACATAGTGAAAGGCAGGAAAGATTCCACCTTAAAGATAAGATTGCATTTTAACACCCAGGAAGTTTGGGAAGCAGGATTCTTAACTTACTCTTTAGCAAACAGACAATACCTCAGTCCACCTTTGGGGCTGGTCAGGCCACCTTTTGATATGCCCCTAGACCAAGACACCAGTATCCCAGAGAGAGATGGGGTGAGAAATCCCTTATGTTAAGTTAATTCTGGGTGTTCAGACACCACTTAGCAGGTCTCCACCCCTAAACCATTTTTCATGTTCTCGAAAAATCCTCATCTGCCTATAAAACCCATAGACAAGGCACTCTAGTGCCACACCGGACAAGTCCACACCGGACTCTCTTGTCCCCTCCTGGCGTGAGCAGGGAGCTCTGTCCTATCATTTTATTTCTAAATAAAAGCCTGTACCTTGCTCTCCTACCTTGCCTGTTTGCTAAGCTCATTCTTTGGCTTCCTGAACAAGAACCCCGGCATCACCTGCACCTGCCAGGGAGTGACCTTCCTTACTCACCTGGTAAGGCTGCTGGGAGTCCTGTAAACAAGGTACCAGGCCAGTTCTTCCAAGGGTCTCTGTTGGCTTTATAAAGTCAACCTCAGTTCCTTACAGTTGTCTGTTAATATGAGTTTACACACGTGTCTCTCAGGTATAATATTTCAGTCAAAGGCTTGGTAACATAACCAGTGTTTTTAATTGGTCCTCTTACAAGGAAAGCAGATTCTTATTGAACTTATGCATATAAACATACTGCCATGAAATATAAAAGTAGTCACTGAGTTTTTAAATAGTGGAGGGATCAGGTAGAGAGAAAGATAAATGTTTCAATTCCGCTTACAAAGGTATTGTCATTTACTAAACTGTTGTCGGCTTAAGAGAAAAACCTTAAAACACTTTATCAGGAATATTTGAATTTCCTTAGTTTACTTAATCATATGTAATACATGTTCTGCTGAAATCTAGTTCTTTACTAGTTTAGGAGTAATAAAACAGTGACTATAAATGACAAAATACTTGTAAATGACAGTGGCTAAAGATCTGATGAGAGCTTACCATAAGACAGTTGACATAAGGAAATTTGGATATTTTTGCAACAGAAAACATTTCGTAACAAAGTTTAGCATCATTCCATTGATAGTGTTTTCCAGGTGGCTGGAAATGAAATGCAAGTACAATTCTAACACCAGTCATTTAAAGCCAGGCTGTGTTCCAGAAGATAAATTTCTTCCATTTCAGGGAGTCTAGTTTAAAAACCTCCTGCTTTTTGAGGATAATGTTGAACCCAATAAGTAGAATAGATTTCCACCAAAATAACTTAGAAAACTAGTTTCATATTGTAGCAGTCTACAGGACTTTTGACTATTTCCTTCCTTGCATTAAAATAAATTTAGCTGATTGCTCTCAGGGACCAAGCCCCTCTAATCAGAGACTTTCTATTGAGGCTAGGATTGTGTGCAGAAGAAGATAAGGCACTTCTTCCTCAGGTCTAGGGATCAAATTGCTCCCAGTTTTTCAGAATACATGCCAGAGGCATGTCTGGCTTTAAAATTGAAGAGGCTGCTCCCATAGGGAAGAGAGAGAAAGACAGGTGTCCACCACCTAATTGGCTTCTCTCTCTGTGAGGGTGTCACCTCTCCTTCGAGTCTAGGTGGCATTGGTCAGTCACCCCCTCTGCCAGGCCTACTGGACTTAACCACTCTTTACCAGCGTGGCCTGCACCTTGCCTTGATTTCCCTCTTGCCTTCCCACTAAGCAACAGTTGCTTCAGAGCCCTGGATCTATTGGGAACCTCACCAGTATGCTCTTACCTTATGCCTTTTGGGGGTTCTAATTTTCTATGCACAAGCTTTAGTCATTCCCTGAGAACCCCCTACCTGTCCGATAATTGCAGAGACTGTGTGACTTCTTAATGCCTGAGCCTTGGTCAGTCACAAGCCCGTTTTGCTTCCCTGGGGCCACAGAAAAGGAAATGCCTAGCCCAAGGATCACTGCCTCTAAGGAAGGGAGAGCAATAGACTGGAGCCATGGCTATAATTTAAATGGGGCCTTTTACATGTACAGTTACAGAGGGGGGTCTATACTCAAGCACTAGTTTCTGCCACTTCCTGGAAATCATTTAGCCAATCACCCACTATAACAAATCTGCAGGAATAAGAGCAAAGTGTCTATCTCCTACCTCGCCGTGGTGAGCATCGGGTTCCGTGAAATTGTTGATGTTATAAAAGGGTTAGGAGTGCCCCCTGCCTCACTCAGAGGCCAGGGCAGCCTGAAAAAGCAGGCTGGAAGTCAGAGACAGAGAAAGAGAGTCACTCCTCATGGATACCCAGATGGGCTGTCAGAGTCTGATTCCAGACACGCAGGCCTCTGAGAAGCCTCTGAAGTGTAGCCTCAGCCTAGACTCTCGCAGTTGCCCACGGCTTTCCTCAGTCACTCGCATCCAAGGAGATGCCTCTGAAAGGGAATCCTGGCCTCCACTGAGGTGACATTCCCGGCTTCCAATGGAGATGGGGGATCCAGTGAGGGAGACACAGGGGAATCTGTTGCTTGGGACTTGAGATCGGCAGCCAGGCTAGTCCCATTTAAGTGGCTGAGAAGTGCCCGATGTTGTGTGCCATAGACGGCTTCCTTCTATAAGGACAGTGAAAGGAAAGGCAGGCTTGGATGCTGATACTCACCTCCGAAGCTATCCCGGACGAGCCCCCAAAGATGATGCCGGGGTTCTTGTTCACAAAGCCAAAGAATGAGCTTAGCAAACAGGCAAGGTAGGAGAGGAAGGTACAGGCTTTATTTAGAAATAAAGTGATAGGACAGAGCTCCCAGCTCATGCCAGGAGGGGACAAGAGAGTCTGGTGTGCTGCATTGTTTAGGGGTTTTATAGGCAGATGAGGATTTTTCGAGAACATGAAAAAAAGGTTGAGGGGTGCAGATTTGCTAAGTCGTGTTTGAACACCCAGAATTAAGTTAACACAAGGAATTTTTCACCCCATCTCTCTCTGGGATACTGGCCTCTTGGTCTAGGGGCATATCAAAAGGCGGCCTGCCCAGCCCCCAACGTGGGCTGAGGTATTGTCTGTTTGCTAAAAAGTAAGTTAAGAATCCTGCTTCCCAAACTTCCTGGGTGCTAAAATCTTATCTTTAAGGTGGGATATTTGCTGCCTTTTTCTATGTTGTTTACAGCTGTGTCTGCAAGCTAAATTAGTTGCCTGGTTTGCAAAACCACCCCATCAGATCTGAAAGAGGAAAGACAGCACATAGGCCTGGGCCTTTTAGTATGCTAAAGTGAATCTTACAAATGATTAGCATAATAACAACATGGTGTACTCTTCTTTATCTGGGGAACACCAACTGATTTTACTGAAGAATGACTCTATAGCTTAATGTTTAACACAGAGTTTTGGTAGGGGATTTCTTTGCATGTAGTTACATTGCTCTGACTGCAAATATTCTGCCTTGCTTTTTTCGGAGGCCCTCCTCCTACTCTGACTACACCCACAATCCCTGTCTCAGTATCATGGAGAAATCAACAGAGCAGGAGGTTACTTGTATCAAGTTACTTGCAAATATTCTAGGACTGCTTTATAAGTCCACACGCTTAAGTTTTTTTCATGTTCTCAAAAAATCCTCATCTGCCTATAAAACCCTTAGACAACGCAGCACACCTGACTCTCTTGTCCCCTCCTGGCATGAGCCTGGAGCTCTTTCCTACCACCTTATTTCTAAATAAATGCCTGTACCTTGATCTCCTACCTAGAATGTTGGTAAGCTCATTCCTCGGCTTTGTGAACAAGATCCCAGGCATCAAAAGGACATGGAAAGCTTAGCAGTGAGAAAGAAAAATTCTGTGGCTATATATTTTCAGTTCCTTTGGATATATACCAAAGGGTGGAATTGCTCAGTCACATGGTAACTCTGTTTAACAATTTGAGGAACTGGAAAATTATCTTCCAAAGGTACTGAAGCACTTAACAATGGGTTCCAGTTTCTTCACATCCTTGCCAAAACTAAATCACCCCCATCTTTTTTTTACACATAATTTATTTTGGTATCATTAATCTAAAATTACATGTGCAATACTATGGTTATTAAACTACCCCCTTCATCATGTCCCCCCCACCAACCCCATTACACTCACTGTCCATCAGCACAGTGAGATGCTATACAATCATTACTTGTGTTCTCTCAGTTGTACCGCCATCCCTGTGGCCCCCCAACATTACATCTTCTAAACGTACTGCCCGTTTTCCCCCTTGTCCCTCACTTCCCACCCATCATCCTCAGTTCCTTTCCCTTTGGTAACTATTAGTCCGTTCTTAGGTTCTGTAAGTTTCCTGCTGTTTTGTTCCTTCAGTTTTTTTCTTTGATCTTGTACTACACATATCAGTGAGATCATTTGGTATTTATCTTTTTCCGCTTGGCTTATTTATCTAAGCATAATACCCTTTAGCTCCATCCATGTTGTTGTAAATGGTAGAATTTGATTTCTTCTTCTGACTGAATAATATTCCATTGTGTATATGTACCACCTCTTCTTTATCCATTCATCTACTGATGGACACTTAGGTTGCTTCCATTTCTTGGCTACTGTAAATAGTGCTGCAATAAACATAGGGGTGCATATGTCTTTTTCAAACTGGGATGCTGCATTCTTAGGGTAAATTCCTAGGAGTGGAATTCCTGTGTCAAATGGTATTTCTATTTTGAGTTTTTAGAGGAACCTCCATACTGCTTTCCACAATGGTTGAACTAATTTGCATTCCCACCAGCAGTGTAGGAGGGTTCCCTTTTCTCCACATCCTCGCCAACATTTGTTGTTGTTTGTGTTTTGGATGGTGGCCATCCTCACTGGGGTGAGGTAATATCTCATTGTGGTTTTAATTTGCATGCCTCTGATGATTAGCGATGTGGAGCATCTTTTCATGTGCCTGTTGGCCATCTGAATTTCTTCTTTAGAGAAGTGTCTATTCATGTCTTCTGCCCATTTCCTAATTGGATTATCTGCTTTTTATTTGTTGAGGTGTGTGAGTTCTTTATATACTTTGGATGTCAACCCCTTATCGGATATGTCATTTATAAATATATTCTCCCATACTGTAGGATGTCTTTTTGTTCTACTCATGGTGTCCTTTGCTGTACAGAAGCTTTTCAACTTGATATAGTCCCACTTGTACCTATTTGCTTTTGTTTCCCTTGCCCTGGGAGATATGTTCATGAAGAAGTCACTCATGTTTATGTCCAAGAAATTTTTGCCTACGTATTTTTCTAAGACTTTTATGGTTTCATGACTTACATTCAGGTCTTTGATCCACCTTGAGTTTACCTTTGTGTATGGGGTTAGACAGTAGTCCAGTTTCATTCTCTTACATGTAGCTGTCCAGTTTTTCCAACACCAGCTGCTGAAGAGGCTGTCATCTCCCCATTGTATATCCAGGGCTCCTTTATCAAATATTAATTGACTGTAGGTGTTTGGGTTAATGTTTGGATTTTCTATTCTGTTCCACTGGTCTGTGGGTCTGTTTTTGTGCCAGTACCAAATTGTCTTGATTACTGTGGCTTTGTAGTAGAGCTTGAAGTCAGGGAGCATAATTCTCTCTGTTTTATTCCTCTTTCTCAGGATTGCTTTGGCTATTTCGGGTGTTTTGCGGTTCCATATGAATTTTAGAATTATTTGTTCCAGTACATTGAAGGAGGCTATTGGTATTTTGATAGAGATTGCGTTGAATCTGTAGATTGCTTTAGGTAGTATAGTGATTTTAACAATATTTATTCTACCTAGCCAAGAGCATGGGATGAATTTCCATTTGTTAGTGTCCTCTTTAATTTCTCTTAGGAGTGTCTTGTAGAATTCAGGGTATAGGTCTTTCACTTCCTTTGTTAAGTTTATTTCTATGCCTTTTATTCTTTTAGATGCAATTGTGAATGTAATTGTTTCTCTGATTTCTCTTTCTGTTAGTTCATTATTAGTGTATAGGAAAGGAACAGATTTCTGTGTGTTCATTTTGTATCCTGTTACTTTGCTGAATTCATATATTAGTTCTAGTAGTTTTGGAATGGAGTCTTAGGGTTTTTTATGTACAATATCATGTCATCTGCAAATAGTGACAATTTGACTTCTTTACCACTCTGGGTGCCTTCTATTTCTTTGTTTTGTCTGATTGGCATGGCTGGGACCTCCAGTACTATGTTGAATAAGAGTGGAGAGAGTGGGCATCCCTGTCTTGTTCCCGACCTTAGGTGAAAAGCTTTGAGCTTCTCACTGTTAAGTATGGTGTTAGCTGTGGGTTTGTCATATATGGCCTTTATGATGTTGAGGTACTTGCCCTCTATACCCATTTTGTTTGAGAGTTTTAATCATGAATGGGTGCTGAATTTTGTCAAATATTTTTTCAGCATCTATGGACATGAACTTGTGGTTTTTGTTCTTCTTTTTGCTGATGTGATGGATGATGTTGATGGATTTTTTAATGTTTTACCATCCTTGCATCCCTGGGATGAATCCCACTTGATCATGGTGAATGATGCTCTTGTTGTATTTTTGAATTCTGTTTGTTGATATTTTGTTGAGTATTTTTGCATCTACGTTCATCAGGGATATTGGTCTGCAATTTTCTATTTTTGGTGAGGTCTTTGCCAGGTTTTTGTATTAGAGTGATCCTGGCTTCATAGAATTAGTTTGGAAGTATTTCCTTCTCTTCTATTTTTTGGAAAACTTTAAGGAGAATGAGTGTTATTTATTCTCTATATGACTTGTAGAATTCAGAGGTGAATCCATCTGGTCTAGGAGTTTTGTTCTTGGGTAGTTTTTTGATTACCAATTCAATTTCATTGCTCGTGATTGATATGTTTAGTTTTTGTGTTTCTTGCTTGGTTTGTCTTGGAAGGTTGTATTTCTCTAAGAAGTTGTCCATTTCTTCTAGGTTTCCCATCTTGTTAGCATGTGGATTCTCATAGTATTCTCTTAAAATTCTTTGTATTTCTTTGGGGTCCGTCGTTATTTTTCCTTTCTCATTTCTGATTCTGTTTATGTGTGTAGATTCTCTTTTTCTCTTAATGAGTCTGGCTAGGGGTTTATCGATTTTGTTAATTTTTTCAAAGAACAGCTCGGTTTTATTGATATTTTCTATTGTTTTATTCTTCTCAATTTTATTTATTTATTCTCTGATCTTTATTATGTCCTTCCTTCTGTTCACTTTGGGCCTCATTTGTTCTTCTTTTTCCAATTTCAGTAATTGTGTCTTTAGACTCTTCATTCAGGAATGTTCTTCCTTCTTTAAATAGGCCTGGATTGTAGCATACTTTCCTCTTAGAATTGCCTTTGCTGTGTCCCATAGAAGTTGTGCCTTTGTGCTGTTGTTATGAGTCTCCATAAATTCTTTGATTTCTGTTTTGAGTTGATCGTTAACCCACTGATTAATTAGGAGAATGTTGTTAAGTCTCCATGTATTTGTGAGCCTTTTTGTTTTCTTTCTAAAATGTGTTTCTACTTTTATAGCTTTATGATCTGAGAAGTTGGTTGGTATAATTTCAATCTTTTTAAATTTACTGAGGTTCTTTTTGTGGCCTAGCATGTGGTCTATTCAGGAAAATATTCCATGTGCACTTGAGAAGAATGTGTATCCTGTTGCTTTTGGGTGTAGAGTTCTGTAGATGTCTGTTAGGTCCATCTGTTCTATTGTGTTGTTCAGTGCCTCTGTGTCTTTACTTATTTTCTCTCTGGTTGATCTGTCCTTTGGAGTGAGTGGTGTGTTGAAGTCTCCTAAAATGACTGCATTGCTTTCTATTTCCTCTTTAATTCTGTTAGTATTTGTTGCACATATTCCCGTGCTCCTGTGTTGGGTGCATACATATTTAAAATGGTTATATCCTCTTGTTGGACTGCCCCCTTTATCATTATGTAATGTCCTTCTTTATCTCTTGCTACTTTCTTCCTTTTGATATCTATTTTGTGTGATACATGTTCTGCAACACTGGCTTCTTTCTCCTTGTTGTTTGCATGAAACACCTTTTTCCATCCATTCACCTTTAGTCTGTGTATATCTTTGGGTTTGAGGTGAGTCTCCTGTCAGCAGCATTTAGATGGGTCTTGCTTTTTTATCCATTCAGTTACTCTGTGTCTTTGATTGGTGCATTCAGTCCACTTACATTTAGGGTGATTATCGATAGATATGTACTTATTGCCATTGCTGGCTTTATTCGTGGTTACCAAAGGTTCAAGGGTAGCTTCTCTACTATCTAACAGTCTAACTTAACTTTCTTGTTAAGTTATTATAAACAGAGTCTGATGATTCTTTATTTCTCTCCTTATTCTTCCTCCTCAATTCTTTATATACTAGGTGTTTTATTCTTTTTCTTCAGTTAGTATCTGCCTTCTTTGCTATGATTTTATTTTCTCTTGTGACCTCTTTTAGCCTTAGGAGTGCTTCTATCTAGAGCAGTCCCTTTAAGATATCTTGAAGAGGTGGTTTGTGGGAGGCAAATTCCCTCAGTTTTCTCTTGCCTGGAAATTGTTTAATCCCTCCGTCAAATTTAAATGATACTCATGCTGGATACAATATTTTTGTTTCGAGGCCCTTCTGTTTCATTACGTTAAATATGTCATGCCATTCTCTTCTGGCCTGTAAGGTTTCTGTTGAGAAGTCTGATGATAGTCTGATGAATTTTCCTTTGTAGGTGATATTTCTTCTCTCTCTGGATGCCTTTTATACTCTGTCCTTATCTTTTATCTTTGCCATTTTAATTATTACGTGTCTTGGTGTTATCTTCCTTGGGTCCCTTGCGTTGGGAGATCTGTGGGCTTCCATGGTCTGAGAGATTATTTCCTTCCCAAGCTTGGGGAAGCTTTTAGCAATTATTCCTTCAAAGACACTTTCTATCCCTTTTTCTCTCTCTTCTTCTTCTGGTACACCTATAATGCAAATATTGTTCCATTTGGATTGGTCACACAGTTCTCTTTAAATTCTTTCATTCCTAGAGATCCTTTTATCTCTCTGCCTCAGCTTCTCTGTATTCCTGTTCTCTGATTTCTATTCCATTAACAGTCTCTTGCATCTCGTCCAGTCTGCTGCTAAGCCCATCGATCGCTTGTCTCGTCTCTGCATTGTCTTTCCTCACTTCCCTCACTTCCTCCCTTAGTTCTTGCATACTTCTCTGTAGATCCATCAGTATGGTTATGACTTTTATTCTGAACTATTTTTCAGGAAGATTGTGCATGTCCATCCCTTCAGACTCCCTCTCTGGGGTAGTCTGGACTGGGGTTTTCTGGGTACATTTTGTTTGTACCATATTACTCTGTCTTTTCATAGTGATAGAAGTGGTCAGAAAAAGAAAAAAGAAGAAACAGAGGGAAAAAAACAAAAAAATGCCTGTCAGGTGTAGTTTCTGTTAGGATCATTTAGGTGGCGCTGCTGCCCACTATTCCACTGCCATGTTGCTCTGCCAAGACCTTTGTTACTCTGGCCAGGGAGGGAATGAATGGGAGGTTGCTGATTTCTGTGGGAAGTCTCCATGTGACTGCTTTTCCCAGCCACAGTCCAAGGGGACCAAAATTCTCCAGCGCTCCCAGCCTGCTTGGCTGAGTGCGCTGGGATGATCCTGCTCCTCCATTGGGCCCCTGTCTCTTTAAAACCCCTAAAAAAGTGTGCGCATTTCTTTTGCCCTTGGGAACCGGCTGGGTGGACCTGCCATCTTGGAATCTGCACCTCTGCTTCTCCAATTTTCAATACACCATGCAAAGTGTGTCAGTGATCCCTGTGCAGATCACCAGGATTCAGAGTGCCTGTGCTTCCACTGCCTCCCCACTCTGAATCCTCTCCTCCTACCAGAGGTGGGGGAGCGCTCGGGTCCCACCAAGTCATGGCTCCGTATCTTACCAGCCTCGTGGGGTGCTGATTCCTCTCAGGTGTAGCTGCAGGCTGGTGTCGTCCTGTATCTTCTGTTCTCTCTTTTAGGAATAGTTGTATTTGCTGTATTTTTATAAATATATTTGGTTTTGTGAGGAGATTTCTGCTGCCCTGCTCACGCTGCCATCTTCCCAGAAGTCTCAACCCCATCTTTTTAAATATTATTATTGTAGCCATCCTGGTGGGTGTTGTCAACTCTTCTTTGATTCTGACCCAAAGATTTAGCGGGAATGTGACGAAATGTTGAAGATCTAAAAGGACCAGCCAGGAACTCAAGGCATTGCAGCACAAGAGCAATGCCAAGAAGGCACTCCTCATATTTATTGAGCAAGTAAATTTTAACATCTCTGCAGGGGTTTGCGTGGGGACTTAGCACACAATCACTTTCCAAATTTATGTTCAGTTCCCATGGAAGCCTCCAGTCCCATGGGGCGTACCATCCCAAAAGGATATTCATCTACAATAGAACAATGTAAGGGAGGTCAGACTGTTCTGTTTTTGTCCACGCATGTTGGGTCTGGAGGTTCTGAATAAGCTGCCCAGGAAAAGAACTTTATTATATTACATTGTACACTTGATTTTAAAATACTAAATAATATATTAATCCCACAAGTATGAAATAGGATTTCATTGTGATTTTGATTTGCATTCCTTTAATTGCTGATGATATTGAACATCTTTTCAACTGCTAGTTTGCTATTTGTATATCTCCTTGGAGTAATGAATGTGCAAATACTTTGCCAATTTTTAATAGAATTACTTGTCTTTTTCTTATTGAGTTGTGAGATTCTCTGTATATATGATATTTGTCTCATCAGATCTCTATGATTTATAGTTTCTCTCGCATTATGTGGGCTGTCTTTATTTTTTGATAGTGTCCTTTAAAACACATAAGTTTTAAATTTTGATTAAGTACAATTTATCTATTTATTTTCTTTTGTTGCTTGTACTTTTGATTTTATATCTAAGAAACCATTGCCTGATTCAAGGTCACAGATTCCATTTATATTGTCTTAAAAATAGTTAAATTATAAAAATTGTTCCATCTTCTTATAAAAAATCTCTTGGAAGAGATTTATAGTTTTATATCTTACATTTAAGGCCTTAATCCATTTTGAGTTAATTTAATATATGGTGTGAAGTAAGAGTCCAATCTGATTCTTTTTTTCATGTGGATATCTAATTGTTACACCTTCTTTGGAAAGTCTTTTCTTTCCCCACTCAATTGTCTTGGCACACTTTTTGAAAATCAATTGACCATAGCATCGCAACTTTATTTATAATGGCCACAAATTGGGAACAGCTCAATGTCCACCAACCAAAAACAGTGTATAAATAAATCATGGCATGTCCATACAATACGATACTACATAGCAATGGTAAGGAAAAAAGTGTTAATACACACAATAGAATGTATAAATCTCATAGATACTACATTGAACAAAGAAAGTTAGAAACAGTACTCTTGCAAGAATCCAATTTATATGAAGTCCAAGGACAAGTAAAAATAATAATAATGGTGCTGATACAGGGACCATGGAGGTAGTCAGACTAGGGTGAGGGCCTCCAGAAAAAGCAAGGCAGAATATTTGCAGTTAGAGCAATGCAACTACATGCAAGGAAATCCCCTACCAAAACTCTGTGTTAAAAATTAAGCTCTAGGGGACTTCCGGGAATATAGCGTCGTGAACGGATAAGCAGAAAAATTCCTCCCAACATTATATTTATCCACGAAAATACAGCAAATACAACTATCCCTAAAAGAGAGACCAGAATACACAGGAAAGTGCACAGCGTACAGCTACACCTGTGAGAACTTGGCAGCCGGTGAGGCGGATGGGACACGGGGCAGCAGCCTGGGGGGACTGAGCACTCCCCCCCAGAGGTCCGGCGGCCAGACACTCCGGACAGAAGACTCGGCACCCGGCGAGGCGGGACAGAAACACGATCCAGCGAGACCAGAGCGCCCCTGCACCCCAGCACTCCGGGGGGAGTCCCGGCAAGGCGGGTAAGGTACGGAGCTGCGAGCGGACCGAGCGCTCCTCTCCCCCAGTGCTCCGGTGGGAGGAGAGGATTCAGAGCCGGGAGGCAGTGGAAGTCTACGCCGGGAGCGCCCCTCCACCCTAGCACTCCAGGGGGAGTCCCGGCAAGGCGGGTAAGGTACAGAGCTGCGAGCGGACAGAGCGCCCCTCCCACCCAGCGCTCCAGCGGGAGGAGAGGATTCAGAGCCGGGAGGGAGTGGAAGTCTGCGCCGGGAGCGCCGACACACGGCCTGTGGTGTAGCGGAGATAGGAGAGACAGAGGGCACAGGGTCCCAGCCCGGAACGTGCAAGTTGCCCGCGGCAGGCTCCGGGAAGGAAAAAGAAAGGAGAAAAAAGGGAAGAAAAGTGCGCGCTCTACCTCAGTGGTCTTAAAGAGACAGGAGCTCAGTAGAGGGGCCGGATAGCCCCGCAAACTGAGCCCAGCATGCTGGGAGTCCTGGGGAGCTTTGGAACCCGTGGCTGGCGACTGGGGAAGAGTGCCCGCCATTGAGACCCCCACGGAGATCAACAGCTTACCAGTCCTTCCCAACCCAAGAAGAAATATACAGGGGCGCTGGAATAGTGGAGTAACAGCGCCACCTACAGGACTCATGCAGAACCCACCCCCGGTGGCTTTTTTTTTTTTTATTGTTTTTTCTCCCC